>OY987215.1:16498905-16895646 GCA_963920805.1 Primula vulgaris | reverse complement strand
CACGGAAGTGGTGGTTAGGGATCGTAGATATTTACGACTTAAGCAACTTCGAATGGAACGAGTTCATCGAATTATTTAATCGATAGTTTCTTCCTGATTCTTATAAGGACGAAATGAGAAGACGTTTTGAGGAGCTGTATCAAGGGGGTATGACCGTTCAAGCATACCAACTGAAGTTTAACTCACTCTCGAGGTATGCCCCAGAATCGGTTATAGGGGGTGCAGAAAGATGTAGGAGATTCATGAAGGGGTTGAATCCTACCATCTCGTTACAATTGGCATCGGCCCGCCATGTCAACTATAATGAGTTGGTAAAATCAGCTCAAGCTGTGGAAGGAGCACTACTCCATAGAAAGAGAATCTCGGAAAAGTCGAAAACCGAAAATGCTCCAAGGGAAGAGAAGAAGCGGACTTGGGATATGGCTAATAATTCGCGGTTTCAACAACAGGGAAGAGGAGATAGGGGTTTTAACCCACTACCAACCAACACCGTAATGAAGAGAGCGTGTTTCACCTGTGGAGATGTGAATCATCGACAATACGAGTGTCCTAGAGTTCGATATAGGACATGCGACCGGTTTGGACATACGGCAAGAGTTTGTACCTTGGGACAAGGAAGAATCGACACCAACCGACCATTTAACCAACCTAGGTTGCCACCACCACCACCAAGAGGACCAGGATTCGTACCACCACACCAATTACCTGGGAACCAAGGGGGAGGGTTTCGAGGTAACCACCAAGGAGGGGGAAACCGTGGAAACTACTGAGGAGGGTATCAGGGCCCGGGAAACCGAGGAAATAATGGGGGAAATCGAGGACCGCAAGGGAACCCACCAATTCAAGCTCGTCTTTATGCCTTGCCACAATTGTCAAAGGAGATCCGGCAAATGTACAAGGTATGGTTCTTGTGTGCTCATCTTGGGCACATGTTATTTTCGATACGGGGGCATCGCGTTATTTTATATCTAGAAGTCTAGTTGAGTCTTTGTCGTTAGAAATTGGGGTTCTAGAGAACCCGATTGTTATAGAGACTCCTGTTGGGGGTCGAGTTGTGTTGGACCGAGTGTGTCGGTCTTGTGAGATGGTGGTCGCGGACCACGTGTTTATATTTGATTTAGTTGTTATAGAGATGTCGGGGTTTGACGTGATACTTGGAATGGACTGGTTGGTTCATTTCAATTCTTTCATCGATTGTGTTCGACAAAAAGTTTTCCTTACAACTTCATCCGGAGATGAGGTGTTCTTTCGTGGAGAAAGGGATGCCACCCTTTCTTCTATTCCCTATTATTCCAAGTGGGTTGTGGGAAACCTGTCTTGTCTTTTGGCTAGTCTTTCGATAGTGGATAATGATGAGAAAGTGGAATTGTGGCCACACGTAGTGGACGACTTTAGAGATGTGTTTCCGAAAGATCTACCGGGGTTACCACCGAAAAGAGTGTTAGATTTTTCTATCGACTTGGTACCGGGAACGGCACCCATAGCCATTTCCCCATACCGATTGGCACCGGCTGAATTAAAAGAGTTAAGTAAGCAGTTAGAAGAACTGCTAGAGAAGGGGTTTATTAGGCGGAGTACGTCACCGTGGGCGGCACCGACCTTATTTGTGCAAAAGAAGGATGGATTGATGAGGATGTGCATCGACTATCGAAAGTTAAATCGGGTGACTATTAAGAATAAGTACCCACTACCTTGAATTGACGATTTGTTTAATCAACTGAAGGGAGCGACGTTCTTTTCAAAAATCGACTTACGATCGGGCTATCACGAATTGAGGGTGAAGGATGAGGATATTTCAAAAACGCTCTTTAGGACCCGGTATGGTCACTATGAGTTTGTGGTCATGCCATTCGGGTTAACTAATGCGCCGGCGGCATTTATAGAGTTAATGAACCGAATCTTTAAGGAGTATCTTGACAAGTTCGTGGTGGTCTTTGTCGACGATATCTTGATTTACTCGAGTTCAAGAGAGGAACACGAGAAACATCTCCGTTTAACGTTGCTCACATTGAGAGAGCACCAACTTTACGGAAAATTTAGCAAATGTGAATTTTGGCTAAATGAGGTGAAATTTCTTGGACATGTGATCTTGGAAGAAGGGGTAAAGGTGGACGAGACGAAAATTGAGGCGGTCTCGAAATGGGCATAACCGAAGAATGTGTTCGAGATTCGAAGTTTCGTGGGTTTAGCGGGATACTATCGACAGTTCGTCAAGGATTTTTCGAAGTTAGCGACTCCAATGACTTACCTTACCAAGAAAAGGGTGAAGTTCGTGTGGAGTGAGGCTTGCGAGAAAGCTTTCCTAGAGCTCAAGAAACGGTTGACTAGTTCCCCCATACTAGTTATTCCCGAGCAAGGGAAGGGTTACCAAGTGTATTGCGATGCTTCGAAGGAAGGTTTGGGTTGCGTCTTGATGCAAGACGGAAAGGTTATCGCATATGCTTCGCGACAACTAAAGATCCACGAAAAGAACTATCCGACTCATGACCTAGAGCTAGCGGCAATAGTTCATGCGTTGAAGATATGGAGGCATTATCTGTTCGGAGAAAAGTTCGAAGTGTTCTCGGATCACAAGAGCTTAGGGCATATCTTTACCAAACGTGATCTAAATATGCGACAACGACGATGGATGGAATATTTGGAACAGTATGACTATGACTTGCATTATCATCCGGGAAAGGCTAATGTAGTTGCGGATGCTTTGAGTCGAAAGTCCCATGCGACCTTAGCGCATGTGGCGATCGAGGAATGGAGGATGATGGGAAAAGTGAACGAGTTCGACTTGGAGTTGGGACATGTTAATGTGGGGACTCTGTACACGATAGTAGTACAACCGGAACTTGTGAGTAGGGTTTTGGAAGCGCAAGAAGGGGACAAGAAAGTGGAGAACTATGGGAAACAGATGTGTTCGAACGAATGATTAGATGGTTGGACGAAAGGAACCGATGGAGGACTGCGATTTAAGGGAAGGACTTATGTGACAGAAAACATGAGGAACGAGTTACTAAAGAAGTTTCACCACTCCCGATTAGCTGTTCATCCCGGCAGAACTAAAATGTATCATGATGCGAAGAGACAATTTTGGTGGTCCGGAATGAAACGAGATGTAGCTTCATATGTTAGCAGGTGTCTAACTTGCCAGCAAGTGAAAGCGGAACACCAAAGGCCGGCGGGTATGCTCCAACCCTTACCGGTAGCGGAATGGAAGTGGGAAAGGATAGCAATGGATTTTGTGACAAACTTACCTAAATCGGTAAGTGGGAATGACGCTCTGTGGGTTGTGGTCAACCGTTTGACCAAATCGGCACACTTCATTGCGATTAAGATGACAAATTCGGTGGAAATCTTGGGACGAAAATATATTAAGGAAATTGTTAGACTTCATGGGGTGCCGATTTCGATAGTATCGGATCGAGACGCGAGGTTTGTGTCGAGGTTCTGGGGCGCATTGCAAAATGCCTTACAGACCAAGTTGACAATGAGTACGGCGTTTCATCCCCAAACGGATGGACAATCGGAGCGGACTATCCAAGTGCTAGAGGATATGTTGCGCGCATGCGTGAATGACTTCAAGGGAGGTTGGGAGAGCCATCTACCCTTAGTGGAGTTTGTGTATAATAATAACTTTCAAGCTAGTATTGGCATGACACCTTTCGAGGCTTTATACGGGCAGCCGTGTAGGTCTCCGGTGTGTTGGACCGAGGTGGGAGAAGCAGAAATGTTAGGGCCGCAATTGGTTCAAGAAACGACAGAAAAAGATTAAATTAATTCGACAAAGGCTTGAGACGGCTCGAAGTAAGCAAAAGAGTTATGCGGATAAGAGGAGGAGACCTTTGGAGTTCGAAAAGGGGGATCAAGTATTTTTACGAGTTTCGCCAAGGAAGGGGATTATGAGGTTTGGCTCTAAAGGGAAGTTGAGCCCGAGATTTATCGGACCATTTGAGATATTGGACCGAGTTGGAGAAGTTGCATATCGGTTGGACTTGCCACCAAAGTTGGCGGGGGTTCACCCGGTGTTCCATGTGTCAATGTTGAAAAAGTATCATCACGACCCTTCACACGTGGTGAACTTTGAGGACATTGAGGTTAGTGCGGATGTGACCTACGAAGTGGGACCTACGAGGATTATCGACGTGCAAGAAAAGGAACTTCGAGGAAAAACAATTAGATTAGTAAAGGTGGTTTGGAAACACCACGGGGCCGAGGAGGCAACTTGGGAACGCGAGGATGAGATGAATAGGAAGTATCCTAATCTCTACTTTTCTATAGGTACTTTTGTTTAGATGTTTTCTAATTTCGGGACAAAATTTCTTTATCGGGGAAGGGTTGTAACGCCTAGATTTTGGAGTTTATTTTAGTTGTAACGCCTAGAGTTTGGTGTTTATGTTTACTAGCAAGACCCGTACATTGAGTCTTGGGGACGTTTTGATGTTGTTGAGTTGTTGTCTTTTACTATGTTTGATATTGCATATAGGTGTTTACCTTATTTGAGATTCTTACGTGTAGCTCATGTATTTTGAGTTTTGTAGACGTTGTGGAGTTGTTGAGGTAGAAGCATGTCATCTTAGTTGTTGAGCTAGAAACATGTTACCTTTGTTGCATTATTGTCTTTTATTATATGAGTCATTGTTTTACATTATCGAGATACTTACGTACCTTTTGTTTACTTGAGTTATGGATGGAGGAGTGGTATGAGTTAGGGGTGGGCAAAAAATCCGCAAACCCGCCCCGTAACCCAATCCGTGCGGATTGGGGCGGATTGGGGCGGGTTGGATGTCAAAAAAAGTTAAATCCGCCCTGGCCCAATCCGTAAAAAAATTTGTGGGTTGGGTTAGGGTTGGGGTTTCCAAACCGCGGGTTAATCCACCCCAACCCGTTTCAATCCGCATATATATATATATATATATATATATATATATATATATATATATATATAAATATAAATATAAATTTTCTCAAGATCTTTTTTTAATAAGAGTTTCTATATTATAATAGTATTGATTTAAGAAAAATTATATATATAGACAAAAAAATTTTGGATTGTCCAAACTTAAGCTTAATCATTCGATTGATATATTGTCTTATAAATTCAATTTATTATCTCGTACTTACAAAAAGAAGGAATTTTTAATCTGGGTCTAGGTAGTATGGGTGGTTAATTTATTTTTAAAAACTTTATTTGTAATTGAAGTATAGCCAAATATGAAGTTATATAAAGTTATTACGAAATCTGTAGCTATTGAACTTGTGGATTCAATTAGCTATTGAACTTTATTTTGATTATGTTGATGAAGAATAATTTGTTTTGTTTTGTTTTGTTTTAGCTTTGTTACTTGTTCCGAACATTCTAAACGTATTTTGGTTGGCTTTTAGTTTATATTTCTATTTGAAAGATTTTTTTAAAAAAATATTTAGGTAAATTATGCGAAAAAATGAAAAATTAATGACTAAAATGAAAATTCAAGAAACAACCCGCACCCAATCCGCCCAGCTTGATAATGGGTTGGGTTGGGTTGGGTTGGGGTTTTAATTATAATGGGTTGGATTGGGTTGGGTTGGGATTTGAATTTCACTAATCCGCCCCAATCCGTCCCGCCATTTATTTTACGGGGCGGGTTAGGATTGCGACCAATCCGCCCCAATCCCCCCCGTGCCCACCCCTAGTATGAGTTGTGTACCCTGAGTATTTTTATTTCTTAGATGATGACACGTATTGTACGTTTAAATTTTATGGCCTTATTTATAAAAGTTTATCATTTCTGGGTATAGTTGTTTAGAGAGGAAATTTCGGGACGAAATTCTTTTAAGGAGGGTTAGTTGTAACATCCCGTATTTTTATAAGTAATTTTTATTAGGAATTAATTTATCCAAAAACGTTTTATTCAAATTTTACAAAAAACCCGTCACTCGACTAATTTTTAGCCAAAAACCGAAACTCTTCCGAAAAGCTTTATTTTTAAAACCTGTTACTAATTTTATAAATAAAAAGGACCCAATAGTTTTGTTTCTAAAGATTTGTTATTTTCGAGTAGTAAAACAATATTTTTGGATTTAGAGTCAACTTTTAGAACTTTGGGGACCAAATAGTTCGTTACCACAAACTATCTCAAAACAGTTTTTCTAAACACTTTTCAGCCACTTTCAAAACCTAAAAACAGTAAAAACAAGTAAGAAGAGAGATACCGAGAGAAAAAGAAAGAAGAAGAAGAAGAAGAAAAGGAAGCCACCATTAACGGGTTCTTACCGGAAGCATCTCCTCTACACTCTAAGGTAACGGGGGTTATCCATTGCGACTAGACGAGAGTGTATGTTAGGTTTTGGTTTTGTGTTTATGATAAATTAGGGTTTTTTTCCTTTTATATTAATTATGTTCTTAAATTGCTAATTGGAGTTATTTGTTGTACTTTTAATTTCATTATTTGAATTGTAGAAGTTGAGACTTGAGTTATATTAATTTCGAATTAATGAGTTTATGGATGGGTTGGCATGTTTTATGCCTTGATTATGTGATTATATAATTATTGATGAAATTGGGTAAATTTATGTTGAATAATGGTGAATTGTAGTTTATGCATACAAGGTGTTTGTTAAAATGGCTGAATGTGATTTTATGTTGTTATAGCGTTTGACTAATTGTGAATTTAGTACATATGGTTATGTGTTATGTTGTATTACGTTAAGTGACGTATGAGATTGTGTTATTTGAATAGTATAATATTATTGGTTGAGGCCTTAATATTTATACGTATGAGATCGTGTTAATTGGATGATTTTATATTATTGGCTGAGGCCTTGTGATTTAGATGTAGTGGCAATGGTCTCTGTCTCTCCCTAATTCCGGGGACAGAAGAAGGCCGAGGGGATAGGGAATGACTCGTCATACGGACTGGGACGAGTGGCGTGAGAGGTCCTAGTGTGCACTATATTTATTTTATGTTAGCAATGGTCTATGTCTCTCCCTAATTCCGGGGACATAAGACGGTCGAAGGGATAGGGAATGACTCGTCTTACGGACTGGGACGAGTGGCATGAGAGGTCCAAGTGCGCACTTTAAATCTACCTTTATGTTAGCAATGGTCTCTGTCTCTTCCTAATTCCGGGGACAGAAGACGGCCGAGGGGATAGGGAATGACCTACCTTACTGACTGGGGTAGGTGGCATGAGAGGTCCATGTTTGCTATAGATTTGTGTTGACGTTATTTAATTTATTTAATTTATCCCGTTGTAGAATGTTATCATATTTCTTTTTATACGTCGATTATCGTAGTTGTAGAATGTTATCATATCTCTTTTTATATGTCGATTATCGTAGTTGTAGAATTTGTGAGCTCTTGCATTTATGAGATGGAGTGACGGTATTTGGTGGTGCCGTACCGTCTAGTTATGTGCGTGAGACTCACCGTTACAATTTTGTATTTCAGGTACCACTTAGGTTGGCATGTTTGGATAAGAGCTGTTGCATTGCAACATCATGGGTTTGTGGCTTCCGCTTTCTTTTCATTTATTTTATATTTTGAGGTTGTAGCCTACGGGAAAATTGCATTTGTTTAGTTCCTCTTATATAATTTTGTTAAAACCTTTTGGTCGTGTAGCCGCGTTTGGCAAGCATTTTATTTATTGTTTAATTGTTCCTTTAGCTCGCTTGTGTTTCTTTTACAAAAATTTAATTTCGTACCAACAGGTTCTATTTCCTTTTGTTTTAAAAAGGTTACGCCTCGATATCCGTGTTTATGAAATTTGGGGCGTGACCATTGAGATGCCTTATATTGGTGGTAATAGAGTTCTACTCTTCAAATGTGATTGGTGGGACGCTGGTAGCTCAAAAAGTAGTATACGTAAAGACCGATTTAACTTTGTCAGTGTCAATGTTACTAAGACGTGTTACAAGGAATATCCTTTTGTTCTAGCAAGCCAAGCTCGACAAGTATTTTACTTAGATGACAAAATTTTGGGAAAAAACTGGCGAGTTGTCCAAAAATCTCAACCACGGCCAATATATGATATCCCTAGAATTGACATAGAGAATAATGAATTTGAGGTATACTAAGAAGATGAAATGCAAATGGCTGACCAATCTTTAAATGTTGAAGATGAAGATTCTGATATGCATCGAGATTATGACATGCTACCTACTAATACCATTAATAATGATTCTAGTAATACAATTATTGAAGATAACGATGAGAGTGACAAAGAACTTATCCTGTCAAGTAACGATAGTGCTGAGTCAGATGACATGAGAGATGAAGGTCTGGTTGATGACGACACTGATGAAGAAGACTAATGTTAGGTGGCTATTTAACAAGCACATTTACGTTTATTTCATTCTTTTTGATATATGGTTAATCTAGCTGCAACTAAAGCGTCTCTTTTGTCATTGTGAGTATGTGCACATATGTATACATTTATATTCATAGATGATATGTGTGTATATCCTTCTAAGTATGCGTAAGTTTTTTGTCCCTTTACTTGTATAAAATCTGAGTATATTATATTTGTACCGTTTTAATAATTCAACTAAATGATTTTTTGTAGAATTTCAAGCATGCTAGAATAGACAGAAGCAAGCTAATTACAACTATAAATCTGGATTTGTGTCATTATAATATCATCGTTTTTTTTTCATCGTTCTTAGGTATTGAATATGGTGTCTCCAACTGTCGTTCCGAAGGTAAAGCGAGAGAATTACAGGAAAATTAGTTTTCATGAAACCATAAGCTAGTAATTGTTACTTGGTGAAACCCCAGGGTAGTAATTGGGTATTCACCCATAAAAAAATATATAAACAATAACATGAAGATTTTCTCCAGATATTGCAGTTATAACTCAAATTTTAACCCATCATTCATATGCCATTAGAATTCAAAGAAAAATCAGTTTTAGACTTCTCTTTTATTAAGACAAAACAAATAATTTTCATAATAACATTGATAATAAAATGATACATATTTATCATAGTTCTTTAACACAAAAGGTTACTCAAGTATTTTTCAAAATAAATTATTAATTATAAGTCTTTATAATAGAAAATACCCAAAGCACTCCTTAGTTTTTCAAATCTTTGCACATGTAAGGGTTTTGTGAAACTATCAGCCGGTTGCTTCTCAGTTATATCATAATCTAAAACCAGATTTTTCTCTTCTACAAGTCCTCTTAAAAAAATGTTGCATAAGATACACATATTCTGAATCTTGCACTTGATCATTAGCCAAACGAATTGCATTTTTATTCTCATGCTCAAATCATAGACTGGGTTTATTAGCATTAAGATATAATAAAATTGCTACTACTAATAAAAAAATATTCAAATAAACAAGTTTCTTATTAGCATTTTTGGGGTTTAATTGAGATATGTAATATGAAAAAATGACAACATCAAGATGTTTTATTATGGAGTTCATACATTCACTTACCTCTGCCATGTTGTTGCATGGATAATGACATTCTTGAGTTCTCGAGTAGCATACTTTCTTTTGTAGAATCTTATTCGCACCAGTTGCAGATCCAGTTATAATTGACTTTGTAACCGAGACACTGTTCTAAGCTTTTTTACCATTTTCTAGCACATCCTTAGTTGGTCTCTCAATTGCAGCTCATAATGCAACTTATTCATGTTGCTCTTGTTCTACCCGGTTTTCTTTGGGTTCTTCCATTAGATCCATTAGCCCTCTTTTACCTGCATACTCAAAGATGTTTTGGGCTACTATTTTACCCATGTTACCTGTTACATTCTTAGAATAACCATCATTAAAAGAACAAGTATTATCTTTTAAAGCAGTAATTGTAGCTTTTACATGTGATTATGTTATTTTTCTGTTTAGCAACCCAAACCCATTTAGACACTGGCTTATGAAGCAAATTAAAACCTTTTTTTTTATTTTCACAAAACTTTTTGAAACAATTTCTTTACAAGTGTCCAGTTTTCTTACAATAATGACATAATTTAATGTAACTTCTAATATGAGTTCTAGATGGAGTTTTGAAAAAAATGTTTTCAATTACACTTGTAGCTACAACTGCAGGTCTGGAAAAATTCTGAGTTACATCCTGAGTTGTAACTGGAAGTGTTTTGAAACTTACATTGGTTTCCTTTTGAGCCTTTACAAAGACGGTTCCTCTATTCGCTTGATTTCCATTGTACCCCAATACAGAGTAGTTATTTGAGTACTTTTGAGCAGATAACATCTCATCTAGCCTTTCTGTTGCCGAAGTGTTGATAAGTTTAATCTTTTTTCGAGTCTTATCTAATTCTAGCTCATAACTCTTCAACTTATCATTCAATTCAGAATTCTCCCTTTTTAGAACCTCATTTATAACTCGCATATCATTTAAATTTTTAGATATACTCTTATATTCAATATAAAACAATAAGACTTATTGTTTTTCTACTTTTTATACGGAGTTCCCTTTATCATCACTTTCAAATTTAGTTTCAGTGTCGGTTATAACTGAGGATGTAACTGAATCTAATTTTGAGCTACAAGATTCTTTTTCATTAAATATTTTGGCTACAAAACTCGAGAGATTTTGAATTCTCACTTTTAGAATAACTTATTTTCTTTTTTTACAACATTTTGTAGAGTTCTTTTGCAAATAAAGTAAAGTTTTTACCTTCATTAGACACCTCATCTGATTCAGTTATAACTGAGCTTTTCTTCTTGGCTTGAAAAGTGACTCCTATATATTTTGGAAAGTTTAGCTCATAGGTTGTGAGATTGCCTATTAACTCATTCATTTTTATAGAATGTAGATCATTCTACTCCTCGATTGCAATTACTTTCATCTCAAACCTGTCTGGCAAGGATCGTAGGACTTTCTTCACTAGTTTCGCATTTGAATATTTGTCCCCAAGTGTATCTGCTTCATTTGCTATATCGCTAATTCTTCAATTGAACAGTTCAATGGTCTCGTCTTCATCCATTCTTAGCATCTCAAACCTTGTAGTCACTTGTTGGAGTCTCGAAAACTTTACCTTAGTTGTTACTTCATAGATTACCACCAATGTTTCCCCTGCTTTCTTTGCTAGTACACAGTTACATATCAGTTTGAACTGGTTGGATTCAATACCATCATTCACTACATCCCAAACTTTCTCATCTAATACTTTGAGATACGCATTCATCTTAACCTTTCAGAAGCCAAAGTTTGACATCCCATCAAGTAGAGATGGCCTTCCTGACATATTTCTTGAAACACCAAATTCACACCATGTATATTAGATGTGAGACTTTGATACCAATTGAAAAAATCCGTAATCCAAAGTTTCAAGTGATGTTATGTAGTTTCAGTTACAACCCCATTTATAACTCAAGTTGTAACTGAGACAATCTAGATAGATTATATAATGGAAATTGAACACACGAAGTTTAATTACGAAGTTCGATGTGCTCACCATATATAGGTCTCCGAGACACTCATCCATTTATATATTGATATTGTAAGGAACAATGACAAGATTTGAGACTTACAATACTACGACTCCCTCACGTATATGCCTGTCTCACAATCTCTAATTTAACAACTATCAATCTCTGTAGAACTATGTCCTATGATTGTTTTTCTCAAATATTCACATATGTGTTTTTCTCTCTTGTTCTCTCTCTAAATTCGTTCTCAATAGTTGTAGAAGAGCTAAGTAAAACATAAACTCGAGCCCGCTTATATAATGCGGTCACAAATCTAAATCAAATATATATCAAATCTTCCGTATTCGATATTCTTAATGGATTTGACTTCTTGTCAAAGGAATATCTTCAGATTATTTATTTTTTGACTTCTAAAAGATCTTTTATTTAATTGTTTTCGAGATATTTCTTTATTTATCTTCAAACATTTTTCCTTCTTTATCTTTCAATATCTTCAAATCTCTTTCATTTTTCTCCTACATCTTGATTGCCTAATATCTCCTTAAATATATTCAACTCCAGATTCATCCTCAATTAATAATATTCAGAATGTATGGATATCTATTAATCAAATATCCCAAAAACGAGTTGACATCAGTTCTGTCTGCCACAGCCAATTAGATCCCAGTTATAACTGGATTAGTAGAAAATAACTCTCAATAGAAAACAATTAAACGCAATTTTATATCGTTATGTATTAAGACAAATAATAAGTTTATTTTGCCAATACAATGACAACAAAATAGGTCTTTAGAGCCTAACAAATAAGACCTAAGAGTATAGACAATATTTCTCCCCAGATTTCGTCTAAAATGAATTTATAATACATAAAAAAAGACTAATACTAGTTGGTAGTCCAAATTAAAAGTAGTAATGCGAATTGATAGTGTATTTACTATTTGTTAAATAAGGACGGATGCTTCAATGTGAAACATCCAAGTTCAATAAGTTGCTAAAATTCGTGGATCCTCATTTAGAATATTCGTTATTTTTGTAAATATCGAGATGTGAATGACAAATTGAGTGTCTGAATATTGTCTTAAATTCGAACATTAGTGAAAGTCGGTATAGTATAGTCCTCAACCAAATGGCACACTTCGTTAGGTCACTCTTGTCTGGGCATGGGGCTTGAGTTAGTTTGTATCATGTTTTTTTCTGCTGTTTTTGCCTATCCTTTATTTTTATTTTTTGCCTTACAGAAGACCATGCATGACTAGTAAAATAAGTATTAATGCACGTTCTCGAATCCATACTCATGAAGATACAACTTTTGGAGGTTGATTTTTTGCACATTTGAAATTATAACTAAGTACTAACATCTTCCAAAATTAGCAAGTTCGCACCAGCACCATCATGTTCTAGTTAATAAATTTTGCATAATGGACCAATACTGGTAAAGAAAATGTATTGCACTTGAAGTTAAAAATATATGATGCTTACAAATCGCATAGGGTGCAATAATTGTAGACCTATTTGGAGTGACGAATATAAAATTTTGAGTAAGGGAGAAAATATCGTTTGTACACTTTTTTTTTTTATCAAAGTGCAACAATGTATTTAAATACGTAATGTATTATTTTTCAAATTTTATATGAAGACACGAGAGGAAAACCATCAAACAACAATCAAAATATACGAGTTCATAAGATTTTATATATATTTGTGTCTGTTGTGTGACATATTAGCTCGTTATAGATATATATAGAGATATGTATAGATATAGAGAGAGATATGAGAGAGACAACAATAGAGTCTTTATTAATCAGAATGTATGAATGAACATCAATGGAATGTCAAATACAAGACCCCTAGCCCTCTTTATATAGATAGAGGGTTAGGGTTACAAGCCCATCTGGGCCCATTAAGTAAAAGCCCAAGAGTCCAATAATCTTACAACACTCCCCCTTTGGACGTCTTGAATTCTTCGTCTTCATGCAGTCGATCTGAATCGAGTTCATTCGCAGTGCTAAACACATAAAAACCTTAAGGCCGGAAAACCCAGTGTGGGACAAAACCGGTACCTAGGAGAAACTGTGTAGCCGAATGATATAGGCTGAAATATCATGTAAGTAACTAACCACAAAACAGTGTGCCTCATCAAAACCTTGTCAGAGCAAACCCAATGGGAAAATCTCTGATCGAAGGAAAAAGAGTGCAACAATGGTAGTAGTAGAGTTCAACCACAAAACAGGTGCCTCATCAAAACCTTGCTAGAGTAAACCCAGTGGGAAAAAATCTCTAGTCGAAGGACAAAAGAGTACACAGTGGTAAGAAGTATACAACAGGATACTCCCCCTAATTTCGGCAATCTTAAGTGAGATAAGATGGGAACGTGTCTCGCTAAAAACCTTGCCAAGGAAAACCCAGTGGGAAAAAACCTTGGTCTAAGGACAAAAAGAGTACACGAGCATGCGACTGGATGCTCCCCCTCACTTGCACACGACAGGGTGCGAAGATTTCGACTAAGTAGTAATTAGTGCAATAAGCATTCACCTGGATGCTCCCCCTCACTTGCACACAACTGGGTGCAAAGATTTCATATTCCAAGAAAGAGTACGAGCATTCGACTGGATGCCTCATTTACTTACATACGACTGGATGCAAGAAAATCTATCGTGGAATAGAACGAGCATTCAACTGGATGCTCTTAAACTTCATTTATGAAGACTAATTTCGGCAAGAAATGCTAAATAGCATAATGTAGTCATGTCTCTCTTGATCAATAACAACAAGTTGTCTTCTATGACAAGTGTTTTATCTGGATCGTGAGACAGAACATATGTAATTCAAATATGGCTACTACTAGCTCGAAGCCATATACACTCTCTAGTCGTCTCATAGAGCACGAGATCAGAGTGATTCGTTTGGAGTCATTCCAAGACCTCCAAGATATCGCCTTATTCCTAATGGCAAAGACATACCATGTTAGGAATATCCCTTATGCGGGTCTGATAAATAACCAGCATCGGTATAACCGAAAAAGGGTTGCGTTAATTCGAGTACCAAAGGGGGTAGGTACACTCGATGACGCAAAATGGGATAAACTAGCCCACTTCCAAAATTACCATAAGGTAAGGGAATGTGTCTTTAGTGCCATTTCGATGGCAGCGTGTTAGCGCGATGTTGTGTCGAGCTATACCATTCACAACAGACGAGATGTTCGTCCTAGCACATTAAACCAAGTACAATGATGCGCTTATTGTACGTAGATATGAACATTATTGTTCAATATCTCTTCATCGTCTCATCAGGGACGGACTGGGTCTATATCAATGTCTAGTGATCGAACGATCATGGGAGAATCTGACGACTTAGCGTCATGATGACTAAAACGTCATAACACCTTCTGGGTGTAGTCTGAATCATGGACTTAGATTCAATATTTACGGGACTCAATCATCAGGTTGAGTCACTACCGTGTCTTCCCAAAATCCTTCATCTCGAAGGCAAATCCAAAAATGGATCGCGTAATAAAACACGCAAGGGCATAATACTTGTTCAAGTATCCCAAGCTAATCAAGTACTCACTTAGGCAGGTATACCACATCCGCTCGGATTATATTAATCCATATAGTGAACGTCTCATTTAATTGAGATCGTGTTCCGTGGTCAGGAACTACTTGATTCAAGCATTATGAAGTCACACAGGGACCTTCATCTGTATCGCTTTGTCTAAATCTCCATAGAGATAAAACTGTGACCACATTCATGGCTGCATACTCAGTTTTTCGGAAACTACTAAACTGGTAAAGTAGGGGACTGTTATAATGTCCATTATGAGGAAATCAACCATCTCGTAATCAATTCCAAGTTGTGAGAGAAGCCTTGCGCTACTAGGCGAGCATTCTACAATCTCATTATTCTCATCACTTTTCCTTACGAATAACCAAATAAACGAACTCGTTTAACATTGGTGGTGTTGGAGCTACAGGTCCGAACACACTTTCGCCAAGTAGTCTACTTGGATTGCAAGTCTCCATTAGTCCAGTCTATTCTACGTTAACTTCAGGCAACGGTACATGGTTCTCTGTCATAATTTGCTCATATTATCAGTCGTCACCGAATATATGAACAAGTAATCAATGACAGTCCCGTTTCGCTTCAATATCGTCTAAGATATCATGATCGACAGATATTTCAAGATTCTTAGGATGAGGAGGAAATCACACATCTCCTTGATCCTTTATAATCTTGTGCGACAAACGAGTTTCAGTTCACCACCTCTGGGGCTGAACGAATTAAGAACCTGTCAACTTCCTCATATCTTGGGAAGGACGACAGACTGACGGCCGACGACAGCGTTCTTTGCTTGGCGGGTTCGGCCAAAGCAACGTGTTACGACAGGAACACGGCGTCCGACAGGGACGTCTATCCTTGCAAGCATTTTGCAGCAGGTATAAATGATCTCGTGACATCTCATAAAGTCATTAAATGCGTCTGGAATTTAGTTCGACTTGAGGGAGTCTATGCACTTACTTATCACTAAGTGCAGTTTTGGGGATCAAGCTAAGACTGAGTGGGTTATGCCACGTTACTTCACGTCGTTCCTTATCAACGGTAACGTGCAAATCTCCCCCTAACGACGGGGAGAACAGTCTTAGCGATGTCACTTTCGCATATCATGCGGTAAAGAGATCGCTTGCCAAGGTTACTCTATCAAATGATAGGCAGGGGATTCATAATCGACTTATGTCCCCTTCAGAGGTCCATATTTTGAACGCTAGAACGGCTCAATCAAAATATTAATTAATCACTCTAAACACGCGTTAATATGAGACTTCTGTCTCATAACCAGTAACCAGCTGGTACGCATATGGTGTTTGAGTGTCTATGGGCCTCATAACGGACCAATGCAGCAAAATAGCATAACCCCACACGGAAATATAAATCTTGGTGCGCAAGACCAAGAAATGCGTGCAATTATTTGCAGTCGCATCATCAAACTTTCCGTGAGTCCATTTGGGTCTGAACATAATCTGAACATAATCGACAGGATGTTCAATTTCAATTTCCAAACTCAGGTAATTCAAATCGAAATTTCGATTATTACTCTTCGGAATTATCAAGTCGACTAGACTTTTCAGGATAATCCGGATCATGAGCCATCAACTTAATGATAGGGCTAAAAGTTTGGAAAGTGCTGCATTTATGTGGACAACATTAAAATGTGACCATATTGTCGATGCATCAACCATAACCATTTATATTTATAGTCCGTCTTATGGTTGGATAAGTCCACAATAACTCCTTCAATTCTTTACAAGAATTCTACGAGTTCATTTCGTGATCTTTACACATACTAGTCTTTCAAAGTGAGCATTAATGGCATGAATTTCGGATTAATCGCGAAATATATTCTCAGAGAGAATCCAAATGCGATGCGATTATAAATCAAGCATCGTCTTTTGACCCGGGAATATCTCATCCGGTCAATGCCACAATATCAAAATGCTCTTATCAATCGACGACAGGCGAATGATAGTACAGACAATCATGTCTTAGCATCTAAATCATTTATCATTTCGACGACAGGCGAAATGATAAGGTAACTTTAAATGCTTTAAAGAATGTGGTAGCAACCACTTGAAAGACATTTCAACTCCTCTAAAATACGCTTTTGGTCGTATTGAATGGAGGGTATGTAAAGAAATTTTAATTCTTTCATGAGCTATTACCAGATAATACTGGTTTTCTCGAATATTTTATAACTCAACAAGGTACGGCAGGACCTACATGAGTATAAGAACTCATATTTGACAAATCAATTTGGTTTTACCAAAGATTTCAATTTTGGAACGACAGATCCAGAATCATTGTCACTGAGTACTCTTTTAGGCAAGTAGTTGGTGAAATTATGTGGTACCGTGTTACCCACTATTTCCAGAAAAATCAACTACATCACAAGTATTGCCTAAAATTTCATAATTTAAAGTCTGGTCACATTTTTCAAATGAGTTTGCTCAAAACACTTTAAATTATTTCGAGAAATTTCGTAAACAGGCAAACCATAATCCAAAAGTATGTCCAAATGGAAAAATCATAATCCAAATGGAAAAACATAATCCAGATGAGCAAAAAAATGGCTCAATTATTTATCAAAATCAATAAAGAAAGGTATCAAACTCATTTGAGCCACAAAATCGGGGGTCTCAAAAATTTCCTTTCAGTTAGCTTTAACCACATTAGCATCGGTTTTTGCACCTTTGTAATAGTTTTGAACTATTTAAGGAGTAACCGTTCATGACCTTTGTCTTTATAGCATAGAGTTACCTCATTGAGCATTATCTATTGCTTTGTGACAACATGCCATATTGTTCCTTTCAATTACTGTCTTGGAGCCACAGGTTTTCGATTTTGACGATTGTCTAAAATCTCGCTTGGCTAGGCGATTCATCGGGATCGCGACAGTTCGAGACAAATAACACTTGTCTCGGTTCTCGATTCGTGGAAAAAAAATGTACACGAAGAGCATTAATATCAGGCAAACAATTCGCCATTGACCCAATATGATTAAAACTACTCACCGGGGTAATTTTCTTATCCAATAACAGATGGGCGATAAAGGAACATTGTGAATATAAATTCACAATACTGCTTATGGAATACAATTTCCAAGCTAGTATTTTGGTGAAGGATTGCTCCAATGTGTCAATTTCAAACATTTGTTCACCATAGACGTCATCACGTCTCTAATGTGGCGGCGGAATATCATCAACGCCTTATCTTTCATCTCGCTAGTAACAACAAACTCGTGTTTTACTCATCAAAGATGGCATCCAAAAAAAATTGGGCATCACATTTTTCACACATCGGGGTGAGTAACATGTGGTGACGGATTAAAATCAATTTTTAAACAGTCATTTCGCAAGTATGTTTTACGATTTTTTTTTTTTCATCATAGATGGCATCCAACATGTGTTGGGAGTTCTGTATTATTTATCATATAAAACGACTGGTTTATATGTTTATGGTTTGCACAAGCACAAACGTTTTTTCGAAACGACAGGTTCGAAAACATTAGTTTTGCTTCTCATGTGAATCGGTTCTCATTGATCGAACAACAGGTCGATACAAAGACACCAATTCGGCGAAACATACATCACTATATAAACACATTCGGGGAAATTATTATTTACTCAACCCCTTTCGGTAGCTCTATTTGAACACGACCAGGAAAGACGGTGAGGGGGGTGGGCATGAATGCCTCTTAAAAACCGACCTCATTAGGAGAACGACTTCCGCCTTTATCTTTCCTAGACATTGTATCCAAATAGGTGAGCCTATTTGGGGAAGATTCATAATTTTTCCAACTTAAATGTGAATATATACGATTTTCGCATTTTATATATGGCAATTATATTAACAATATAGACAATATCTATCTAGATTAACCACATATATATAAACAGGCAGTAAATATATTTTAGGATTTATCTAATCATGCAGTAGATTTGGTGTTATAAACAAATCAATTCAGGATTATCAATCACAAAGATTATATCATACCAAATCAAATCAAATCAATTAGATCTAATCTAATAATTAACTGTTATATGTGATATTTATATATATGGTAATAACAAAAGATAGGATTATGCTAACAAGATATCAATCAATTATTTACTGTTTATTGCCATATGAATAATTCTATACATGATAATACACTAATTATATCACATCAGGGAAGGAATCAAAATTGAATTCATGGGGAGGTCGTATGTATACGGCATATTTATCAATCTGGCTGTGCATGGCATGATATTTTGTTTCTTTATGGAAATCAACCAAAAATGGTCACTGTACCTAACTTGGTGCACAATGAAGTATTTTCATTGGTTACAGGATATTTATATGTATACATGCATATTAGTGCTAATTCAAGTTTCAGTGACTTTAGCTAAGAAGTATTGAACTGCATACAATTTACACGTTTGTCACAAGTCAAAACCACAGTTCTAATTAAGCTATAATAAGGTGTAACCGATAAGGTTTGTCATCATGCTGTATCAATTCTAATCACAATAAATTAAATTATTTAGTACAGAGGTGGTTACGCACATGCAATTTCATATTTTATTTGTAAGGGGTAGAAAAAAATATTTGTATATCGTACGCCTCGTATTTTGATGAAGGTCGATATAACAATAACTCAATTAAACCCGGATAAACATCAAGATTTATAGATACCCAATATCCGTGCGTTTACCAAAATCTCCAAATATCCGCGAGCGTATATCCTTATTCTCCGCGAGCAACGTGCTGATAACGTGTTGTGTGACATATTAGCTCGTTATAGATATATATAGAGATATGTATAGATATAGAGAGAGATATGAGAGAGACAACAATAGAGTCTTTATTAATCAGAATGTATGAATGAACATCAATGGAATGTCAAGTACAAGACCCCTAGCCCTCTTTATATAGATAGAGGGTTAGGGTTACAAGCCCATCTGGGCCCATTAAGTAAAAGCCCAAGAGTCCAATAATCTTACAACAGTGTCTTAATTTTTCAAATAACGTAAATTATTTAATTTTGAG
Source organism: Primula vulgaris (assembly GCA_963920805.1). Classification (NCBI taxonomy): domain Eukaryota; kingdom Viridiplantae; phylum Streptophyta; class Magnoliopsida; order Ericales; family Primulaceae; genus Primula; species Primula vulgaris. Next base: position 16,875,700 of record OY987215.1, on the reverse strand, counting down.
AAAACTCATTAAGTAACTAGATATATTAGGTCAATCATGTGTTAATAATGATATAGTTGTAATAAATAATATTGTCAGGTAGCAACTTTTACTTTTTAAAACAAAATAATTAATACTTAATATTTTATATTAAAAGCACACTATGTTCAAATTTTTTAAGAGAAAAAAGCTAAAACCAAAATAAAATTTATGTTCAAATTTTTTAAGAGAAAAAAGCTAAAACCAAAATAAAATTTAAAAATGTTGAAATGTAGTCTAGCAAATTAAAAGTAACGAGTGATTTTCAATTTTTAATTAGAAAAATATATAAATATAATATTTAAGAGAAACTCATAATAATAAAAAAAAGAAATTAACTTACTGTGACTCAAGAATTGAACTTGACACCCTTGATAAGTAAAATATACTTTTCCACTACTCCAAGGAAGTGGAGTTGATACATTTTGCATTTAGTTTTATATAAGGACCGGCTATTTTTACAAATAAATGCTTCAAAATTAATAAAAAAAATATTTATATATATTTTTTATTTTATCGAACCAGGTGACCACTTGAATACTCTTGCCTCTATATAAATTTGTCCTTGCCTATCTAGAAAAAAGAAAATAAACACATGTGAACGCTATATATTGTCAGGGCTGCAAATGAACTGAGTCGTTCATGAACAAGCTCATGTTTGCCTCGTTAAATGCTCGACTCGTGTTCGTTAATTTTCTAACGAGTCGAGTTTGAACAAAATAATAAGGTTCGTAAGCAGCGTTTAAAAGCTGGTTTAATTATCTTATTACTAACGAGTTGGGTTCGTTTAAAAGATGGTTTAATTATTTAAATATATATTTCTGCTTATATTTGCAAAAAATTACCAAATATATGGTCAATACATACTCTTCTATAATAAATTTATTTTTTAAAACTAATCTAATTAAAATTAAAATTTACAATAATTAAATGTAATATTACTTATCTTAACATTAGTTTTAGTTACGTTAAGATGATTGTTTAAGCGAAACGATGTTAAACTTGTCCGAAATATGTTCAAACGGGGCTCGTGGGTAGGCTCGGTTTGAGCTCGTCTATAAACGAGTCTGGTTTTAACAAAATTTTAGACTAAACGAGCCGATCTTAAAACATATATAGGCTCGGCTCATTTGCAGCCATAGTTGTATAACAACGATACATGTCTGCATATTTAGTACTATATGATTACAAAACAAACAAAAAAATAAATAAATAATTAGTACTATATAATTAGTGTAAATAATATGAATGGGGCAGTTACATTGGAGAGAGGGTCCATTCTGATTTAAGCTACAACCCGTGAACTTGATTGGCAGATAGGAAGCTTCCAAACATGCCCTTACATACAGCAAAAGAGAGAACAAAAACAACTCATCTAGTAGTCGGACTAATCAAAGTCAAAGGACAAAGAGTTCATCTAATTTAGGCTAATTCCTGGAATAATATACATAGTTTCGACATAAAAGAAACTATTTGATCCCTATTTGTTTGAGTTGAATAATGTTCATTTGAAAATTGTTGGACAATGACCTAATGTACGTCTTAGTTCATTTGTGTATAATATTAAAGCTATAACATGTCCAATTTAGTAAATACCGTATGCAAGATGAATAAACAACTAAATTATGTTAATAAACTTACAAATCGGTCACATGCTGATAGAACATAAAAATTAGACCCGAATTTTCTATTCGGGTAGTAATCGATCCACACTTCATAAATGGGTATGCAATGCTTGATGGGTCATCACATTCCTTTCCTAGAAAATAGAGGTAGATACTAATAAAAGACCAAGCCCATTTAACTAGGGACCCATGTCTGAAAACCCCCTAGGATGGAGACATTTGTCAACATTCTAAAAAGAGTAGTTGCCTATAAATAGCCAACTAACCCTCATAGAAATGGACCAGAAAATCTATTCAAAAATTATAGAGAGAAGTTGAGAAAAGAGAGAAACTAGTCAAAGCTTATCCACCTAAGAAACAAACCGAACAGAGAAAGAGCCGAGTATCGAAGAAGAAGAAGAACGACCAAGATAAGAGGTTAAATAGTCAAATCGAACACAATTGTAGTAAATTAATAATAATCCGAGCAAGTGTAACAATCCGAGCTAGTGTAATAATCCGATCAATAATAAAGACCAAGAAGTGTTCATTATTTACAGCTAATTTATCATTATTTTATTGTTGAAAAGCCTAACGATACCGACCAAAGTTATGGCTTTATCAAATGGCGCCGTCTCCGGGAATCATCTAGTTCCCAACTAGTTTAGAATTCGAATACCAAGACTCTACCAGACGAGCGACAATGGTGACCAATGTAGAAGAAACCCATCCCGAGATAGTAGAAACCAATAACCAGAACGCGCAAATTAGCCAACAAGACCTCGACGATCTACTCGTCATCCGTGACAGATATGACGCTATCCAGTCCGGAAACCAACCAACAAGCTCCTATGTCAACCAAGAACAACCCCAACAACTTGAAGGGATTGTTGACGAACATTCCTCGTCCTCGGATGACGAAGAGGCCATGTCCGTATTAAGGCGTGCACGAAGACGCCTACCCGGATCCCAAGCAGGGCCGAGCTCAAGAGTCCCTTTGCCAGCAGCCTCGATCAACTCCGGTGCTCATTTACAAACGAACGAAGCTCACCGGTTTGGTATGCCCGGGGATCATGTACTCGAACAATTGTCCCGACTACCGACTCATCCGCCGAGGATAATTACACCACCCACGGTGGAAGTACAACACGTTGTTCCGTTAGCCGATGAAAGGAACTACGCCCAGCTACAAGCTCAACTGGCGGCATGCATGATGGCCATGACAGCAGCCGGCATCGCATTGCCAATTACCCGACTCGCCAATACAGACAAAGATCTACGCCGTGATGCGGAAGATTCAGCTTACAGGGCCACCCTGGAAGCAGCAGGTCGACGAACCGATACAAGAGTGCCCCATCAAGGGGGCAATGTCGCAGAACTCATCCCTCCGATAATCGTCCACCCAAACACTCATAGGGAACGTGTCCTCGACACCCACATGAAGGAAGGTAGATATCCCGAACACATGATCGGGGATGGATATGGCCCACCACCACATCAGGGGGGATACCCTCCCCCCTACCAAGTCACGGATGACGCGTTCCAACAGGCTTGGAACGTATGCCAAAAAACCCCATGTACCGAAAAGATCACGCGGTACCGCAATCCTATGGGGTTCGTCATCCCCGAGTTCAGGCTATATGATGGAAGGAGTTGCCCTATCGACCATCTGAGGCACTACAAGACGAAGATGGAATTGTGGAGTGATGACCATGCACTGATGTGCAAATTTTTCAAAAACAGCTTGGGCCAAGAGGCTTCGTCATGGTATCACAACTTACCACGAGGATCCATTAGAGACTGGGCAGAGCTGCTAAGAGCGTACTCCACCCGATACGCTGCTCATCGGAAGAAGAAGGTTAGCATCGAAACCCTTCTGAAAATGACGATGACGCCGAATGAAAGACTCAACGACTACTGCATACGTTTCATCGACGTAGCAAACCAGATTCCACAGTATGCCAATAATATAGCCATCCAGAACTTTATCAACTCCATCCCTAATGGCTATTGGGTGAGAAGGAAGTTCATAGGAAAAACCTTCCCGACCACTGATTCCCTACTGGCCTACTGTACCCACCTCACTGATAAAAATGATGAACTGCGTTTCCTCAACCGAACTCTACCAAGGAGAGAATCTGTTCAGGAGGCGCAGGTGGGTCGCAAAAGAGCCAGGAACAACCAGGAAGAAGCATTCAAACCGACCAGGAAGGACAAAGGTCCCGAGGTCCATAGAAGGGTAGAGCGACCAAGAGCACTTGAGCCCAAACCGCTCCAGATCGCATACCCAACACCGAACAACGAACATAAACCGCTCCAGCTCACTTATCCAATGCCCCCCAAACCGCTTCAACAAGGTCGGTTCCAAGAGAGGGAACACCGAAATATCTTCGAACCGGTCGAGCTGCGATACACTTTCAACCTATCTGCTGAAGATATCCTAAAGGATATATGCAGGGAAAGTTGGTATTCCCGACCACAACCGATCACCTCTCCCCCCAATATGAGAGAATCCAAGCTTTTCTGCACATATCACGAGGATCACGGCCACCTCACCGAGCATTGCCGTAACCTGCGATGGAAAATGAACATGTGGGGTGATGCGGGATACCTTGCCAAATTCATCAAAGGCGCGGGGATTAAAGGCAAACAACTGGCCATTGAGGGAGCCGACAACCGGCAGGGCAAAACGATCAACGTCGTTCACATGCCACGACCCAAGGGAACACGTGGAGAACGATCACGACAACGATAACTGGCGCACTTCGGCCAGGTGGCCAAGGCGTCACAAGCGTCGACCTCTAAAAGACAATGCACGCCCCGACGATATCCACCCATTTCCTTCTCGGGTCTTGATGAGGAAGGGGTGATTTATCCCCATGGGGATGCCATTAATCTCCGTGTTCAAATTGGCCTCGACACGGTCAGCAGGGTGCTTATCGACCAAGGAGCCTCTTGTGATACCATGTACAGAGAGCTCTTCGACAAGATGGAACTCAAGCTACAAGATCTCCAGCCTACCGATGTCACATTGATGGGGTTCATCTCCGAGACGACTAAACCTTTGGGTAAGATCGTCCTCAATGTCACAACTGGATCCGTTTCAGTTCCCGTGGAGTTCTTAGTAGTCAACGACAACTCCGGCCACAACGCAATCTTGGGCCGACCTTGGCTGCATGCCATGCGGGCCATACCCTCGACCTACCACCAAAAAGTCAAATACCCAAATGACAGGGGAGAGATCGAGACAGCCAGAGGATGTCAAGAAGATTCAAGACGCTGTGAAGACATAACCGCAGCCCTGCAAAAATAGCTGATCATTGTCGAACAACCCACCAGCAGAAAGAAGTTGATCAACCAAATATCCAAAACTGAGAGGATTGTTGAAGAACAAGTAGGAGAAACACTTAGGAAGGTGTATATCCCAGATATGGATGAGGAGCACTACTTCCTCCTCGGCGATAACCTTCCAAAACAGGAATCCGAAGAGTTAGAAGCATTTCTCTTCAGCAACGTCGATAAATTCGCCTGGAGTCCCAAAGACATGCCAGGCCTAGACCCCGAAACGGCATGCACCACCTAAGTGTTAACGCCGAATACAAGCCGATAGCTCAAAGGAGCAGAAAAGTGTCTGTACAACACAGAGCAGCTATAATCGCTGAAGTACAAAAGCTATTGGAAGCCGGAGCCATAAGGGAGGTTTACTATCCAAAATGGTTGTCCAACCCGGTCGTCGTCCCAAAGAAGAACGGAAAGGAGAGAGTCTGTATAAACTTCACCAATCTCAACAAAGCCTGTCCGAGAGACCACTTTCCCCTTCCGAGGATTGATCAGCTGGTGGACGCAACTGCGGGAGCAGAACGGATGACGATGATGATAGCAAGGGTATACGGTAATGCCGTTCGGCCTACGCAATGCAGGAGCAACATACCAAAGGATGATAGCAAGGGTATGTCGAGATCATATAGGGAAGACGATGGAGGTATACATAGATGACATGGTTGTCAAAAACGAAAGGGCTACATCCCACCTCCAAGATATCAGAGATGTTTTCCGGACGTTGGGCGAGCACAAACTGAAACTGAATTCGAGAAAGTGTGCATTCGGCATCAGCAAAGGAAAATTTCTGGGGCACATGGTCAGCCGACGAGGAATAGAGGCTAATCCCGATCAGATCACAGCTCTACGGAACCTAGCAGCGCCCAACAATAAGAAACAGGTACAAGAGCTCACGGGAATGATGGCCGCCTTAAGCAAGTTCATCAGTCGATCCGCAGACAAGGAACGACCGTTTTTCGAATCACTCAAGAAGGATAGGAAATTCGTGTGGGACCCGGAATGTGAGGCTTCTTTCGACAATCTCAAAGATTACTTGAGGACGCTGCCACTGCTAGTAAGGCCAAACAAAGGAGATATTCTGGCATGCTACCTAGCAGTTTCCACTATAGCTGTGAGTGCAGTTGTCCTAAGAGAAGAAGGTCGCGAACAATTTCCGATCTACTTCGTCAGCAAAACTCTGGTCGAAGCCGAAACACGTTACCTACCCTTGGAAAAGCTATGTCTGGCATTGGTCGTCACAACCAGAAAGTTGCCACACTATTTTATAGCTCATCAGGTCCGGGTATACACGAAATTTCATATCAAAGAGTCACTTCGACGGACGGACATTAGCGGTCAAGTTGCCGCCTGGGGGGTCGAACTATCCCAATTTCATATCGAGTTCGTACCCCGACATGCCATAAAGGGACAAGTTTTGGCCGATTTCGTTGCGGAGTTCACCGAAGGCTATGACGAGCCTTTGGCACTCTCTCCACAATCACACTGGCAGATACATGTCGACGGATCAGCCACCAAGGACGGATCCGGAGCAGGGATCGTCCTAAAGTCTAGAGAGGGAGCAATCATCGAAAAAAGCATAAAACTAGGCTTCCGAGCTACCAACAATGAGGCAGAATACGAAGCCATGATAAATGGCATGCTCATTGCCCGGTCCCTCGGGTGCTCCCACTTAATTGCAAGTTCAGACTCCATGCTGATCGTCAATCAAGCCAACGGCGAGTACTAAGCCAAAGATGACAGAATGATCCTATACCAGGAAAAAGTCCAAAGCTTGATGGCGACCTTCGAACAGTGCGAATTAATAAGAATCAATCGCACCGAAAATGCACATGCCGACGCCTTGGCCACCCTAGCCTCGACGTTAACATTAACCGGCACCCGGTCGATCACAGTGGAACTACTGCCGACCCCGAGCATAATTAAAAGGGTAGACCGAGTGACGTCAGTACAGTACGAACTAGGTTGGATGGATGACATGATTCATTATCTGCGAAATGGAACGCTTCCGGCCGACAAGATAAAAGCATTGAAAATTACAAGAAAAGCTCCTCGGTTCTGGCTATCCGAGGACGACAAACTATACAAATCAAGTTACCGGGGACCCCACCTACTGTGCGTCCCGCCCGAACTGCAACTGCCAGTCTTGGAGGAAATCCATGAAGGATCCTGCGGAGCACACATCAAAGGGCGATCCCTTGCCAACAAGGCAGTCACCCAAGGGTATTGGTGGCCCTATATCAAGCGAGACGCGGATGTATACGTACAATGTTGCGACAAGTGCCAACGATTCGCCAAGATACCACGGCTCCCCTCGTCTCTGATGACCCCAGTATCGGCTCCATGGCCGTTTGCCCAGTGGGCTATTGATTTAGTCGGAAAACTCCCTAAAGCACCTGGAAGTGTGGAATATCTGATTGTCGCGACGGATTATTTCACCAAATGGGTCGAAGCTAAACCCCTCCGAGAAATCAAAGCCAGCAACGTCAAACAATTCATTTGGGAATACATCATCACTAGGTTCAGTATACCGTACGCTATTGTCGCCGACAACAGAACCCAGTTCAAAGATGCCAATTTACAGCTGTGGTACGAGGAACTAGGTATCCGAAAATTCTATTCAACGCCGACATACCCACAAGGAAACGGGCAAGCCGAGGTGTCAAACCGAACAATACTAGACGGCATCAAGACAACCCTTAAGCAAGCAAAGGGGAGATGGCCCGAGCGGCTACTCAACGTCTTGTGGTCGAGCCGAACTACGCCGAAGATGGGCACCAAGGAAACCCCATTTAGCTTAGCATTCGGTGTCGAGGCCATCATACCAACAGAAATCGGGCTACCCACGCTCCGAACGACTTTAGTTGAGCAGGGAAACAACGAACAAAGAATGAGAGAAGAACTCGACATGATAGACGAGAAACGAGAAATAGCAGCCCTTACACTAGCCAAATACCAACAAAGCGTGAAGCAAACTTATGACAAAAGAGTAAAAGGATCCAAAGAATTCATGGTGGGAGAACTGGTGCTGCGACGAGTAACGGTCTATACCCGCAACGAAATACATGGCAAACTAAGCCCTACCTGGGAAGGCCCATACGAAATCGTCAAGCGAACGAGTGCGGTCTCTTACAAACTCAAAAGCGTCCGGTTCGCCAACAGCCGAGGGGAAAAGAATTCTTGGAATGTGGCTAACCTAAAGAAGTACTACGTATAGACTATCTGACAAGCACTAGTACCAGTACAGGTGCTACCTTACCCCTCCTACTTAATGGCATTATCTTTTGTCTTTTGAATGAGTAAAATATCTTATTATGCTGTCTAACGAGTGCAGCTGAAATTCCCAAACGGCCAGAGTGCTTAGGAATACTATTAAATTCCGAACATGGCGTGTTATCAAAGAAACGCCTAGGAATACTATGAAATTCCCAACATGGCGTGTTTTCAAAGAAACGCCTAGGAATACTATGAAATTCCCAACATGGCGTGTTTTCAAAGGAACGCCTAGGAATACTATGAAATTCCGAACATGGCGTGTTATCAAAGGAACGCCTAGGAATACTATGAAATTCCGAACATGGCGTGTTTTCAAAGGAACGCCTAGGAATACTATGAAATTCCGAACATGGCGTGTTTTCAAAGGAACGCCTAGGAATACTATGAAATTCCCAACATGGCGTGTTTTCAAAGGAACGCCTAGGAATACTATGAAATTCCGAACATGGCGTGTTATCAAAGGAACGCCTAGGAATACTATGAAATTCCGAACATGGCGTGTTTTCAAATGAACGCCTAGGAATACTATGAAATTCCCAACATGGCGTGTTTTCAAAGGAACGCCTAGGAATACTATGAAATTCCCAACATGGCGTGTTTTCAAAGGAACGCCTAGGAATACTATGAAATTCCCAACATGGCGTGTTATCAAAGGAACGCCTAGGAATACTATGAAATTCCGAACATGGCGTGTTATCAAAGGAACGCCTAGGAATACTATGAAATTCCGAACATGGCGTGTTATCAAAGGAACACCTAGGAATAATATGAAATTCCCAACATGGCGTGTTATCAAAGGAACGCCTAGGAATACTATGAAATTCCGAACATGGCGTGTTTTCAAAGGAATGCCTAGGAATACTATGAAATTCCCAACATGGCGTGTTTTCAAATGAACGCCTAGGAATACTATTGAGGCATATATGCAGGTACTGAAATTAGAAGAAGAATTCAGGTCACATTATGCTGGCGATGGAATACAAAATGGCGAAAACGATGAAGGAAAATCAATCTGAACAATGAGCTATCAACAAGAAGCATATCCAATACACGAACAACGAAATAACAAAGCAATCAGCAAGGAAAAATTGATCCAATCAATCAAATCGCAATGTGACAATAGGAAGGTACAAAAATAAAATAAAATTATACTCCTCGCCCGCATTATGGAGGCAACAAGATATCACCAACAATACAGAAACTAATTTAAGAAGAGCTACTACAGGAGGAGCACGACGGTAATTGACCGAGCTCAACCTCTTCGTCATCCGTCGTTGTGTCCTCATCTGTCTCCTCGCCATCAAACCGTTCCTCAGAGATGAGTGCGTCGAAATTGGTTGTGTGAGCACCAATGCAGGTCAGCGTCTCAAGCCGCGCTGCGAACTCGGCTCCTTTCGCGATCTCGTCAGCATCCGAGGCCGCTTTGCGGCGAGCATCCTCGAAGGGGAGGTTACGCGCTTGGATCCAAACCGCAGCAGCATCGTATCTGGATCGAGACAGTCGGAAATACTTCACCAACATGTTGGCTTTGGTTACCAACGACTTTAGTTTGCCAAAGTAGTTTTCCTTTACACGCCAATATCGATCCAAACGACGCTCCTGAACCTCAAAAACATGCTCGGCGCGGCGAACGTATTCCCGGAAAGAGGACGCCTGAGTTTTCAACTTGGAACGCAGTCGGGCACACTGGTCAGTCAACTTGACGTTCTTGCCCATCAAAACGATGTAAGGCCATTTGGCAGACACTTCACTAGCCGCACCAGATAAGACCTCGTCCCGGGCAGCACCGGTAGGTCCTAGCCCCGGACTAACTAGGCATCGAGAACCAGCCTGGTGCGACGTAGTAGCGTGTGCCTATAAAAAAAAAATGGGGCAGAAGGGGAAGAGATGAATATTCAACCACAAGAAAAGAAAAGACGAAAATGGAAGAACGAATATTTCTTTACAAGCTACAAATAAAACGACAAAACAAGCTACTCCGTCATTAATCCGATAACCCATTAACGGACGTTGAGGTCTCTACTACATCGGCGAAATGAATATCTCGCAATGAAACAATTTGAGTCCCCAAGCGCTCACGAACGACCGCATCGACTCGGTTCAAGGCAGCCGTGGTCTCAGTTACCCCGGCCATCGCATCAAACATGCGTTCTGCCCGGGCAACACCACTCATCCCTTTTACATGTTCAAGCACCTCTAAAGCGCGAACTCGGGCCCAATACGCTTTGACAAAGGATAGCAGCAGTTTCGCATCCTCGAAAACGGCCCCTAGGACCAAGTTCAAGCTCGTCACACGGCCACGGGCTTCATCACGAGAGCGCCGAAGTGCGCCAAGAAGCTCTTTCTCTTTACCCTTGTTCGCCGTATAATATGCGGTCTTTTTGCTGAATTTCTCTCCCAAGTCACGTAACCGAATCGACATGTTTGAAATATGAACATTAAGATCCTCGACTTCATGACGAGTAGATTTCAATTCAGCAGTTAGGAAAGCCTTAGATCTTTCAAGACCATCTATAACGTCACCTATGCTACGATTAGGCGGGGTCCAGACCACCATGGCAAGAGGGTTATTAGGTACCTGACAATATTTTGTTTTCACATCCTTCAAAATATGATGACCCTCAAAAAAGGGAAATTAACTCAGGAAAGCCAAACAGAAAGAAAGCACAGCACCTATATTATCACTTCCCAAAAGAATATCTTTCTAGATACAAAAGAAACCTAAAATTCGGGTACCAAAAGACTTTACACTAAGCTACAAAGAAAATACTGCAAGAAAAATTTCAAGGCTCCACCTGAGCAGATGCGGGTGGGGGAGTAGCGGTCACATCAGGACGAGGAGTGGACGGGGCCGACACGGAATGGGGACGGAGCGCTGCCGATATAGTCTGCCCTGGCAGCCGAGGAAGCTCCTCCTCCCGAAGATTCGCCCAGTCTACAGGTATCGAAGGTGCACCATGAGGACAGGGATACACCAATTCCGACCACGCCCGATCCGACAAGGGCACCTTCGCGAAATTCAGCGCACGCACATGAGCGCAAAAGACGGAGAAATTCGCCATCATTGCAAACTTTGTCCGCTCCTCAGCATGCGCCGCTTTCAGAGCAGCAACCTCGGCCTTTTCGGCTTCAACGTCCTCCGCCATGAGCAAGTTCTCAGCCTCTAGTTGGTCGTACTTATCGACCATGCTCTCTTTTTCGGCCTCCAACTTACCGACCTCCTCGGTCATGTGCAAGATGTCCACCGACAGCTTGTCATAATTTTCGCCCAGGGTTTTATTCTCGGCGACCAGTTTCTCTTTCTCGGTCTCGAGAGCCGCAAGCATTTCCTTTCTCTTCCCCTCGTACTCCTCGACTATGGCCTTCTTCTCGGCCACCAGCTTCTCTTTGTCAGCCCCTAGCGCTGCCATCTGATCCCTTAACATCACGGTACTCAAGACAACCTGTACTTCAAAACATCAGATTCCAGCCAAAATACGAGCGTCATGACATATAATACAAAATAAGCGCCCAACATACCCGCAGCGCATCGGCGTTGGCCTGCTCTATAATAGACATTGTAGGCCGAGCAGCTATGTTTTCTGCATCCTTGTAAACGAGGGGTTTAAGAGCCGTATACCCCATCTTCAAGGCTCGGGGTTGCTCCAACAGAAATCCCCCACACCGGTCAATGTAACGGGTCATTGCAACCCCGTCCACCAACACCTTTTCAGGTTCCTCGGGAACCTCATCTTCACCACCCCTCACAACACCCACGGCAGTCTCTTTGTCGGCTTCCATCTCCACTTCTTCCCTCACCTCCTTATCTGAAGGACCAGTCTCAGGGGCCCTGTGCTCGCTTACATCCTCAGTACGGATGGGCGAGGTAACAGGCAGAACCTTCGTGTCCTCGGCACGAACATGCGTGATGACAGGTAGGGTCATCGTACCCACGCCCATATTCACCAAGAGGTTGATATGTCCGAATAGGTTATCAATCGACCCCTGAAACACAATAATACCCATCGACCGGGCAAGAGCGAGGGTAACCAATGGAGAAGTCAGTAGCTGAAACAAGATAACTAATAAAGCAAAGAACTAGCGAACACAACGACAACAATCAAAAGACAAGAGAATCGATATACGTATACACATACATCGCCAGGCGTGGAGGCATCCTCGGTGGTATCCCCTTGGGAAGCAGCACACACCTCCTCGGTGACCGATGTATCGGTCCCCCTAGCCCTCTTCGTTGTTCCAACGACAGGGTCAGATCCACGACGCTTAGAACGAACGGGCTTTTTCCCTACCCGAGCAGCACTTCGAGCCCGGACAACTTTCAAAAACTCCTCCTCGGGCTCTTTGGGGATCTCGGGCACAGGATTCCCCTTTGTCACGGGCCCCGTAGGGTACCCGAGCAGCATGGGAGCAGTACGGCTCGCAGGATCCTGCGTCGGTCCAGGCCCTCACCATTTCCAAAGAGCTAACAGAGCCTCAACATTGGGAGCACCGAGGTCTGGCATAGTGGGAGCCTTGGTAGCCGGGCCAGGAATCTGGTATCCCGTACAACCCCATTCACCAGAAGCAATAACGATTCCAAGGTTGTGCTCTTTGTTGGTGTCCGGCACACCGGTGACAAGCCGACAGAAGGCACGCATTGTCTTCAAATACGAGCTACGGCGCTCAAAACTCAAACTATAGATCCCGAACACATCCTTTAGTTCGATCGGTATTCCGGCCAACTCCGATAACCTTTGGATACCGTTCAGAGTACGGTAACCATTTAGGGCCAGTTGGGCCGGCGTAATCTGGACGGCCTCAAAGAACGAAGCCACCCAGTTTGTAAAAGGAAGTCGAAGACCCCCAGTAAAGAATGCCGAAGAACGTACAGCTACCTCGCCGGTAGGAACAAATCCCAGCACCTCCTCGTCAGAAATAGGAAGCCGAATGTGTATGTCGGCGGGTATTCCGGCAAGCTCCTTAAAATCCTTTTCAACGAATGTGCCAACTTGCGCCAGACTTTGGGTCAGAATTTCCTATCCAAACATCATCAAAATTCCATCAATATACTAACGAAATACATCAACCAGAACCACATCAACATAACGAGAGCCACCACACCCCCCCCCACACTCAAATTAACCAGAAACCCTACGTTTTACTAACCGTCCCAATCAACGTAAATGCAATACATAACTAAAAACCATCAGACATATATCGACAACCAAGACCATTTACCAACGCCACATCTATGACCACAACAAAAAATCAAATACCAACCCTAGATCAAAAAGAAAATAATAATAACAAAGCACTTACAGTTATCATCCTGAGCAAGCACGCACGAAAAGCAGCAAATCTATCGACAATATAACGAAACCCTAGATCGAGAGGCAGAACGATTTTCCTTTTTAGCGGGAAAAATATACCTTAGAGAGAGACACAGATATTTTCTTCAGCAAATTATGTGATAAAAACAAAAGGGATTACTTGGCACAGTAAAAAGGAGTGGAGTCACAAAAATAATAAAGTAATAACCACCTTTTCGTGTGACAGAGGTTCACCTTTTTTCCAACCATAGAAAAGTCAACAACCGCTGCTATTTTTAACTTATCAACGCTCCAGATTTTGCCACGTCAGAGTGTATCCCACTACCCAATGCAGGTCACATCATTACACCTAAATAAACGGCCAGTGGACCCTACCACGAAAAGCTTCCAGCATACGCTACCAATATTATCACACTGAGGATGCCCCCCGATTAAGATCCTCGACGCCCAATCATTTCCTACCCAAAGGAAACACCGAACAAGGTGGACGGAAACCGTTTCTAGCTTGACGGCATTAAGCGTCAAGTCTAACAACGCTCTCCGGGGGGATAACCGGGCACATTGCTCGGTGTATACTGAAACATCAAATGTTAGACATAAAGGCAAAGTGAACAAGAAATAAAACAGAATAGACAGAATCAAGTGTAAAGCAAAAGTTTTATTCATCCACAAGGGGGAAAAACACAAAAAAAATACAACCAAAGAGAAAATTTTTACAAGAAAATACACCCATCCTACTTCTTAGAACTACCCCCCATATCGGCATCCTTCTTCGCCAAGAGCTCCTCCAGATGCTCTTTCTCCCTAATCAAACGAGCAATCGCCATCTCAGCCTGCTGCAAGGAGTAAGACTGAGACTTGCATTTTTGCTCGGCTTTGAAACGAGCAATGCCCTCCGCATCCCAATATTGTTTAAACCTCCTCACTTCAGTCTGAGCACACTTGAGATCATGTTTCAGCCATGACATCTCAATCTCTTTTAGCTGAAGAGGAGTCAAATCCTCCTCCCCAAAACCAGGGGGACGGGGTAGTAAGAAGGTAGGCTCCTCTTCCAGAAGGGCTTTCTTTTTGGAGGAAGATCTAGTAATGGGAGCCATCTCAAACAAAAGCAAATTAGAGGAAACAAAAATTATCAACAAGAGAGAGAAAAGAAGATTGGATAATGAAGTACAAGCAATAGGGAGCATTTATAAAGAGTCAAAGGGCACAAAGCGCGAGGCATCGCAACGGTTCACAAGACAAAAACACGAGATACGAAAAGATACATCTGATTCAAATACAAAAAAAAATATAATAATACAAGTTCCAAAACGGGAAATACATCAGAAAACCAGCCCAATCTAACTAAGGATCAATGGGTGGAAAAACGGAACTACCAGACCGAGAGAAAGCAAAACGAGCAGAGCAGTTCAACCGAGCTTGGTAGGAATCATTCATGGCAACCAAATTTTCGTTCTCCGTAGAGAGTTCGGATTTCTCCCTAGTGAGAACCATGACGCGCTCCTCCAGCCGAGCATTCCTAACTATCATGTTAGCTAGGCCTTGAGGAGAGTTATCGAACTCATCTTGAGCATGGTCCCAAATCTCCTCGGCATCATACCAGGAGTTGGCCAGATGATTTCTCTGAAGCAACAAGTGATCGAGCTAACGACTCAAGGCCGAAATCTCGGTCCATTTCACTGTCTCTTCGGGGTGAGAGCCGAACAAACTCAAGGCCAAAAGGCCGTACTCCTTCTCAAGCCTTCCCATTCGACGACGGACCCGAGATACCTCAGTATCCAAGCCCTTCATCTGAGCATGATATCTCACCACATGTCCAGACATTCTGGGAAATTGTTATAGTACAGAAGAGAATAAGGGGATGGGGCACCTATATAGTAGATAAATGTGGGGAAGATCAAGGGTTTTTCCTCGAAAAAGGGTACCAAGATAGGACCTCTTAATGACTTCAAATGGGCCCCAGGGAACAGTCGTGAATCTATCGCATTTCTCGATGTAACCTTGGGAACAGCAAAACCGAAGTAATATCCTCGACAGATCGATCATGACTCCCTCGACATGGAGACCACGCCGAGGAAGTCAGAGAGCACTTGATAGAACATAAAAATTAGACCCGAATTTTCTATTCGGGTAGTAATCGACCCACACTTCATAAATGGGTATCCAATGCTTGATGGGTCATCACATGCCTTTCCTAGAAAATAGAGGTAGATACTAATAAAAGCCCAAGCCCATTTAACTAGGGACCCATGTCTGAAAAACCCCCTAGGATGGAGACATTTGTCAACATC
The DNA here is from genome assembly GCA_963920805.1 of Primula vulgaris. Taxonomy (NCBI): domain Eukaryota; kingdom Viridiplantae; phylum Streptophyta; class Magnoliopsida; order Ericales; family Primulaceae; genus Primula; species Primula vulgaris. Next base: position 16,859,866 of record OY987215.1, on the reverse strand, counting down.
CTAAAAGGAGTAGTTGCCTATAAATAGCCAACTACCCCTCATAGAAATGGACCAGAAAATCTATTCAAAAATTATAGAGAGAAGTTGAGAAAAGAGAGAAACTAGTCAAAGGTTATCCACCTAAGAAACAAACCGAACAGAGAAAGAGCCGAGTATCGAAGAAGAAGAAGAACGACCAAGATAAGAGGTTAAATAGTCAAATCGAACACAATTGTAGTAAATTAATAATAATCCGAGCAAGTGTAACAATCCGAGCAAGTGTAATAATCCGATCAATAATAAAGACCAAGAAGTGTTCATTATTTACACCTAATTTATCATTATTTTATTGTTGAAAAGCCTAACGATACCGACCAAAGTTATGGTTTTATCACATGCTTATTAATTTTTTATATAATTCATGATACATTCCTCCTTAAATGACATGATTGTGTTAAATATTGAAAGCATGCATGGGGACTATTAGCACTGTTACAACTTGCAATTGAAAAATAAGGTACAGTCTTAATTGTTGAAATCATGGGACCAATAATATTGTTGCCATTATCACTTTTCTCATAAATCTACAAAACAGAAAGGGTCCGTTAAATTTCAACATGGGACCAATAATATTGTTGCCATTATCACTTTTCTCATAAATCTACAAAACAGAAAGGGTCCGTTAAATTTGAAGTATTAGACATGGGATGATTGTATTTTTCTCTTTTAAGGTCCACTATGTATATGCTTGTACTTTGAATAAAGACTAAGTCAACTGTGTGGGGGTGATATATATACCAAAAGTCTCAATAAGAAGTCTCTTGAATCTTATTATCAATTGGTGCAAATATCCATGCATCAATTTGAGCTCGACTTGTAGTTTATAGGTGACTGTAGTATAGATATATCTGAAGTTTAATCTAAAAATTTCATAAGAAGAAAATAAATAAACTCAAAATGCAGATGCGGCAATTAGTAAAAAGTACATTGGTCAAATTTTTCATAAAGCTAGGGATCCATATCGCTTACTCAGAGTAAAAAAAATCGGAACATTGCTGAATGGCAATCCTTAATTAATTGTTTTTTATAATAATTATTTTCTCCGTTTCAGAATATAAGTCCACTACAGCAAATGAAAATTATTAATAAAAATACAATCATTATACATTTTTTCCTCTCTCTTTCCACTTATACCCTCATTCTTATTAATGCACATTCTCTTATAAACTTAAAATTAATTGATAAATATGTGATATTACATAATATTATTTTCTATTTTAGGAAACTGAACTTATTTTGTGAAACAATCCAAAATACTATATTGTACTTAAATTTTGGAACGGAGGGAGTACTAACTAGAAAGACTTAAAACAACAAGTTATTTTGATGAGTGTCTGACGTCTATCAGCGCTGTTGCGATACCAAAACCATAAAATTTACACTATTGATACCAAAAGTATCTAGAAATGTATAAACTCTAATTGGACCCTCTAATACCCTAACATAAACAATTAAATAAATTACCTTATCTAAAATCAGATATAGAAACAAAATTGAAGCAGCTATAAGCAGTTAATTTTGTATTTCTCGTTAAAAACTCAATTCGTGTTCATCATTTATAAATGAACAAAGTCTTGAGCAAAAATATACGGTTCTGGTCATCGAGTTTCACGAGCCGAGTTTGAGTTTATTTCGTTAGATTCGTCATGAGCTTGAGTGGAGCTAGCCTGATCGGGTATTTTGAGCATATGAGCCGAGCCCATCCGAGCTTGCAGCCCTACTCTTGGTCGCACCTCTTGTTTATCCTAAAAAGGTTATGCTAATAGCGATCGCGAGTGTCTATAATATTTCTCATCCTTTTATTCTATGATGACCCCGTGATATTTGTATAGTAAGTATCAACATAGTCATGGTTGTAACACAAATATCGTGAATCAGTCTACAAATCAATAAATCATGTATAATGCTGAATGTTGGAAAAATTGGAAAAATATGTAATTTAAACATAGTTGTTCCAAGTGGTCAGGGACCATCTTTGAGTCAATTTTTAATGCGACTCCTCAGTTTTTCTGAGGCCATACTCTTTGCGTTTGAGTAGCTCGTGTGACGAGCTTCGCAACGGTATATCGCATGACCCATTCGGAGGAAGGGTGTGAATGATAATTGGACTCGAAGGTTGGTACTCGAAAGAGGAAATAAAGCCAATGCTGGAAAATGAGAAAAGAAATGGGATTTAACCCATGAGGGTTATCCCACATTGGAAAATCATGAGTGATTTTTACAATATATATACTAAGGTATCCTATGTGGATATTAAGTAATGTGTCCACATACACATGTGTGTATTGTGTACCACATACACATGTGCTTGCTTGCTCGTCGGGCTTGCTTGCTCGTCGGGCTTGCTTGCTCGTCGGGCTTGCTTGCTCGTCGGGCTTGCTTGCTCGTCGGGCTTGCTTGCTCGTCGGGCTTGCTTGCTCGTCGGGCTTGCTTGCTCGTCGGGCTTGCTTGCTCGTCGGGCTTGCTTGCTCGTCGGGCTTGCTTGCTCGTCGGGCTTGCTTGCTCGTCGGGCTTGCTTGCTCGTCGGGCTTGCTTGCTCGTCGGGCTTGCTTGCTCGTCGGGCTTGCTTGCTCGTCGGGCTTGCTTGCTCGTCGGGCTTGCTTGCTCGTCGGGAAAAAGCGCGCCTGTTCCTATTCGGGAAAAGTGTTTCTGTTCGGGAAAAGCGTGCCTGTTCGGGAAAAGCGTGCCTGTTCGGGAAAAGCGTTTCTGTTCGGGAAAAGCGTGCCTGTTCGGGAATAGCGTGCCTGTTCGGGAATAGTGTTTCTGTTCGGGAAAAGCGTGCCAGTTCGGGAAAGTGTGCCAGTTCGGGAAAAGCTTCCAGCAAAGCTGTAACTGTTGCAATAAATGTGATTTCATTGCAAAGTTAATACTGCAGTTTCGAATTTCGAAAACTGACAGTAGTAAAGTGACCTTAATGGCTGAGATACTCAGCAAGCCTATGAATAGGCAGACCCCCCACATGTCAAAGACAGACATAACATTCTGAAATCAAATACCAGTAGCATATATCATCTCTCCAAACAGTAGCATTACATTTTAGAAACAGAGAGAACCACCCACCAACAGCTCGACCTTGACTCGTCGCCAGTTTCCGACGAGTCATCCGAGACGTTGTACCTTGGGATCGAAGCGCCAACGCAACCAGAAACCTTAAGGTGGTTGGGCGAATATCGGTTAAGGGCATACTGTTAACAGTAGCCTCGTCTTATTTTGTTTTCAATTCTGTCCATTTTTTAATTCTGTCCATTTACAATTCTGTCATTTCAATTACGCAATTTACTTTTCTGTAATTTTAATTTCAGTATTTTACATTGCTGTCCTTAGCTGTAGCTTTTATATTCTGTTTGTACCTTTCTGTAATTTCTTTAAAGTTCTGTTTTTTGCTGTAATTTCAATTCTGTAATTTAATTCTGTAATTAGAATAGTTTCAATTCAGTCCTGTAATTTTAATTTCAAACAGAACAGTCCGGCTGTTAAGTTTATACTTTCCAGTCCGGCAGTTTCTATTAATTGCAATTCAATACATCAAATTATTAATTAATAATAATCTGATAACGTTTGCTTTATTTACGTTTCAGTACCTACATGTTGTAATCATTAATTTCTGTATCAGTTTCGAAATTAATAAAGATTACACTGGTTTTTGTTTATTCTTGTTTAGTCCTTTAATTATTGTTAATTGTTATTTCGTACACGGAAACCAACAATCTTAACCGATAACCCTGTTGTTTCTTTCGTGTATTGATCAATACAATTTTTTATTTTTATAAGGAATAATGCTTTCTTGTTTTCAATTCTAAATTATATTAGAAATTGAATTACAAAGGAAAAATTCCAAACAGTTTTAATTTTATTTTATTTTCTTGTTGATACCAACCGTATTGGTATTCAATAAGAATCGTTTCAATCCTTTTAATATCAACCATATTGATATTTAAAGGGATAAGAGTTTATTTTAATTTTGTTTGATAATTCTTTTACAAACCCAAATTTCAGTTTTGGCGTTTGTTTATAGAATTGTTTGTACACGTATCTCATACGTTTTGTGTTGTCGTTTCAGATGACTAACACGTCGCCTATTCAGTTGCCTAGCGGGGGTGAGCATGACCCAGTGGTTGGTGGGCCTGTCCATAACACTGGGGGCGATGCGAATGTTGTGGCTAATGCCGATGACGCAGTTGTAGCGGCTGAGGCCGCCGCGGCTGAGGCTATGGCGGATGCTACGGCCAAAGCTGAGGCTGCGGCCGAAGCAGCGGCCACGGCCAAGGCCGCAGCTAAGGCTGCGGCTAGAGCCAAGGCTGCGGCCAAGGGCAAGGCACCGATGTATTCGGCTGTGCCTACTTTGCCGACTTCTCATCTGGAGAAACCGGAAAAATTCAGGGGTGACAACTTCAAACGTTGGCAGCAAAAGATGCTGTTTTATCTCACCTCTGAATTTGACCAGGTTTCTCAAGGAGACTGCTCCCGTCCTAAGCGAGGACGATCTGGACGAGCAGTCGTTCTCTGCGGTTGAGGCATGGAGACATGCCGACTACCTATGCAAGAACTATATCCTGTGTGCTCTAGATGACACGCTGTTCAGTGTTTTCGAGCCCAAAGCTACTGCAAAGGAGCTATGGGAGACTCTCGAAAATAAGTACAAAGTGAATAACGCTGGCACAAAGAGATTTGTTGTCACGGACTTTCACGAGTACCGTATGACTGACAGCAGGGGTGTCATGGAGCAAGTTGAGGAGCTCCAACTCATTTACCATCGCCTTGAGGCTGAGGGGCTAGTGATAAACGAGCCTTTCCAGGTGGCACTCATGATTGAGAAATTGCCACCATCTTGGAAAGACTTTCAAAACTACCTTAAGCACAAGCGAAAGGAAATGAGGCTGGAGGGGCTCATTGAGAAGCTCAACATCGAGGTGAGCAACCGTCGCTCCGTGAGGAGAGTCGGTGGTGCTGTCATCCCGATGGCAAAGGCCAATGTGGTCGAAAGCTCCAACGTCAAACGGAAACGTCTTGACACCGGAGGCAGTGCTGTTGTCGTGAAGAAATTTGCGGGAACCTGCTTTGTGTGTAACAGGACCGGCTATCGTGCCGCGGACTGTTATGACAATAAAGGCGCTGTTAAGCCTAAGCCCCCCCCCGAGGAACTTTAAGGGCAAGGGAAAGAGGAAAGTTCCAGCTCAGGCTCATCTGGCTGAGGGAGGACGAGATGACGACCACTTTACTGCTGTGGTCTCTGAGGTCAATCTCGTGGGGAGCAATCCCAAAGAGTGGTGGCTGGATACTGGCGCCACAAGCCACATCTGCTCAAGTAGGTGGATGTTTAAGACCAATGAAGCGGTAGAGGGAGAAAGCTGCTTCATGGGAAATTCTGCTACTTCCAAGGTGGAAGGAAAAGGAATGGTCGTGATGAAGATGACCTCGGGAAAAGAGCTGAGGTTGACCAATGTGCTCCATGTTCCGGATATTCGTAAGAATCTGGTATCCGGATCTGTGATGGTGAAGAACGGGTTCAAGCTAGTCTTAGAATCCGATAAAATTGTAATCACCAAAAATGGTGTCTATGTAGGCCGTGGCTATATGACCAACGGCATGTTTAAGTTGAACGTAAGGACACCTGCTCCCAATAAAGGTGCTAAAGCTGAGGCTAGCACAAGTACTGTAATGACTGTTGCCCAAGAGGCCAATAATAATTCTGAGTTTAATTATTTATTTGAGTCATTTCATTTGTGGCATGGTAGATTAGGTCACGTGAATTATAATTCTTTAAAGAAATTAATTTCACTAAAACTAATACCAAATTTCGTTTTTGATAAGCAACACAAATGTGAGATTTGTGTAGAAGCAAAATTAACGAAATCATCGTTTCAACATGTTGAACGAGAAAGTGAACCTCTCGGTCTAATACACACGGATGTATGCGACTTAAAGTTTATACAAACGCGAGGAGGGAAAAAGTACTTTATCACCTTTATAGATGATTGTACTAGATACTGTTACGTTTACTTAATGAGAAGTAAAGACGAAGCAGTAGAGAAATTCGCTCTTTATAAGACCGAAGTTGAAAATCAACTCAATAAGAAAATTAAAACATTGAGAAGTGATAGAGGCGGTGAATATGAATCACCGTTTGAACAGATATGCGCTGAAAGCGGCATTATACATCAAACCACAGCCCCATACACTCCCGAGCAAAATGGGGTTGCTGAGCGTAAAAATAGAACGCTAAAGGAAATGATGAATGCTATGCTAATCAGTTCTGGGTTACCCCAGAACATGTGGGGGGAAGCTGTACTTTCCGCTAACTATGTTTTAAACAAGTTACCACATAAGAAGCGAGAAAAGACTCCATATGAGTTATGGAAAGGTCATCAACCCAGTTATAAGAACCTGCGGGTTTGGGGTTGTCTCGCAAAGGTCCTAGTTCCCACTCCTAAAAGGATGAGAATTGGTCCTAAGACGGTGGACTGTGTGTTCATCGGATATGCACAGAACAGTAGTGCATATCGGTTTCTCGTGCACAAGTCGGACAATCCCGATGTGCACGTAGATACGTATATGGAAAGCCGAGAGGCCTCTTTCTTTGAAGATATCTTTCCCCGGAAATTACCTACATCTGTACCAACTGAAGAGTTGAACAGTGAAGGAAATGTGGGGGCAAGTGAACCGACAGAGGAAGAGGAAGAGGAAGAGGAAGAGCCTCGGCGCAGCAAAAGGGCAAGGAAGGAAACTTCCTTTGGACCTGATTTCCTAACCTTCATGGTTGAAGGCGAACCGGCGACATATAAACAAGCTATGTCAACACCGGATTCCCAATATTGGGAAGAAGCTATTCAAAATGAAATTGAATCAATCATGCAAAACCACACTTGGGAACTAGTGGATCTTCCGAAAGGATGCAAGCCCCTAGGTCACAAGTGGATCTTCAAGAGGAAGTTAAAGGTTGACGGCACGATTGAGAAATACAAGGCGAGACTTGTGGTAAAAGGATTCAGGCAAACTGAAGGTGTCGATTATTTCGACACGTATGCTCCTGTCTCCAGGAAAACGTCTATCCGAATCGTCATTGCTCTCGCAACTTTGTTTGATATGGAAATACATCAAATGGATGTAAAGACGGCATTTCTGAATGGGGAACTGGAAGAAGAAATTTACATGGAACAACCTGAAGGGTTTGTAGTTCCTGGTAAAGAGCACCAAGTGTGCAAACTTGTAAAGTCTCTATATGGACTCAAACAAGCGCCAAAGCAATGGCATGAGAAGTTTGATAGAATTATGCTATCAAACGGTTTTCACATTAATGAGTGTGATAAATGTGTCTACTCTAAAGGAAGTGGAAGAGACTGTGTTGTAGTCTGTCTCTATGTGGATGACATGATCATAATTGGGAGTAATGATAGAATCAGCTCCACAAAGAAAATGTTATCACAACACTTCGATATGAAGGACCTGGGTATAGCTGACATAATACTTGGTATGAAGATTACCAAAACATCAGAAGGGTATGCCTTGTCCCAAAGTCACTATGTTAAACAAGTCTTAGACAAGTTTGACAAGGACAGTAAAGCTATGTCAAGAACCCCAATTGAGTTCAACTGTAACCTGAAAAAGAATTTCGGTAAAAGTGTGAATCAATTGGAGTTCTCTCGAGTCATAGGCAGTCTCATGTATATAATGAATTGCACTAGACCAGGCATAGCAAACTCAGTGAGTAGACTGAGCAGGTACACCAGTAATCCAAATGAGGAACACTGGAAGGCCATAATGAAACTTCTCAGGTATATGAGGTTTTCAGCCGATTACGGGCTGCTCTATACCAGATATCCAGCGGTACTGGAAGGGTATTCAGATGCCAACTGGATATCAGACTCCAATAGCACAAGGTCCACGAGTGGATATGTGTTTATAATGGGAGGAGCTGCTGTGTCTTGGACATCCTCCAAACAGACATGTATTGCAAGGTCAACTATGGAATCAGAATTCATAGCGTTAGACTTAGCAACCGAAGAGGCAGACTGGCTGAGAAGTCTATTGGAAGGAATTCCAATGTGGCCGAAACCTGTTCCCGCAATAAGCATGCATTGTGATAGTCAATCAGCTATTGCGCGGGCTCAGGATCATATGTATAATGGAAAGTCTCGACATATACGTCGAAGACATAAATCCGTAAGGGAATTGTTATCCAATGGTGTGGTATCCTTAGATTTTGTAAGATCAAAGGAAAACATAGCGGATCCATTAACTAAAGGCTTGACTCAAGTGGAAGTCGAGACGTCATCGAACGGAATGGGGTTAAAGCCCATTAAATTGGTGGCCCCCCCATAGGCAACCCAACCTAAACGGAATCTTTCCTGATAGGTTCAAAGGGAAACTGAACTGTGGGGGCAACCGAACAAAGCACTCGGGAACCTGGAGTTCCCAGCCCATCTCCGCGATGACAGAGTGATAGACCTGTACCATTGTAAGGGTGAGCTTGAGGCTCTTAATGATCCAAGTTACTCGACGGTCGAGTAAAGTGAGTCAGGACACTTTCGACTTGGAACACCTATAACTAGTGTGTAAGGCCGGTACCATGTGATGAGCTTGGGCTAATTCACTAGAGCACTCAGTTGAAGTTGCCAAGGCAGTCCAGGCCAAATATGGACAACAACTAAAGGGCCTAGTACGTGGGTAGAGAGGGCACTGTGCGGGTGCCATTCTGGGATACACAAAGCTTGATGGTTCAAAGCTTTACAGCTACCTAATAGCAGTATTCTGGGTGGTACTCCGCTACGGCAGGTTCAAGGCGCGCGCTACCTGACCTTAGGCAGTGAACTTTTACGGTTCTCTTGATTTGCATTTAGGACATGGGCTTTCGAGCCAATTGCATTCATGTGGGGGATTGTTGGAAAAATTGGAAAAATATGTAATTTAAACATAGTTGTTCCAAGTGGTCAGGGACCATCTTTGAGTCAATTTTTAATGCGACTCCTTAGTTTTTCTGAGGCCATACTCTTTGCGTTTGAGTAGCTCGTGTGACGAGCTTCGCAACGGTATATCGCATGACCCATTCGGAGGAAGGGTGTGAATGATAATTGGACTCGAAGGTTGGTACTCGAAAGAGGAAATAAAGCCAATGCTGGAAAATGAGAAAAAAAATGGGATTTAACCCATGAGGGTTATCCCACATTGGAAAATCATGAGTGATTTTTACAATATATATACTAAGGTATCCTATGTGGATATTAAGTAATGTGTCCACATACACATGTGTGTATTGTGTACCACACATGGGCTTGCTTGCTCGTCGGGCTTGCTTGCTCGTCGGACGGGCTTGCTCGTTGGGTTTTTAACTCGACGGAAAAAAGTGCGCCTGTTCCTATTCGGGAAAAGTGTTCCTGTTCGGGTAAAGCGCGCCTGTTCGGGAATAGTGTTTCTGTTCGGGAAAAGCGTGCCTGTTCGGGAATAGTGTTTCTGTTCGGGAAAAGCGTGCCTGTTCGGGAAAGTGTGCCAGTTCGGGAAAAGCTTCCAGCAAAGCTGTAACTGTTGCAATAAATGTGATTTCATTGCAAAGTTAATACTGCAGTTTCGAATTTCGAAAACTGACAGTAGTAAAGTGACCTTAATGGCTGAGATACTCAGCAAGCCTATAAATAGGCAGACCCCCCACATGTCAAAGACAGACATAACATTCTGAAATCAAATACCAGTGGCATATATCATCTCTCCAAACAGTAGCATTACATTTTAGAAACAGAGAGAACCACCCACCAACAGCTCGACCTTGACTCGTCGCCAGTTTCCGACGAGTCATCCGAGACGTTGTACCTTGGGATCGAAGCGCCAACGCAACCAGAAACCTTAAGGTGGTTGGGCGAATATCGGTTAAGGGCATACTGTTAACAGTAGCCTCGTCTTATTTTGTTTTCAATTCTGTCCATTTTTTAATTCTGTCCATTTACAATTCTGTCATTTCAATTACGCAATTTACTTTTCTGTAATTTTAATTTCAGTATTTTACATTGCTGTCCTTAGCTGTAGCTTTTATATTCTGTTTGTACCTTTCTGTAATTTCTTTAAAGTTCTGTTTTTTGCTGTAATTTCAATTCTGTAATTTAATTCTGTAATTAGAATAGTTTCAATTCAGTCCTGTAATTTTAATTTCAAACAGAACAGTCCGGCTGTTAAGTTTATACTTTCCAGTCCGGTAGTTTCTATTAATTGCAATTCAATACATGAAATTATTAATTAATAATAATCTGATAACGTTTGCTTTATTTACGTTTCAGTACCTACATGTTGTAATCATTAATTTCTGTATCAGTTTCGAAATTAATAAAGATTACACTGGTTTTTGTTTATTCTTGTTTAGTCCTTTAATTATTGTTAATTGTTATTTCGTACACGGAAACCAACACTGAATTCCTTATCTATCCACGAATATAACAAAATTATATATTACACGCACGATAACATGATTCCATGTTATTAAAGGACCATATAAGTTTTCTTTTCACGGTCTTCAAGCCATCCACTATCTGAAAAAGTGCGTGATTTGTCAAATGTCTCTAGCAATTCAAGGTGAATCACATCAATGGTTTCCTAAGTTTGAAGTAGTCACATATGCATGAAACATGAATAATCCCTAGTTTTAAAACAAAGTGACTAAATTGGTCCAAATAGGAGGTTGTGAGTTTCAATCTTTTCGGGATACTAGTGAAATTCTTAGACCCTCTTCACAAAAATGATCCAAATTTACTGAGATTTACTTGGTTTTTTCCTAGTACTTTCTGATTATAGAAATCCCTACGTGCGTGTAGTTACAAATATTGTATTTAAAAAGTGCTTGTGAAAATATTAATTTTCGTAAGTCACTCGGAAGACTTTATATATTGATTTTAATTCTTTAGATGACAAATAAAATTTCTCGGCTAGAATACACATTCTAAAAAAGCGATGATCACAATCCAGTTTTCTCTCGGACAAGAAAATTTCTATGCATAAGTCAAAACAAAGGGGAAAATATGTGACCTTCAAACTTAAAGATCATTGTATTAAATGAAATAAAGTGGACCAAATAAGTTATTGTTCATAGTAAATTATGGTTAGTATTTTCTCACATTATAATTGGAAAATGGAAATGAAATAGTATAAAAACACTGCTATTGCACTTTCTACTTTGGCACACTTCACTCTCTCCAAAATGGCTTCTTATCTAACCATGCTATCCCTTCTCTCAATCTTAGTTATTATAGACCCAAACCAAGCAAATACCATTGGAAATAGTAACAATAATGATAATGTAACCACAAGTTTGATCCAAAAAACTTGCAAGAGCACCAAATACTACAACCTTTGTGTTTCGTCTCTTAAATCCGATCCGACAAGCTCTAGAGCGGATACGAAAGGACTAGCGGTTATTATGGTAGGAGTGGGAATGGCGAATGCCACTGCGACTTCGAGTTATCTCTCGTCTCATGTGCTTAATAACTCTGGCAAGGACACTCTTATGAAGAAGGTCCTCAAGGAATGCTCTGATAAGTACTCTTTTGCTGGTAAGCCTTTGAAGAAAACTTCATAACATTTTTCTTTGCCTTGCTATAGGAGAGTTTATATTATAAACTATTGCTTTACCCTACTAAGCACTACAAAAAAATGTCCGAGATGTTGATAAACTGATGGTAAACTGTGTCGCTAAATTTAGCAACAGTTTAGCAACAATTTTTTATAGCGCACAAAGTTTATGTTTCAAGGAAAAAGGCCTTGTTCAGTTACAATTTCCAATTTCAACACTTCACTCATCTGCTAAGTTTATTCCTTGTATAATGCCACTATATGAATTTGGTTGGAATAATTTTGCGCTATTGTGTGTCTAATCCGGGAGATTAAAAAATCTGTACTGCATTTCTAAGACTAAAAGAACATGGTTGATTTAATTGCCTAACATTTTCAGCCAAACTAACAATTAGTTTTGAGAAAACAATTTGTTGCTTCTACCTCGGAACATTACAAGCCAGTCATTGATTTGTTTCTACGACTTCGCTGAATGGCAATATCTCTATAGACTCTATTGTGGAAATGGTTGAAATTGAGGATGGGGAGTTCAGTGACGTAAATATGAGCTGATTGGTCTTTTTAGTTTATACCAGTCTCGTGGTACCCGGATTTAAGGAGTAGCTGGAATGCTTAATTGGAGCATCAAATATAGAAATATCAGATAAATGTACGAATTTAGAGACCGACACAAATTAAAGGAACTAATCATGTAATTAAGTCGGTATAATCAATGGTAAACTGTTCTGAAGTTTTCTTTTCTTTTTTTCCCTTAATTTTGAATGTTGGAAAAGAGACACACTGAATTGACATATTGAGAAAGATTAGCTTATCGGCCTTATTTATTCTTTGAACTTTAACTACTTGTTGTTCTGACAGTTCTGTGTTGAACATTTGACACTCAATTGATTATTGTTACACTGGAAGAAAAACTCTATATAAAACTCAGTAACAAAACTTATCAGTGCTTTGATTTATTAATCGCTTCTACGTTTGTTTTTAACAGGCGGTGCTCTGCAATCTTCGTTAGAAAATTTAATGGATGAAGCGTATGATTACGCATACCTAAATGTAATGGCAGCCGCAGATTATCCAAACGCATGTCACAACGCTTTCAAACGATATCCCGGATTAGCTTATCCCCCAGAGCTTGCGATTAGAGAGAATGGTTTGAAAGATATATGTGATGTTGTGATGGGAATTATTAATATTCTCCAATAGAATTTCCCTAGTTTGCTTGCGTGGTTCTGAATATTTTCCACATGTAGATCCTGTCCAATTCAATGTAATGTTGTTCTATTCTTCTATATGTTCAGGTTAATTTGGATAAATTATATGTACTTTAGTCGCTTCATCTTAGTTTTAACCGTAATTTCATCTTGAAGATCTGGCATATGCTAAACTGATTTCTCATCGGAAAATAACATCTTGTAAGATGTAGTTTATGTAATTGATCCTTTTTCTGGAGTAATTAATCTTGGTACATAATCTGCCAAAATGAAAATAAAATACATACAATACCTCTGTTTTAAAATTCGCGCTACATAGCGCGGAATAGCGTTTTTTTGGTAAAAAACGTAACGAAAAATCTCGATTTTGGGTGAAATTGCGCTAAAATCGCGCTATAGGGGACCAAAAGCGCAAAAAGCACGAAATTCTGGACCAAAAGCGTAAATAGCGAGTTAGAAAAAAAACAGCGGATCTAAATAATTAATATATATTGTGTAATTTTCATAAAAGTGTCTGCAGTCCATATGGTTGAGACAGTGCTGTAATTTCCAACAGACCCAAGTTTGAAACTCACCAACAACATTTTAGCAACCGAAATTAGTATATAGCAACGCTATTAGCGCTTTTAGCGTTTCTCTCGAAAAAACGCTACGATAGCGATAACGCTATTTAAAACACTGTACAATACTAATAAAACTAATAAACAATATCATAGTAGTCTCCCTCACATCTTATATCGATGAAGGAATCTGTGTTATGGAACGTCTATATTGTCTGTGTTGTTCACACTCAGTTGGCCATAAAGTTATCCCAGCAGGTTCACGTGTCACGTCTCACGTGTCGTGAAAAAGTGGCGAATTCGTGAAATAGTGTATCTCTACTCCAAATCATTTTTTATCGCCAAATTAACAAAACCAATGTGGTAAATCTGTCACAAGCTCTGGGATCAAAAACCAAAAAACCGATACCATTTTTTGACTCACATACAGTTAGTGCAGCTCGACATATATTATCTTAAACCTGCCTAAAAAGCTCTCAAAACATAATCATCCTCACAAACTGCATGGCGCTAATAGACCTCGAAACACCAACTGGGACGTCGTCTCCAAAACACCGAATTTATGAGACGTACTTGAAGGTGGAACACCAAAAGAAGGGCAGTATATAATCTCTGTCTTCAGTGAGTTGTCGCAACGGAAGTAGATCGCCGAAGTCAACAACAGAATATATTAAAATATACTATAATTTTGTCTATGACAGTCCTAACTCGACACATCGTGTGTCTCTGTTGAACATGTAATTATTGTGAGTCTAATTAAACTGAGCACCTCAAATGATATAGCATCCCATTAGGCATTAGAACTTGCACGTGGTAATCTAAATTCCCTCAATGCGTCATCTAAGAATCATTTCAGAAATTGAACTTGTCGGCTCATGTGTAATACCTAAGACAAAATATGACACTATAATTGTTAATTACTTAAATTTTTTAGCCGAACCAATTTTTCTTAGCTTCTTAATCAAAATATGACACTATAATAATTGTTAATTACTTAATTTTCTTAGCAGAACCAATTTTCTTAGCATATTAAGCAGAAGCAAGGAATGACAATGGCTCTTCAATTGTTGGTTAACTTTCTACAGTTACTTCATGGAGACCATATTCTTAACATAATATCGCGATCCGCTAAATTATATATGAGTATGGTAAACCCTTATTAGTAACGAGGGAAGAGTAACTGCTCCTAATTACCCGGCATTGTCCCGAGTAAACCTTACATATGTACGATTTGACTAAAAATATATTGATAAATGTAATTTCCGTTAGGCTATCACTATAAGTCTATAAACCTTATTATGTCATTAACTTAATTGTTTCTTATACACAACTCAACAATCTATGATTATATGTCATTAACTTTATTCAAATGACGTGCTGGCCGCTGAACTTTGAATTGTTTGCAATAAACCTACTATCCGCGCCAATTTTTTCAATTGAGTATCTTTAAAATGACAAAAAACCATTTTTATATTTCGATTTTATAAAATCATTTTCTTGGTATGTAGTTTCTCCAATGCCTATGTGTTTGACAATGGCTATCCATAAAAAAGTCCTCGAATTTTGGTTTTACACAAAAAATTACGTTACTGTACAGAAACTTGCTTTTCATATAAAAAATTGGTGTCTAACTAATTGGATTTCTTGTAATTGTATACATATCAAATACAACTACAAAGAAAAAAAATTCGTTCCAATTGAATTGTCAATCATGAATTTATGCCATTTTAAAGGTCGACGTGGGGTTGATCCTATAAGTTATCAATTTGCTCAATATAAACTTAATACTTTTGCAATTGATAATTATTGTTTTCAACACCAACCAATACTTTTTTTTAAAGATTTAACGGACTAATATAATTAAAATTGGGGATAACCCTGGCCTGAGTACACAAACAAATTACAAGAAAGTAGAAATCGAAAACGTCTGGCGGAGCCTAACCGCCAACAAGCTTGGAGCTTAACCTCCAAACACCAATAAGATCATATGTCTAAAAGTATTACTAAATTATCCATAATTATTCATACAAGTATACTTTTGCCTTTTTTCCAACGCATTTTTGACCCCTTTAATTACACACTAAATCAATACTTTTGTAGCCACATTTTACCGTAGCAGAGGCACCAGATTTCCCAATTTGGAGATTTACTGTGACACCCTTCTGTTTTTACGATTCAAAATGATTTCTTGGTTATATTTATTTGAATCAACGTTTTATTTTATTTCGAAACTATTTGTTCAAAAAAATAAAATAAAATATAAAATCTTACATATATTTTGTATTTTTTGGCATTACTAAACTATAAATTACATAATAAACAATTAAACACCAAAATATATAAAAGTTGAAATTTTACGGAATTTTTTTGAACAAACAGTTTCTAAATAAAATAAAACGTTGATAAAAAAAAACATAATCGAAAAATTAGTATGAATCGTGAAAACGGAGGGGGTGTACCGATAACTTTCATAAATGGGAAGTTTACAAATAAAAGGTTACAATCAGGCACGATCAAATATGTCATCATGTATGTCACTAAAACTGAAATCCGTTATTTTGTAGTATGAGAAATAAAACATGTAAGTCGCGATATGACACCAGCTTCCATTTATTTAACCCAAAAAAGAAAAACTAAAAACAAAAATAAGGCCAGCAAAGTAATAGTCTAAATTTGCATTTTCCAATAATACATATATGAAGAAAAAGAATATTGCCAACTTTACTAAATATCATACATTAGTATTTTATTATTTTCATTTAAATAAAAATACAACCTGAGCTAACGGCGGTTCTACGGCGGCACATCTTAACCACTTCTCTCTCTCTCTCTCTCTCTCTTTCTATAAACCCTAATTATAAAAAAAAATCAATATATTTATATACACTATACTATACTATATTTTAATATATTTAAGACGAAATCTGTTCGATGAGAGGCATATATATTAATTACCAGAGTTAGTGATTACAGTTATTTATTATGGACTAGTACTTTTCAGGTATGGGTTTCTCTGCCACTTTTTATTTATTTATTTATTTATATATATATGTTGACTTATTTATATGTTTATTTGTTTCTGTGTTCTTATTTTCTCTGTTAGGTTTATATTTCGATTATTTCTTATCATTGTTTTATGCTTAATGGTTTCATTTACTTGATTCTATTATATGGTTTTGTGTAAATTGAAATAATAGTGATATATAACAGGGAAACAAATATTGAATGCTGAAATATGGACTTAATTGTTGATTTTATACATAACACTGCATTTTTGTATGTTTATTTGTTTTTGTCTTCTTATTTTCTCTGTTGGGTTTATATTTCGATTATTTCTTATTTTCATTTTACTTGATTTTATAATACTCTCTCTCTCTCCCGAAATAAGTGGCCAAAATAAGTGTCCACTTTACTTTTTAATCTCTTTTTTATTTTTTGAATTATCTCTTTTTGGTAGTTAAATCATACCAAATTTACACATATAATCTCGTATTTTAAGTAAGAAATAATATTTGTTTGAAAATTTTGATTTTTTTTGTTGAATTTTAAGTGAAATTGGTTAAAATCCTTAAATATCACAATTTTCAAAACAGGACACGTATTTCGGGAAGGAGGGAGTATAGATTTGTTGCGGTTATGTTATATATTGAAATAATAGTAATATGTAACAGGAAAAATATTAAATTCTGAAATATGAACTTATTCTGGACTAGTAGTTTTGGGTATGGTTTTTATGAGACAATTTTAATAGTTTTTTTTTTCCGGATTTGTTAATTATTGTTGTACAATCTGTCGAACATTTCTGTTTATTTTGTTTTATGTGTTCTTATTTTCTCTGTTGGGCTTTAAGGGTATAATTTGCTTCATTCATGTCATATTATATTGAAACACGAAGAGTAGTTGAACGAATATTGAATTATTTATATGTTTGTTTGTCTGTTATTTTTGCGTAATCCATTTAATATGCTTGACTTGCTTATATTGATTAACTGTGAATTGTTTTCGGGAATATATGTATATTAGTAAAATCTGATCTATTTTCGCAGGCAGTGCCAATTTTATTGTTCTTTGAAAAGGTGATTCTTTCCATTTGCGTCCGTTATACATTCTGATTCTCATATTGTGGTGAAGAGCTATTGAGTGTCATACTTTCTGCTTTTATATGGTAAACTTTGTCTTTGTTTCTATAAAGAAAGTGTCTTTACTGATTTTGGTAATGTGTTGAAATAGAAAATATTACCAAGTTTCCCTTTGAAGCAGGAGTTAATATAACTATTTGTCTCATTAGTTTTCTTTTAAACTTTTAGCCCCTTGTGTGGCCGACCACATTCACAACGGAGGTTTTTGATGAAATGCCTGATGCAAATCTTTGTATGCATTTCTTCTCTTGGGTGTGGTTTTATATCTATTGCAGTTAAAATAATGACTAAGAGCAACACAAATTCATATCTCACATTCTCGTTTAAGATGAAGTAAACGGAAAGCTTCTTGAAAACACGTGTGAAAATGCCTTTTTCCTGATGGGACCAAATGCATGTCTACATTAAATGACTCATGTGTGGAATAAGCTGAATTTATGTCTCAGTTGAGGGTGAGAAAGAAATTTTGGTTCGTTCATCTAAACATGTCTACTGTATGCCGATTGAAATGATCAGTAAAAGAGCACAACATTTATATCTTACATTCCTATTTTATCCAAAATTAGTCAACCGAAAAGCTTCATCTGAAAGCATGAATGGAGTTTCTTTCTCCTGATGGAGCCAAATGTTTGTTCACATTAAATGACTCGTTTCTAGCCTGAAGCTGCATTTGTGCCTCCTTAATTAAGGATGAGAACTTTGTGTGTGTAGTTAAAAAAATCTAGTTTTACAATTGCAAGAAGAAGAAAACTTGGCTTTGAAGCTGGCCATCGAAGTGTAGTATAACTCTTCAGCAGATGAGCAAAAATGTTGACCTTAAGAGCTGCATTCAAACAATCCCCAGTATTGTAGCTAATTTATCTTTCAAATGCATAAAAAGGTGATGACTGCAATTGGGAAATTCGACTCAAAGACGATACCTGCCATAATATGTTCTTCCCTTCTACTTAATTTCTTAAAATCATCGTAGTCTCTTCATTTTACTTTGATAGATATTATTCCACATAGGATTCTCAAATTCTATTGTGAGAACTGAGAACCTTTCGTTCTCAGAATGAGGGTATCTTGCAAGGTATAATAATTTGACTAAATGTGTGAAAGCATTTGCTTTATTCTGTGTTTCTTGAATCTAGAAGAATTCGAATCACTGTGCAAGGATACTTTTAGCTTAGAGATGTAGACATAATTATGTTCTAGCTTACAAAGTACAATATATATCTGCTCTTCATTTAAGCAAAGTTTTTCCGTACCTACTGGTGTTATTTTATTTTCCTGCTTGTGCTAATATATCCCTTCTTTTTGCCTACAAAAATAGAAACAAAGGCAAACCGTGTTTTCTAGTTTCCTGATGTTTATTTCATTATGTAAATGAAGAATATGTTGTTGGTCTTTTAGTTTATCACGAGAATTTGTGAGAACTTACAAAAGGAAGACAACGATGCATGTGAAGGAGAGGAGTCCATCACAACAGACCCGGTCGAATCTCTTGACAATGCTTCAGTAAAATCAAGGTCTCTTATAACTTATGTTGAATCACCTAACGGGTTCTCAGGAACTGAGATGGTGAAGGGAGGATGTGGTGAAGAAAATGTTAATTTAATTGTCTCGAAGCGAGGTCTTTCTATGCCAACTGAGATAGGGGTAATATGTGGAATTTCGAAAGCGATCAGGGACCCAAAGTCTGCTATATCACTCAATTTATTAGGCGCAACTTCTATTCTCCCTTTTGAAAAAGGGCTGGACAAACTAAATACAAGGGACATAGGTTTTGCTATTTCATTAAGGATTGACACGGGTATATGGAGATCGAAGGATTACGCCCAGAACGAAAATCGGTTTGACGATAATGTCACCATCATGCTTGTTCATGTAGACAGTCCCGGAATAGTGGAAGAGCATCACAAACCAGGCTTCAATAATAAGACTGTTGCAGATTGCAGGCTCAGTTTCAAACGAGTCCTTGATGAACATGAACATTCTCATTACAAGAAGCCAAATCAAGGGGTGCTTATTATCAATGGTAAGCAAAGTTCTCGCTTAGACTTGTTATGCAAGAAGAAAAGATGGAAACCAAAATTTAAAGACAAGTTGATCTGTAAATTATTTGTCTTGGTAAATGTAACTGAGATTGACGAGACTCAGCGAGATGATTACCAAATAAAGAATGAGAATAGGTAAACATTCATTGATAGAAGTGGATACCACATGAGAGAGAGTTTTTCTGATGACATGTCATTTCAAAACATACCCGGCTATCAAGCATTGTTGAAATCAGTTCTTAAGTGTCGTAGTAAACCAGAACAACTAGAATTAGCATGGCAATTGCTCTGGTTAATGTTTTTCTGGATTTTGCTACACAATGTTCCACTCGTAGAGATCCTCCAACTGACGAGAAAAATATGGCTGAAACTAACAGCGCTTTTGTAGTCGAGCCAATCAAAGTGACGAATAAGAAACCAGTGAAGCGAGGGCTAAGTCACTTAGAATCGATCTTTAGTGTTGTTAGAAAAACAGCAATGCATGAGGTGAGTGATAAAAAACAGCAGTTAGGGTGGTCTGCGGAAGGGTGGCGAAGAAGACCAGAAGTTAGTCATGTGAAGTTAAAAAGGCATTGGAAATGGAAATTTGAATGATGCCCGAACTGCTGCTATTGTATTTGGTGTTCGGACATATTTTTGTTTGCAGAATTGTAGTTTACAAATGATGTAGTATTGAAAAACTCTTTAAGCTTAAGAAAAAGAATTTTGATCCAGGTAAGTTGGCTGATTTATACTCATTATGTAATTCCCGGTCAAAGTCAAGGTTAAAAATGGAGTGTAGAGATCTAATCTAATCTCTCTAACACCGAGTCTCTTTAAAAGAGGAAGAAAAATCAAACTCAGGTGGGAAGTACTCTCAGAAGCTACATTGCAGTGGGAAAACAGAAGCAAATATTATCTTCACGTCTTTGCATTTTCATCTCCACCTTGAGGGCAAGGTGGATTTTCAAGAGCGCGGGAATGTAACGCCCGGATAAGGAGACAAGAGAGGGAGAAGGGTTGGGAAAGCAAAGTCGGTTAATAAATTTGTATTTAGTTGTCAGTTTTTAGATAAGTTGGTAGTTTAGTGCAAAGTTAAGAAAACACAGGGACTATTTTGCAGTTTAAAAGAAGTGGAGTTTGTTTCCCCACTTTATTTCTTTATATAACCAGTATAGTATCTGCCTTAGCGGAAAAAGAAGAAGAAGAAGAATATATTTACTTTTATACTTTAAATTATGCACTTATTTTCAGCTTATTTTATGCTTTTTTTCTTGTAATCGTTACTCTTTATCAAGATAAACCCGGAAAATTTGTCCCAAAAAAGATTGTGTTTTTGCTTGTTATTGTCCATTTGTGTTTTGCTTAGTTTGAATCTTAGTCGATTCGTAAAAAGTGGTATAAGAGCCAACGATTCTACTCCGGACACACTGTTTTCGCTGCATTTGAACACCTCATGGCTGATTTGAGATGGGGAGTGGACTTTCAAATCAGCACATTATCAGAAAAGTTTTGAGCACCAGGTGTTCGATGAAATTCCTATACCGCATCAACACCAACTGCCTTCGTTAGCTGAACTGCCATCATATTCCTCGTACTGTTATGGGCTTTCTTTTGGTCTCTCACCACCACCGAGACCACCAGATGAACCACATACACCGCCGTACTCATATAACCCTCCATTTTCGGAATATGGGCCCTATTTTTCGCCACTACCACACCACTTCAACAACCAGCCAAACACACGACCCTACTCAGACCACTTCACACAATACAACAATCAACCAATATCACAGCTCTTGACGCAATCATTACAATTTTACACACCACCACGAGACTTGCATAACCTTTCGCCAACACTAGCAACAGACTATTCACATTCACCTTATACTTTGACTACATTTTCACCAGCCCCACCATTGCCTGACACGTATCACGTCCACACTCAACTTCAATACAATTACACCCATGACCATTCCCCGGTGCCGTCCATGTATACATCAACCACACCCGAACCATCTATACTGCCGCCTTTCCTTAATAACCATTTGATCCCTTCACTCCACCACAAACTACAACTAATATGTATAAACACCACTGCAATATCTCCACAACTGCATTACCTTGTCCACAAACGCATGCCTACAACCCTACATCATACCCCATTGACGGCATTAACCCTCAGATATACCCAAACCCACATCCTTATATTCACGATACCCACCAGCAACCCTCGTTTTCATCTCCGCAAATAAAACTGGAACAAATTTTTGAGGAGCAAAGAAAGGACCTTGATGCCATTTTTAAGGATCAGGGGAGAAAATGGAAGCCATTGTTAGGAAAATCTGTGAGAATCTTCAAGAAGAAGAAGGTGATGATTCTTGTGAAAGAGAAAATGGAGTTGAGGTAGAAAATGATCTCAGCGTAATGAATATAATCAACTCAGAGAAGCTATCGAAAATAGTCCAAGGATTAGTGGTATCAATCACAAGCGAAGAAATAATTCTAGAAAAAGAAGAAAATAACTCATGCCAAGAAATTTCAGCCACGAACAAGGAAGTTATGTGGGAATTACATAATTCAGTTCACAACTTTAAAGATCTGTCTCATCCTCTTGTAAAAATTGAAGAGGTAATTGAATCAAATGAGAAGGCTTTAGTAGAGTTGGTAGAACGTTTTCCTGCATCATATAACAATGAAGGTAGTACAATTTTTGGCGAAAAGTGTGAGGTAATAGTTGGAGGTGATTGTTCACACATGGCATTAGCTGAGTCGGTGTTCGAAAAAGTTCCAAAAAATCAGATTCTTGCCTCTTCGTGTGTCTAAAGGCTCAAGTGCTATATGCATTAAGGTGCCTGATAAGATCTTTATGAAAGAAAACTACAAATTTTCGAGTAGCATCTTTGCTGATCGCTTCATCGTCTCCCCCTTTATTTGGAAACCGCTGAAACATCAGCTATTAAAAATAATCTATCATTTGAAGTCCATTGATGATGCGAAGCTCCTTGTCAAAAAGCAGAGAGTTGATCTTGATCTCAGCACATACACTTCAGTATTTGTGGTATACGGACAACAAACACTGGTCTCTCCAAACATGACAGTCAGTGTAATCAACACTTGTGGAAAAAAAGTTTCGAATCAGATGGAAACCAAAGCAGTATGGGCAACTCAAGTCATTTTGCCAAAAGTCGGAAATAAGTTTTCAAAAAGGAATTTTGATCGTGGTGGGAACCTGCTAGTACTTAACAACGTTCCAAAATGTCGTAAAATCTTTACTAAAATCTCCAACCACACCTTGAGGGCAAGGTGTGTTTCAAGCGGTGTGGAATGTAACGAGTCCGGATAGGGGACCAAGGAGAGAAAAGGAGAGGGATGAGGGAAGATTAACGAAGATATTAAAAAGGGGCTAATCTATGGACTATTTAGAAAGCGAGGGGTTACGTGCAAGAAGTGGAACTTCAAGGGTGACTCTGCAATTTAGTTTAACTTAGTAGTAGTATAAATAGTCTTCATATTACGTGAGGAGAGGGGAGAAGAAAATGAATCTGAATCTTTATTTTTAGCTTTACTTCTGTCTTTAGTTTCCCTTAAATTTCTGTACTTTGATTTCCAGTTTGTTTATCTTTAAACCTTTTGATTACTGAGATATATAGAAAATCTGTCCCAAAAAACAGTTTATTGAGTTTAGTTTCTCTTTATTTTGTTGCTCTTATTGAGATGAAATCGGGGTTCATTATAGTCTTGTAGTTTAAATGCCAAGGAAAGCGCTAGGCATTCTTTGAAAACCACCCTCTTTCATTTTTGTAGATTGACTTTCCTTACTGTTGTTAGTTGGTCATTTTACCTGCTTCCGTCCCCTTTCTTTCCGTCCATGTACATGCTTTCATGCAAGTCTGTACAGGAACTTCTTACTAGACTTCGTACATAATCTTGTTTGGCTGTTACTTTTGCTTAAACGTTGGATAGTATTTGGTATTACCTTAAGAAATGAGATTTTCTGGTTCTTTGGCATCAAAAGTTAGAAGCTTTAAATTGAATGATGATAATGATGAATGCATTTAGATTTCTCAAAAGGTCTGTTTAATCTATCTGTTGAATCTGAGAAACAATTGTGGTCTCACTTTCCGGTTTGACTGAAAATAACACTATCAAAATTCATGAGGACCTCATAAAAGTGTAACTCTACTTTTCTTAACCACTTTATATCAAGGTTCTATTTTAATTCTGCAGGTTAAGAGTCTGTTAACAAAATCTAGATATAAAATGGTTTAACGATGAAATTATCCAGTTAATATTACATTACAGGTAAATTCAATTTTTTGGAATGATAGCCTTAGTGCATAAGTATTACTTTTGGAAGTCGCTGGTTATGGTCTGGAAGTTGGCTTGCAGATTCTTTTATGGGCTGTTTGAATTCTTTAGCAGACTTTTAAGTCTGAACTAGTGCAGTTTGATATCGCGCTAAATGTAGTCATTCATTGGATTTTTTTTTTGTAATCATTCATTGGATTTTTTTTTGTAATCATTCATTGGATTTTGTTAATGTTCTGAATGTATAACATATTATATATGTTATCCGTCAACTCTGAAATGTATGCATATTGCGCTTGGTCGGTGCAAAAAGGCTCACACAAACCCAAACTCTTATTTTAGGTTTAGAGTACCTTTCTTGCTCTCAATATATGTACCAGGTCCTGCAGGGTGTTATTGTCTTCAGCCACGTTTCGAAATGTCACAATTTATTGCTCTACTTATTCTCTTTGAGGCTTCTTAATTATAGTTTCTCAGTGTTTTGCCTAATTCTCATAACCAACATTTTAACTTTAGAATTTGCAACCATACTTTTCAATTTAGTTTCTTATTTTCTAGGTGAATTTCTTTCTTTTTCTTTGGCTGAAAGCGGGTCGAATTTAGACTTGCAGTCATCTACTTAGGTCTCCTCAATTTGGCTTCATTCTCTAGAGATCAAGTTCAAATTTTTTATCCCTAGTTTTATACGCCTCCCACTAGTAGTAGAATTATGTCGAAACTTCCCTGTTCTTACTTCCATAATTCCATTTATATAATATCGCAGTTATATTTACACATTCTCTGTATACGGAAGTGCCTATAATTTTCTAACATTTTACTGACCCCAAGTAATGGTTGTCAAACTAAAAAAGTGTCATTCTTCACATCTGTGATTAATTTCTTTGGCTTGTACATCGGTTTCCATGTTCCCTTTTCAAACTTTGTGATTCACAAAATTATAATTCTAAGATGGGTAAAGATAACGATAATAGCATTGTGCACTCCTCTTTTACCTTATCTGGATTTCCAGACATTTTTGTGGACTTTTGACCTTCTACTGAATATTTGTGTAGGTCAAAGTTGTGTTTTGTCGGAAAGTTTAGTAACTCCTGGAAATGAAATCTAGAACCAACTCGGTCCCAAGAGCTCAGGGGTCGAGAAATATCCATGAAAATGGTCCACCTTGGATCCTTATAGCTGGAGGTGCATTACTAAGCACATTATCAATACGTCTAGGTTTCAAGCTTAAACAGGCACTTGATGCAAAACAACCAGAAAAAACATACAATGGTATCATTTTTTTTACATCCTTTTCTTTCCGTTATTGTTTTCTCCGAAAATCTAGCAGCTCTAACCTTTCTGTGTTTTGTCAATGCAGGAAACAGAAAAACTGGTGATAGCAGAAAGTCGGGGCGATTGCATTCAAATGGTTATTCCTATTCACAAGATGATGATGGCTGCTTCAGTTACACGTCAGGTTAGAATGTTTTATTTGTTCCTATCTTTGAAGAGTTGGTGATAAGGTTTATCCCGTGGATTCACATGAACATCTGCTTTTCGCTGCTATGTCCCATTCCGCTCGTTATGCATGTATAGCAAGCATTATTAACGACAATATTAAATATATAAGGAAACAACATGCCAGTTCTTATCGTCAATAGCTTACACAAAAATAATTGTCTTGGTTGCTGGTATTACAAACTGGTTGGTATTATTCTCTATTTATCAAATTGAACTAAGACTATGTTAAGGAACAAATGTATAAAGGATCCCTAGCTTACACAACAACAATTATTTTAGATGCTTGTATTACAATTTGGTTGGTACTATTATGAATCAAGTTGAACTAGACTATATTAAGGAATAACTGCGTAAATGATCCCTTTATTCCAGTGCTCATGGTACTATTTATCCAATCATGCTCTTCGCCTATTTGTTGGACACTTTGACTCGATATCAGTTCCTTATTTAATACATTTAGTGTTTTCAGTAGCCTTGTAAATTTGTAAGCCATGCTATCCACAACGAATCTATCAAAACCTTTTTGCCATGATCATTTTCTTTCATATCATAAGTTTTTGCAAAAATATAATCCGGAATAATACTTCAATAGGTTTATATGAAACAGGTAGAGAAGAGACACGTGAGATTAAGCAGCAACATAATGGACAGATTGTTACAGAACCAGATGTGGCACTTCCTTTGGTGACAGTTCCGCCTTCAGGATTCAACAAAGAAAATGGCGTAATGTGGTCGTCCTCTCCTGACCGCCTGGAGATGCCACATAAGCCTTTCCACCACTCCAACTGCTCCGACTCACCATGCGTCTCGGAATCCGGGTCCGATATATTCAGCAAAAGAGAAGTAATTCAAAAACTGAGGCAACAACTGAAGAAAAGAGACGATATGATTATTGAAATGCAGGACCAGATAGTAGAACTTCAGAGTTCACTCGAGTCTCAATCTTCTCACTCATCTCATCTTCAGTCTCTGGTCGACGCCGCGAACATGGATCTTCTCGAGTCGGAGAGAGAAATTCAGAGGCTGAGGAAAGCAATTGTCGATCATTGCGTGGGTCAGACTATATATGATGATAAGCCATCGACAGCTCCTATGTGGCCATCTGAAGAGCAAAATGGGCACTCAAATGGGTATGTTGATATAGAGAAAAATCTGGAGTCTTTGGAAAAGGGTAGAGGTGGCGGCGAGAGAATCGAAATGCTGAAGAGAGAAGTTGATGAATTAAAGGAAGTGCTAGAAGGAAAGGAATATCTGCTGCAAAATTACAAGGAGCAAAAGACTGAGCTGTCGGTAAAGGTGAAAGAGTTGCAGCTGAGATTGGATTCTCAGCTTCCTAATATCTTGTAATTGAATCTACCTTTTTGTTTATTTTCCCCAGGGAGTTTTCTCCTTCTTTTCTTTTTTTCTCTGGGATTTAGAGTCGAGTTTAAAGTTGCGATAGTTTGGCTTTTTAGAGATTCTTGGCTTTTCCATTTGTTTCATGGTATTCTACGCTTTTGTTTCTGTGCACACGTATCTGCATATATTTTGACCGTGCAAGGTAGTTGGTGTTTTTAGCGTGAAAAGAAAATCATCGGAATGCAACTTGTGATGAGATTGTCGACGAGTACAACTATATTTTGTGTTGCTGTTTGTTTGCGTTAATATTGCTGAACCTATGTGATTTTGACTCCACTTTTGAAAATTGAAATTTCAGGTCTTGTATAAGGTTTTCCTCGTTCATTCTATTTCAAGTTTCCTCTTCCTGTTTTACGAAGAAGAGAGTTGGGTGTTAAAACAGTTTGTGTTTCCAGCACAATTTGTCAGTTTGCAATAACGCACTCTCGATACTAACTCTGAATTACCTTCATCAACATTGTTTGACGTAGATTGGAGAAATTTTGATGCTCACAAAATAAAATGCTATATCAAAGAAATTCTATGACATAAGTTTATGATACTCGGAAAAATTAAACTTTGTATGATTTGTTTGTGGGTCATTGTAACATGCAAAATTTATTTTCTTACCCAATTTGTAGCAATAGCTTTTCCCTCTGCATAAAGTTTGAGACCCTTTTTAAGAGGGAAAATACTTTGTAGCAGTTTTAATGCGCGAACTCACTAATTATAAACTAATGGAGTATTGGATTATAAGAACAATTAATAGTGTGGAAGCTGCTTGGAGGAAAGTACATACTCCTATGTGGCGGTGTTTCGGTTTAGTTTGGTTTAAATTTTGACGAAAAAACACAAGTTGAACAAATTAAAAGTAGTCGGTTTGCTTCGGTTCAATAAAAGAATAATAATTGAAACCAGTGTTCTAAAAAGTAAGCCTAGGCGAAAATTAGAGTTTTTTTTATTTTTTATCAATAGAGTGTCATTGGGAAAACTAATTCCCATTATAGTGTTCTTGTAAAACTAATTCCCCATATAGTGTTATATGTGTTGTACACATAAGAGAGAGAAAATACACTCAAATGACACTACTCAACTATTAATTAAGTATATTCAAGCAAGTATTATACATTTTTCAATTGTCATGCAATATTTGTGAAAATTACATAAATAGTTCACCTACAAAATATATATTGTGCAAAATATTATTTATAATCTAGTAAAAGTTGATTTCTTCCACACAAATTTTATAATTATCAAGAATTAAAATTATGATATTATTATTAATGTTGTAAGATATTATTGGACTATTGGGCTTGTACTTTATGGGCCCAAGTGGGCTTGTAACCCTACCCCTCTATCTATATAAAGAGGGTTAGGGGTCTTCTATTTGTGATTCATTCATACATTCTGATTAATAAATACCCCGTTGTTGTCTCTCTCTATATTCTCTCTATATCTATACATATCTCTATATATATCTATAACGAGCTAATATGTCACACAACACGTTATCAGTACTTTGCTCGCGAATATTATAATATATGCTCGAAGATTAGGTATTTGTTTGAAGATCAGGGTTTCGGGTTATAAAAACACGGTCAGGGTTTTGTGGTTATTACCGATCTTTCCCAAAAATATTAAAGTACGGTACATGATTTTCTAACCCTACTGTTAGTTTAGTGCATGTTATTGTTTATAATTGCCCAACATGATCAAACATATCATCTAAATCCATGTTACAATTTTTAAAACTACTGCATAGTATTAACAATATTTATTACTTTACTGTAATCTACTCAACTACCATAATGGTTTGTTCAAAATACCAGTGTATAATATTGAAACTTGGACCAAAAGTTAGTTTATGGACTATAATTAAGTTATCTGTTCATCAAGGTTTATATTCCCCATAATAAAATTCATGTGACTGAAATCATGTAGTTTGATAAGCATATGTTAGAAATAATCAAACATGGTAAATTTGTATGTATTATCTCACCTATATGGTCGAATGACTCTGGCACTGCGTGGTACATGATTAGTTTAGAATTTATATAAACTGATGAACCTATGATACATGAGGTTATTTTTTCAAAGGAGATTGAAATACTCTTATCATATATAACACTGGTTGTAACTTGGGTTTTGATTAAATTATAAGTAACCTAGTAACACTGTCGTAAGAAAAAAAAGGGACAAAACTATTGTAATTTAATAGTTGCCATAAGATATTATCCTTCATTGCATATAGTATTGTAATTTATAATAGAAATTACATGTATATTGTATAATTATAATTAAATTTGCCCTCCCTGCATGTGATATGGTAAATTAGTAATTAAATATACTACTCCCCTACATGTCGTAATTACCATGAAACATTTAGATTGATGGATTGTATTAGATATTGCTAAGTGTGATTTAGAATATCTTGTTATAATATGTACTACAAGCAGGTACAATCTAAATATATATTTAATCACGGGCATATAATATTTATTTACTGCCATGTACAAATGTGTACAATATGTTAATTTGCGAAATCATATATTTTCACATTTAAGTTGGAAAAATTATGAACCTTCCCCAACTAGGCTCACCTATTTGGATACGATGTCTAGGAAAGATATAGGCGGAAGTCGATATCCTAATGAGGTCGGGTTTTAAGTGGCATTCGTGCCCTCCACCCTCACCGTCTTTCCTGGTCGTTTTTCAAGTAGAGCTACCGAAAGGGGTTGACTAAATAATAATTTCCCCGAGTGTGTTTATATAGTGATGTATGTTTCGCCGAATTGGTGTCTTTGTATCGACCTGTCGTTCGATCAATGAGAACCTATTCACATTAAAAGCAAAACTATTTTTCGAACCTGTCGTTTCGAAATAAAGTTTATGCTTGTGCAAACCATAAACATATAAACCAGTCGTTTTATATGAAAAATAATCCAGAACTCCCAACACATGTTAGATGCCATCTATGATGAGAAAATTCGCAAAACATACTTGCGACTGTTTAGACGTTGATGTTATTCCGTCACCACATGTTAGTCACCCTGATGTGTGAAAAATGTGATGCCCAATTTTTTTGTTGGATGCCATCTTTGATGAGTAAAACACGAGTTTGTTGTTACCCTCATAATGAATGCTAAGGTGTTGATTTTATTCCGCCGCCACATTTGAGACGTGATGACGTCTATGGTGAACAAATGTCTGAAATTGACATATTGGAGCAATCCTTCACCAAAATACTAGTTTGGAAATTGTATTCCATAAGCAGTATCGTGAATTTATATTCACCATGTTCCTTTATCACCCATCTGTTATTGGATAAGGAAATTACCCCGGTGAGTAGTTTTAATCCTATTGGGTCAATGGCGAATTGTTTGCCTGATATTAATGCTCTTCGTGTACATTTTTTTCCACGAATCGAGAACCGAGACAAGTGTTATTTGTCTCAAACTGTCGCGATCCCGATGAATCGCCTAGCCAAGTGAGATTTTAGACAATCGTCAAAATCAAAAACCTGTGGCTCCAAGACAGTAATTGAAAGGAACAATATGATCCGTTGTCACAAAGCAAGAGATAATGCTCAAGGAGCCAACTCTATGCTATAAAGACAAATGTCATGCATGGTTACTACTTAAATAGTTCAAAACTATTATAAATGTGAAAAAACCGATGCTAATGTGGTTAAAGATAAATGAAAGGAAACTCTTGAGACCCCCGATTTTGTGGCTCAAATGAGTTTGATACCTTTCTTTATTGATTTTGATAAATCATTGAGCCATTTTTTTCGCTCATCTGGATTATGTTTTTCCATTTGGATTATGATTTTTCCATTTGGACATACTTTTGGATTATGGTTTGCCTGTTTAGGAAATTTCTCGAAATAATTTAAAGTGTTTTGAGCAAATTCCTTTGACAAATGTGACCAAACTTTAAATTATGAAATTTTAGGCAATACTTGTGGGGTAGTTGATTTTTTTTTGGAAATAGTGGGTAACAGTGTACCACATAATTTCACCAACTATTTGCCTAAAAAAAGTACTCAGTGACAATGATTCTGGACCTGTCGTTCCAAATCAAAATCTTTGGTAAAACCAAATTGATTTGTCAAATATGAGGTCTTATACTCATGTAGGTCCTGCCGTACCTTGTTGAGTTATAAAATATTCGAGAAAACCAGTGTTATCTGGTAATAGCTCATGAAAGAATTAAATTTCTTTACATAGCCTCCATTCAATACGATCAAAAACGTATTTTGGAGGAGTTGAAATGTCTTTCAAGTGGTTGTTACCACATTTTTAAAAAAAAAAGCATTTAAAGTTAACTTATCATTTCGCCTGTCGTCGATTGATAAAAGATTTAGATGCTAAGACATGATTGTCTATACTATCATTCGCCTGTTGTCGATTGATCAAAGCATTTTGATATTGTGGCATTGCCGAATGAGATATTCCCGGGTCAAAAGACGATGCTTGATTTATAATCGCATCGCATTTGGATTCTCTCTGAGAATATATTTCGCGATTAATCCGAAATTAATGCCATTAATGCTCACTTTGAAAGACTAGTATGTGTAAAGATCACGAAATAAACTCGTAGAATTCTTGTAAAGAATTGAAGGAGTTATTGTGGACTTATACAACCATAAGATGGACCATAAATATAAATGGTTATGGTTGATGCATCGACAATATGGTCACATTTTAATGTTGTCCACATAAATGCAGCATTTTCCAAACTTTTAGCCCTATCATTAAGTTGATGGCTCATGATCCGGATTATCCTGAAAAGTCTAGCCGACTTGATAATTCCGAAGAGTAATAATCGAAATTTCGATTTGAATTACTTGAGTTTGGAAATTGAAATTGAACATCCTGTCGATTATGTTCAGACCCAAATGGACTCACGGAAAGTTTGATGATGCGACTGCAAATGATTGCACGCATTTCTTGGTCTTGCGCACCAAGATTTATATTTCCGTATGGGGTTATGCTATTTTGCTGCATTGGTCCGTTATGAGGCCCATAGACACTCAAACACCATATGCGTACCAGCTGGTTACTGGTTATGAGCCAGAAGTCTCATAATAACGCGTGTTTAGAGTGATTAATTAATATTTTGATTGAGCCGTTCTAGCGTTCAAAATATGGACCTCTGAAGGGGACATAAGTCGATTATGAATCTCCTGCCTATCATTTGATAGAGTAAACTTGGCAAGCGATCTCTTTATCGCATAATATGCGAAAGTGACATCGCTAAGACTGTTCTCCCCGTCGTTAGGGGGAGATTTGCACATTACCGTTAATAAGGAACGACGTGAAGTAACGTGGCATAACCCACTCAGTCTTAGCTTGATCCCTAAAACAGCACTTAGTGATAAGTAAGTGCATAGACTCTCTCAAGTCTAACTAAATGCCAAACGCATTTAATGACTTTATGAGATGTCACGAGATCATTTATACCTGCTGCAAAATGCTTGCAAGGATAGACGTCCCTGTCGGACGCCGTGTTCCTGTCGTAACACGTTGCTTTGGCCGAACCCGCCAAGCAAAGAACGCTGCCGTCGGCCGTCAGTCTGTCGTCCTTCCCAAGATACGAGGAAGTTGACCGGTTCTTAATTCGTTCAGCCCCAGAGGTGGTGAACTGAAACTCGTTTGTCCCACGAGATTATAAAGGATCAAGGAGATGTGTGATTTCCTCCTCATCCTAAGAATCTCGAAATATCTGTCGATCATGATATCTTAGACGATATTGAAGCGAAACGAGACTGTCATTGATTACTTGTTCATATATTCGGTGACGACTGATAATATGAGCAAATTATGACAGGGAACCATGTACCGTTGCCTGAAGTCAACGTAGACTAGACTGGACTAATGGAAACTTGTAATCCAAGTAGACTCCTTAGCGAAAGTGTGTTCGGACCTGTAGCTCCAACACCACCAATGTTAAACGAGTTCGTTTATTTGGTTATTCGTAAGGAAGAGTGATGAGAATAATGAGATTGTAGAATGCTCGCCTAGTAGCGCAAGGCTTCTCTCACACCTTGGAATTGATTACGAGATGGTTGATTTCTTCGTAATGGACATTATAACAGTCCTCTACTTTACCAGTTTAGTAGCTTCCGAAAAACTGAGTATGCAGCCATGAATGTGGTCATGGTTTTATCTCTATAGGGATTTAGACAAAGAGATATAAATGAAGGTCCCTGTGTGACTTCATGTGCTTAAATCAAGTAGTTCCTGACCACGGAATACGATCTCAATTAACTGAGACGTTCACTATATGGATTAATATAATCCGAGCGGATGTGGTATACCGCCTAAGTGAGTACTTGATTAGCTTGGGATACTTGAACAAGTATTATGCCCTTGCGTGTTTTATTACGCGATCCATTTTTGGATTTGCCTTCGAGATGAAGGATCTTGGGAAGAAACGGTAGTGACTAGGCCAGATGATCGAGTCCCGTAAAGATTGAATCTAAGTCCATGATTCAGACTACACCTAGAAGGTGTTATGACGTTGTAGTCATCATGACGCTAAGTCGTTAGATTCTCCCATGATCGTTCGATCACTAGACATTGATATAGACTCAGTCCGTCCCTGATGTG
Source organism: Primula vulgaris (assembly GCA_963920805.1). Lineage (NCBI taxonomy): Eukaryota > Viridiplantae > Streptophyta > Magnoliopsida > Ericales > Primulaceae > Primula > Primula vulgaris. Next base: position 16,826,553 of record OY987215.1, on the reverse strand, counting down.
ACGATGAAGAGATATTGAACCATGATGTTTATATCTAAGTACAATAAGCGCATTATTGTACTTGGTCTAATGTGCTAGGACGAACATCTCGTCTGCTGTGAATGGTATAGCTCGACACAGCATCGCGCTAACACGCTGCCATCGAAATGGCATAAAAGACATTTTCCCATTACCTTAAGGTAACTGTGGATGAGGGCTTGTCTTATCCCATTTTGCGTCATCGAGTGTACCTACCCCCTTCGGTACTCGAATTAACGCAACCCTTTTTCGGTTATACCGATGCTGGTTACTTATCAGACCCGCATAAGGGATATTCCTAACATGGTATGTCTTTGCCATTAGGAATAAGGCGATATCTTGGAGGTCTTGGAACGACTCCAAACGAATCACTCTGATCTACTCGTGCTCTATGAGACGACTAGAGAGTGTATATGGCTTCGAGCTCGTATTAGCCATATTTGAATTACATATACTCTGTCTCACGATCCAGATAAAACACCTGTCTTATTTAAAGACAACTTGTTATCATCGATCAAGAGAGACATGACTAGATTGTGCTATTTAGCATTTTTCGCCGAAATAAATCTTCACATATGAAGTTTAAGAGCATCCAGTTGAATGCTCGTTCTATTTCACGTTAGATTTTCTTGCATCCAGTCGTGTGCAAGTAAATGAAGCATCCAGTCGAATGCTCATACTCTTTATTCGAATATGAAATCATTGCACCCAGTCGTGTGCAAGTGAGGGGGAGCATCCAGGTGAATGCTTATTGCACTAATTACTACTTAGTCGAAATCCTCGCACCCTGTCGTGTGCAAGTGAGGGGGAGCATCCAGTCGCATGCTCGTGTACTCTTTTTGTCCTTAGACCAAGGTTTTTTCCCACTGGGTTTTCCTTGGCAAGGTTTTTAGCAAGACACGTTTCTATCATATCTCACTTAAGATTGCCGAAATTAGGGGGAGTATCTTGTTGCATACTTCTTACCACTGTGTACTCTTTTGTCCTTCGACTAGAGGTTTTTTCCCACTGGGTTTACTCTAGCAAGGTTTTGATGAGGCACCTGTTTTGTGGTTGATCCCCTACTACTACCATTGTTGCACTCTTTTTCCTTCGATCAGAGATTTTCCCATTGGGTTTGCTCTGGTAAGGTTTTGATGAGGCACACTGTTTTGTGGTTAGTTACTTACATGATATTTCGGCCTATATCATTCGGCTACACAGTTTCTCCTAGGTACCGGTTTTGTCCCACACTGGGTTTTCCGGCCCTAAGGTTTTTATGTGTTTAGCACTGCGAATGAACTCGACTCAGATCGACTGCATGAAGACGAAGAATTCAAGACGTCCAAAGGGGGAGTGTTGTAAGATATTATTGGACTATTGGGCTTGTACTTTATGGGCCCAAGTGGGCTTGTAACCCTACCCCTCTATCTATATAAAGAGGGTTAGGGGTCTTCTATTTGTGATTCATTCATACATTCTGATTAATAAATACCCCGTTGTTGTCTCTCTCTATATTCTCTCTATATCTATACATATCTCTATATATATCTATAACGAGCTAATATGTCACACAACAATTAATATGTTGTTACTAAAATTATGTTGTAGAGTAAAAGGAATAGCATATACATACATACATATATATATACATACATACATATATATATATATATATACATACATACATATATATATATACATACATACATACATATATATATAAATATATGTATTTCAACTAGATAACTAGAATGCCCATATTGCTTTTAATCTAATTATTCATACGTTGTCGATAAGATATATTGAAGTTATGTCTATATTTAAATTTATTTATACAAGAAGATAAAATATAACCGCGTTATGCCTAGTTTATATATATACTTTGTTGTATATTTAAAAGAATGCAACAATACCTTCCCATATTACACTACAAAAATAAGTTTAATCATTGACGGTCAAATCTGTCAAAAATCTGTTGCGAAATAACAAAATCCGTCAATAAAATTAAAATCCGTAGCAAATCCATATTTGATAAGCACGTTGGGGAATACATATATTTAAAATTGAGGATGAACGAGTTTGAAGTTGAAAATGCTTACAAGAAATGTGATGATGAATGATGTGCATTTGAGCGCTTTGATTGTATGGAATTTAAAGATTTAAGAATTGTTCACAAGAAAGTTTTATCTCTTTCGTTGAATGTGTAGTTGAGGAATTATATGAGAATCATGTGTCTATGGAAACAATTTAGTAAAAGAGGAAAATTCTAATAAAATTTCTTTTTGGATTATGAAAAACTAACCATTGAACTTCGGTTCTTGAGTGATGTTTTTTTAGACTAGAGTTAATAACTAGCATATATATATATACTTGCATCGTACGAGTTGTGTTTTGAGGGTGGGGGGTGTATTGTTAAAAAAGGTATCGTACTCACTTATTTTGTTAAGAACTACACGAAAAGAATATGGACAATTTTGTGAAGTTCAATGAGAATTTTATTAATAATTTTGTGGCTTTTCAAAAAAAAAAAAATCCACTTTCAAGATAAATTATCTCATTTTTGCAAAAAAAAATCAAATAGGAAATAGTTTATAATAAAAAGAATGAAACAAGACTACAAGAAAAAGATAGAAAGAAATAGACAATCTTTCTTATGATTGCTAAATTTAGCAACAATACAGCAACATAATATTCACCTTAGAAACATATATTATGATGGTATCGTGATATTTTCTTGTAGTGATATTCTAATATGCTCGTTTTTTTTTGTAGTGTTGGCCGTGAACAAAAAACACCAACCGTAAAACTTTCGGTATAATATATAGCTCGGTCTGTCGGATGAGTTATCAAACATTAAAAAAAAAAATACAGGAACAATTGACTAATTAACTTCTAAAAAAACCTTATCCTCGTGCATGAATGGGTATACAAAGTTTGGGGACACGATAATTTAGAGTTTAGACTAGTAGTACCTAAATTCAAAATAATGGTCGGAATAGACTTTTCACATTGTAAGATTTTTTTGTTTAAAAGATGGTGAACTAATAATATCTTCAAGCTTGTTGTGGTACATTTCATGTATCTACGGTGGATTGTCCATATTCCTAATCTTCATGATAATGATGCTTTATGAAGAGATTTTAGACTTTTTACCTTTTCTAGTTACATGTAACTTGCTACACCCCTCCACTATATAAAGGGGTGTTAGCCTTCAACTTTGTACACACATTCATACTTGAATAACAATACTTTGCTCTCTCTGCATACATTTCTTATTATGTCGATAGTTTGCTAATATTTACCACACAACACGTTATCAGCACTTTGTTTAAAGACGGAGTCAAGAAATCTCTTGGGAATTTCGTTAAAAGGGAGTATACGGACCGACCGCTTTCTTGCTCGAAGAGTTAGGAATAGTGTTTTTTGGGTTGTTAGATCACGTATCGATCATTCATTTCGCATTACCGAATTAAGGTAAACAATTTCTACGTGTAATAAAACGTAAAAATTGCATGACTAATCAAGAATAGAACCGGTAATCTCATGTTTACGATGTATATCACATGATGGATGTCTTATTTTGATGAAAAATTGCTATTGTAACACATGTATGCCACTTATAAAACGATTTATAACTTGTATAGTTAGATATAATAAACTGTCAGACCTAATCTGTCATTTTTAGAACACTATTGGACTAATCTGTAACACGCTGAAACTTTATGGTCTCTCTGTAACTCGACTAAAACTATTGGACTAGCGCTATAAATAGCTTAAACTGCACATAGTTTCTTGTATTTACACTCGTGGTCCATGTAGTTACCCCCTATACACTGAATAGTATATGTACTGTATTAAATACGACATGTTAAGAGGCTAAATTAGAACTTGAATAAGTGACATAGCTGGATTTAGCCTCTTAACATGTCTCATTTAATAGCCTATTAATAAATGTAGCTTGTGTGAGTAATTAAACACATATAAAATACTAAAAGTCACACTTTTTTTCCCCACCCAAAACACTCCTGGAGGAGGGTTAGGCAGACCCCGACCTGTATATAAACATATAATATCAATCTGTACATAAGAGGCGGACATAGACCAAACCTCCTAAAGAAATAATTGAATACATGATATTTAGGAAAACAAAATGAAATCTACACAGCTGTGACAAACAATACGTGGACACATGGAAATAAAAATTCAATGTCATCGTCTGATCTGATGCATCTGTCTCAAATCCAGTGCAAGCATCCCCTTGATCCTCTGCGGAAGAGTACCAATATCATGAAAGACCTGATCAGTCTCATGCGAACATGCCCAGTTTGCCATGAAATTTGCCATCTGGTTCGCCTCTCTAAAGACGTGTCGAACCAAGACCTTCTGTGTGCACAACTGACGTATACGAGCTAGAATGTAATTGTGCTCCCATGCTTCTAAAGCCGTTGAAGTCACCCAAGATACTACTATCGCAGAATCGGACTCAATCTCTAAGCTATCGAAACCCATCTCGGACGCTATCTCCAAACCAATCAAAATAGCCTGTAGCTCAGCGAAAATAATCGGTCTCGGTCCAAGAAATCTACCGAATGTTCTAACTACACGACCATACTCGTCCCGAAGGATCCCACCAACAACTGATGGGCCAGGGTTGCCTTCAGAACACCCATCTATGTTGAGCTTGAAGTGACCCGGAGGAGGTCGAACCCAAGAAACGAAACGTAGAGGTCGTACTCTATGAGGCAAAAAACCTGAGAGAATCCACAAACTCTACTCCTCTATCTTCTCTAAGCTGTCATGATCGGAAACCATGAGCAACTCCCAACATACGAATATCCTCGACCACTCTGTATACCACGGCATGGCTACTAAAAGACTCTGATATCTAAAAAATATAATCATTACGGGCCTTCCAGACATGCCACATGATGTAGCATGCTGTAATGAACCGTACATGGCCAATTGAGGTAAGGTCTTTGCACCAACGCAAGAATATCCCGAGAATAGAATCAACCGGATCCGACTCCAAATAACCCACTAAAGTACAGCCAGACCTCTCTGGTAAGCGGACAATCAATAAAAAGGCGTGTCAGAGTCCCACAAGAAGCACCACAAGTGCATCTTAATGTCATACAAAATCCACACAAAGATAGCCTATCATCCGTTGCTAAAATGCCACGAAGCAGTCTCCAAAGAAAGAATGACACATGTGCTGGAATCGAGCACCACCAAACATATGAATAGACCCTACTGACCGTCCTCCTCTGTCTAAAAATACTCCATGCCGAAGGAATTGAAAACTCCCCATCTACTGATTTGCTCTAGCGGATCCTATCAGTACCCTCTACCGGTATCGGAATCTGAGTAATCTCATCGACTAAAAACGGAGGTAACTGAGCCTCCTCAAGTCTACCCCTATCCCACTGTCGTCCACTCCAACAAGTCAAAACTGTCTCCAAAGAAAGAGTCGCCGGGTCATGAACAGAAAGAGGCTCATCTCCTATCCAAATATCATGCCAAAAACTCATCTGGCCCTGTTCAATGTGCCATCGAATCATCGGCTCAGTGTCAACCCTAGCCTGACACATTCACTGCCAAAGAGGTGAAGCTGGATAGCCGAACTCAACTAGGGAAGGATGAGACACAATACAGTATTTAGCCTTCATAAAGTGGCCCCATAGTGAATCATGCTCTCTAAATCTCTACCAAATCTTGGCCTCGCAAGTCGTCATAAAATCCGCCATCGATCTAATACCTATCCCCCCTTCTTCCGTCAGATAGCACGTTTTCGCCCACCTACACCAATGGATATTTCTGTGGGTGAGTGTGTAACCCCACAGGAAGCACGTGAACAACCTCTCAATCTGGGCCAGAACTGCCTGAGGCGGTCGTAAAATGTGAAACAAATAGATAGGCATGGAAGCGAGCATATGCCTTATAAGAACTAGCTTTCCACCAAACGAAAGCAAACAATTGGCCCAGTCAGAAATACGATCCCGAATCCTCCTCACCAGATCATCGAAATAAATGATCTTACAATCACCTCGGAAAATCGAACATCCAAGATAAATAAAGGGGAGCTGCTATAGCTGGAAACTGGTAACCGCCACAACAATATTCCCCCGAGAGGCGGGAGCCGAAGGGCCAAGATAAAAAAACATTCTTGGCTTGGCTAATCAACTGTCCAAATACTTCCTGATAATCATCAAGAACATCCATAACCCTCCGAACAATATCTCCGGTGGCTCTCGAAAAAATAACTACGTCGTCAGCGAAACTCAAGTGTGATACCATAATCTCTACCCCAGTGTAGTAACGAACAGAAGTATATCGTCGGTACATCTCATCCAATCGTCTCGAGAGATATTCGGCGCAATGATAAACAACGGAGGGGAAAGAGGATCCCCCTATCGAAGACCCTCCTAGGACTGGAAGAAGTCACACACACCTCCATTCACAAGAACAGAAAACCAAGTACCCATAATCGCATGCTGAATCAGCAAAATCCATCTATCGGAAAATCCAAAGGCCCGCAACATGGTAAGCACAAAAGGGCGGGACATGCGGTCATAAGCTTTGGCCATGCCAAGCTTCACAACTACATTCCCCCCACGAACCTCTTGGTTCAGATCATGAAGTAGCTCCTGCACCAGCAAGACCCCGTCATGAATCACCATGCCAGGGACGAAACCGTTTTGAGACGGGGAGATGATGCGTGGTAAAACAGCCGAAAACCTAGCAACAAGGACCTTAGACATGACCTTGTTACTATCACGTCCCAAAATCCGTAAGACACGAACATCATGGCGTGACCTTTTGAATAAAAGGAAAAAGAAACCTGTTGGTACAAAATTTAACTTTTAAAGAAAACAATTTACGAGCTAATGGAACAATTAAACAACTAAATAGAAATATTTTCCAAACGCGGCTACAAGACAAATTGGTTTAACAGATTTATAGAAAAAGAATACCAAACGAATAATTTGCCCTTAGGCTACAACCTCGAAAATGGTCTAACTAAAAGAATGCAAAAGCCTCGAACCCATGTGATGCATTGCAATAGCTCCTATCCAAATGCCTCAACCTAAGTTGTACCTGAAAGACAAAACTGTAATGGTGAGTCCCACATACATACATAGACGGGACGGCACCACAAATACCGTCACTCCATCCCATAAATGCAAGAACTCACAAACAACAACTACGATAATCAACGTATAAAAGAAATATAATAACATCGTACAACGAAATAAATTAAATAACGTCAACACACATCTATAGCAAACATGGACCTCTCACGCCACTTACCCCAGTCCGTAAGGTAGGTCATTCCCTATCCACTCGGCCGTCTTATGTCCTCGGAATTAGGAAGAGACATAGACCATTGCAAACATAAAAGTAGATTTAAAGTGCGCACTTGGACCTCTCATGCCACTCGTCCCAGTCCGTAAGACGAGTCATTCCCTATCCCCTCGGCCGTCTTATGTCCCCGGAATTAGGAAGAGACATAGACCATTGCTAACATAAAAGTAAATATAGTACACACTAGGACCTCTCATGCCACTCACCCCAGTCGGTAAGACGAGTCATTCCCTATCTCCTCGGCCGTCTATTGTCCCCGGAATTAGGAAGAGACATAGACCATTGCCACTAATCTAAATCACAAGGCCTCGGCCAATAATATAAAAACATTCAACTATCGCATTATCATACGTCACTTTAACGTAATTCAACATAACCCATAAGCATAGGGGCAAGATTCACAACTAGCCAAACAAGCCCAACAACACAAAAACCCATTCAGGCATTTTAACAAACACCTTGTATGCATAAACTACAATTCATCTTTATTCAACATAAATTTACCCAATTTCATCAACAACTATATAATCACATAATCAACTCATAAAACATGCAAACTCATCCATAATCTCATTAATTCAAAATTAATATGTCTCAAGTCTCAACTTCTACAACTCAAATAATGGAATTAAAAGTACAACGAATAAACTCTAATTAACAATTTAAGAACATAATTAATATCAACGCCCCCCAATCTATAATAAATGAAAAACCTAATACTAACATACACCCTCGTCTAGTCGCAATGGATAACCCCCGTTACCTTAGAGCGTAGAGGAGATGCTTCCGGTAAAAACCCGCTAATGGTGGTTTCCTCATCTTCTTCTTCTTCTTCTTCCTAGGGTTTGAAATCTCTCTTTTCTCTTTTTTCTCTCTTGTTTTTGGTTTGTTTTTGAAAAAGTGGGCTAATTTGAAGATGTAAAAACTGTTTTGAGAAAGTTTGTGGAAGCGAACTATTTGGTGCCCAAAGTTCTAAAAGTTAACTCTAAATCCAAAAATATAGTTTTACTACTAAAAAATAACAAATGTTTAGAAACAAATCTACTGTGTCCTTTTTATTAGTAAAATTAGTAACAGGTTTTTAAAATAAAGTTTTTCGGAAGAGTTTCGGTTTTTGGCTAAAAATTAGTCGAGTGACCGGTTTTTGATAAAATTTGTATAAAACGTTTTTGGATAAATTAAATTATAAATAAAACCATTTATAAAAATACGGGTCTCCCTGGTTTGGCAACTGTGGCAAGGCATATAGACGAGCTTGAGCGGGTGGGTTTCCTTGTGGTCCTTGATTTCCCCCATTATTTCCTCGGTTCCCCAGGCCTTGATGGCCTCCTCGGTAGTTCCTACGGTTTCCCCCTCCTTGGTGGTTACCTCGAAACCCTCCCCATTGGTTCCCATGTAATTGGTATTGTGGTACGAATTCCGGTCCTCTTGGTGGTGGTGATGGTGGCAACCTAGGTTGGTTAAAAGGCCGGTTGGCGTCGATTCTTCCTTGTCCCATGGTACAAACTCTTGCCGTATGTCCAAACCGGTTGCATGTCCTACATTGGACTCTAGGGCACTCGAATTGTCGATGGTTCACATCTCCATAAGTGAAACACGCTCTCTTCATTATGGTGTTTGTTGGTAGTGGGTTAAAACCCCTCTCTCCTCTGCCCTGTTGTGGAAAACGCGAATTATTCGCCATATCCCAAGTCCGCTTCTTCTCTTCCCTCGGAGCATTTCCGGTTTTCGACTTCTCTAGGATTCTCTTGCTATGGAGTAGAGCTCCTTCCACAGCTTGAGCCGATTTTACCAACTCATTATAGTTGACATGACGGGCTGATGCCAATTGCAATGAGATGGTCGGGTTCAGCCCCTTCATGAATCTCCTGCATTTTTCTACACCCCCTAGAACCGAGTCTGGGGCATACCTCGAGAGTGAGGTAAACTTTAGTTGGTATGCTTGAACAGTCATACCCCCTTGATATAGTTCATCGAACCGCCTCCTCATTTCATCCTTATAAGAATCGGGAAGAAACTGTCGATTGAACAATTCGATGAATTGATTCCAGTCGATGTTGGTTAAGTCGTAAGTATCCACGATCCCTAACTACCACTTTCGTGCTTCACCCTTTAGGTGAAACTGGGCCATATTCACCAGTTGTTCCCCATCTACTATCCCCGCCGCCGATAAGTATTTCTCCATTTTATCCACCCATCCCTCAGCTATGGATGGTTCACCTATCCCATCGAAAGTCGGAGCCCCCAATCGGGTGAAGTTAAGCAATCCATTATTACTTGAACTTCCAGCTTTTGCATTCTGCACAATCATTTGCACCACCTTCTGAAGGTCGGTCATCACTTGGTTAGGGTTTACCGATTCCGGTTCAGGTGCGTATGTCTCCTCTTGTTCCTTATTCACCTCTTCATTTACATTCTCAGCCTCTTCCTCTACCTCGGGTTGCTCAGGTGGTGGGGCCCTAGTGTTACCTCTCCCCCCACGACCTCTTGCAGCCCTTCTTTCTCGAGTTGCTCCCCGCCCCCTTGGAGCTCTTCTTCCTCTTCCATTTGTCCCATCTCGGGTAGCCGCACCTCTTGATGGTGGTGTGCCCCCACATGTAGCTGGTCCCCTTCCACTAGTCCTTGTGGTAATAGCCATTACTACAACCATTTAAAATCGACACTTTAGTTGTCTTACTCGACACTACTACTCATACATGATAAAATCTCGTTTTACAAATTAATCACTTTATCAAGCTTTCTAAGGTTCAAAATCGTAGCATACTGAAATACGAAGACAACGCTTCAAGCGGAATCAAATTCGGAGTACAAACGAAGGAGTTATAAACGTTTGGAGTATAACGAGAAAATCGCAAAATTGCCAGAACACGACCGATCGTTTTGGACAAAACGACCGATCATTTTGGACAAAACGACCGATCGTTTTGGTCCAAATATTACCCGAGAGGTCAGAAAGATATGACCGGTCGTTTTGACAGACGACCGATCGTTTTTTGGTCCAGAGTGGTCTGAAAAATTCGACCGATCGTTTTGACAAACGACCGATCGTTTTTTGTCCAGAGAGGTCTGAAAAATTCGACCGATCATTTTGACAGACGACCGATCGTTTTTTGGTCCAGAGAGGTCTGAAAAATTTGACCGATCGTTTTGACAGACGACCAATCGTTTTTTGGTCTAGAGAGGTCTGAAAAATTCGACCGATCGTTTTGACAGACGACCGATCGTTTTTGGTCAAAATCTGACCAGTGAGGTCTGAAAGAATTCGACCGATCGTTTTGGCAAATGACCGATCGTTTTTCTGCAGAAAATATAATGTTACAAAAATGTAAAATTCTTCAACACTTGTAAATTCCCTACAAGGAACGTATCATACAACTACATCATTTAGTCCACAATATTTATACGATCAACATCCATTCGCATATAATATTCACAAGTTAATAATTTAGAAAACACATTACGTAAGACCATCAACTACACAATTCTCGCACTCTAATAGTTTGCTACTACTCGACATGCAAACTTATACCTCATACACACTATATAAATCTACACACGCATACAAAGAAAACAAAAGTGCGAGGAATAACCCATCACGATACGTTATTCTAAAGCACCCGAGCGTCGTCGCATACTCTATAAGTCCACATCGCTAAGGTATTCCTTTACACATACCTACGAGAGGTCCACCCACTAGTTTGACGAGCCGGGATCAACAAGAGTTCTCATTGTCCCTAACTAGCCTCACATGTGGACTTTTCTTTCATCAACTATCACTAAATTCTATCTACATGTCTTAAGCTAAATGCAACCCCTCGTTTTAGAAAAAGTTTAAGTTTTTGGAAAAAGTTTTGTGAAAATGATACGATGGATCTTGGTCTAATGGTTACCCATCTTCCCGTCGTCCCAAAGTATACAAGAACCTAGTTAGCTCTGATACCAACTTGTCACGCCCCAAAATCCGTAAGACATGGACATCATGACGTGACCTTTTGAATAAAAGGAAAAAGAAACCTGTTGGTACAAAATTTAACTTTTAAAGAAAACAATTTACGAGCTAATGGAACAATTAAACAACTAAATAGAAATATTTGCCAAACGCGGCTACAAGACAAAATGGTTTAACAGATTTATAGAAAAAAAATACCAAACGAATAATTTGCCCTTAGGCTACAACCTCGAAAATGGTCTAACTAAAAGAATGCAAAAGCCCCGAACCCATGTGATGCATTGCAATAGCTCCTATCCAAATGCCTCAACCTAAGTTGTACCTGAAAGACAAAACTGTAACGGTGAGTCCCACGTACATACATAGACGGGGCGACACCACAAATACCGTCACTCCATCCCATAAATTCAAGAACTCACAAACAACAACTACGATAATCAACGTATAAAAGAAATATAATAATATCGTACAACGAAATAAATTAAATAACGTCAACACACATCTATAGCAAACATGGACCTCTCACGCCACTTACCCCAGTCCGTAAGGTAGGTCATTCCCTATACCCTCGGCCGTCTTATGTCCCCGGAATTAGGAAGAGACATAGACCATTGCAAACATAAAAGTAGATTTAAAGTGCGCACTTGGACCTCTCATGCCACTCGTCCCAGTCCGTAAGACGAGTCATTCCCTATCCCCTCGGCCGTCTTATGTCCCCGGAATTAGGAAGAGACATAGACCATTGCTAACATAAAAGTAAATATAGTGCACACTAGGACCTCTCATGCCACTCGCCCCAGTCCGTAAGACGAGTCATTCCCTATCCCCTCGGCCGTCTATTGTCCCCGGAATTAGGAAGGGACATAGACCATTGCCACTAATCTAAATCACAAGGTCTCGGCCAATAATATAAAAACATTCAACTATCGCATTCTCATACGTCACTTTAACGTAATTCAACATAACCCATAAGCATAGGGGCAAGATTCACAACTAGCCAAACAAGTCCAACAACACAAAAACCCATTCAGACATTTTAACAAACATCTTGTATGCATAAACTACAATTCATCTTTATTCAACATAAATTTACCCAATTTCATCAACAACTATATAATCACATAATCAACTCATAAAATATGCAAACTCATCCATAATCTCATTAATTCGAAATTAATATGTCTCAAGTCTCAACTTCTACAACTCAAATAATGGAATTAAAAGTACAACGAATAAACTCCAATTAACAATTTAAGAACATAATTAATATCAACGCCCCCTAATTTATAATAAATGTAAAACCTAATCCTAACATACACCCTCGTCTAGTCGCAATGGATAACCCCCGTTACCTTAGAGCGTAGAGGAGATGCTTTCGGTAAAACCCGCTAATGGTGGTTTCCTCTTCTTCTTCTTCTTCCTCCTAGGGTTTGAAATCTCTCTTTTCTCTCTTGTTTTCGGTTTGTTTTTGAAAAAGCGGGCTGATTTGAAGATGTAAAAACTCTTTTGAGAAAGTTTGTGGAAGCGAACTATTTGGTTCCCAAAGTTCTAAAAGTTAACTATAAATCCAAAAATATTGTTTTACTACTAAAAAATAACAAATCTTTAGAAACAAATCCATTGGGTCCTTTTTATTAGTAAAATTAGTAACAAGTTTTTAAAATAAAGGTTTTCGGAAGAGTTTCGGTTTTTGGCTAAAAATTAGTCGAGTGACCGGTTTTTGATAAAATTTGTATAAAACATTTTTGGATAAATTAAATCATAAATAAAACCATTTATAAAAATACGGGATGTTACAGTTACTAACGTTGCACAAACTGATTGGACGAAAATCTGCCCATGAAGAGGGGGAGTGTTTCTTTGGGAGGAGCACAATAAAAGTACTAATAAAACCCATGGGCATCGGAGTGCCACTAAAATAATCAATAACTGCAACGAATAAATCCTCACAAATAATATCCCAACAGTGTTGGTAAAAGTATGCACAAAAACCATCAGGGCCTGGAGCACTATCCTTATCCATTAAAAATACAGCCTCTCTAACCTCCTTAATAGTCGCTCCAACACAAAGTGTTAAGTCATCATCACCAGTAACCAATCTCGGAATCATAGAAAGGTCGGCAAGGTTTGGATGTGCTGTCCTTGAGGCAAATAGATCATCAAAATAACGCACCACCGATCGTCCAATATCACCCTGATCAGTAATAAATTCATCCGCTGGAGCATCCTCCTCGTGAATACGATGAATCGTAAGCATGTGCTGCTTCATCCGCACAACAACATGGAAGAATCGTGTGTTAGCATCCCCCTTCCGGAGCCAACGCATGCAAGACTGTCATCGACGGAAGGACTCTTCATTATGCAAGGCCTCCCGCAACCCTGCTTTGGCTCTGTGTAAAGCCTCCCTAGCTTCCACACCATATGTTTCATCAAAAGCTGTCTCCAACTGCCTAACCTCCAACTTCCTAGCACGCATGACATCGAAGATGTTACCAAATGTATAATGGTTCCACCTACAAAGCCCATCCTTCAGATGAGCAAGTTTTCCATGAAAACCTGTCATGCCTGAAGAGTGGATCTCCTTAGTCCAATTCTGATGCACCTCATCTAAAAAATAGGCATGCCTGGTTCATGCCTGACTAAACCGAAACCTAGACCTAACTGGGACATGTGGGCGGCCTAGGTCCAGATCCAAACGTAAAGCTGAGTGGTCAGAACTAGTACGACCCAAATGTTTGACGCTAAAAGCCCCAAACAATGAGCCCCACTGAGCGTTCATGACCACCCTGTCCAAATGACGAGAGGTCCTGTCATTGGACCAACTGTAGGGGTTACCAATAAGATTGGCATCCTCCAACCCGCATGCTAGCAGAGTGTCACTGAAAGCAGCAACGCTAGCATGACGGGCTGGTCTACCTCCTCAAATATTTGCCCGAGAACAGACAACATTGAAGTCACCTCCAACGGCCCAAACACCATTAGCAGTGTGCGAGAAATCGATCAGATCATCCCAAAGGGACTCACGACCCTCAACATTACAACTAGCATAAACATAAGAGAAATGCACATGGTCATGAAGGGTAGAGTGCCCAATCCTATAATGTACAACTTGCCTATGTTGTCTAACAATATTAACACTAAAAGGGCAGGACCAAAACAACCAGATCTTGCCTGAATCAGCACAATAACAATGCTCAAAACTTAGCTGGACACGTAAAACATGTATCTCCTTTGATCCTAACATGGGCTCAATAACATAAATCAACGATAAACGGTACTTACGGACAATACTCTTAAGACTATGCCTAGTCGAACTCTTGCTAGCACCCCTAACATTCCATATGAGCGTACTAATCATCTAACAAATGAGGGGCAGAAATATGTGTACCTGGAGCCTTTGGTCTTTTGGCCAGGTTGAGTGCGAAATGTGTTTTTTCTTAGCCGAGCGTCGATGTTTTCTCTTGCCAGGGGGTGACTAAGAGGTGGTGTGGTAGTTCCTGCTCTATTAGCCCTCTTCTCCCTCTTCTTCTGAATCTTCATAGTTCTCGCTGGTACAGAAAGCCCATCTTCAGTCCCCGAATAATAATCAGAACATAAACCCTCTCTTTATATAGGCTCAGACCTCGTAAGACTGCCTCTAAAACCTCATCTGAAGCATCCTCACCCAATGGTAAAACTGGCCCCCGACTCATAGGGGTACTACTAGACAGAAACTCCCTCCCACCAAAGGGAGAACTCTTCCTGTGTATGGTCTAAGGTATGGCGTCAATCCCTGACGAGATACAGTCATGTTCAGTCAAAATTGTCTCTGCGCCCTTTTGTTGGCTAAGTATTGTAATAGGAGTGTTTCGAATAACCACCCCTTTCTCACTCGACGATATCGTTGGGCCTCCCTTACGAAATTTTTGTGTAACCAGTCTCTCTTCGTTTCCTCCATTTACAATATTTTTGTATGTACTCCATGTCATAGGAGTAAAATCTGCAACTATAACTTGTTTACCCTTATCCTGAGCCGGCTCAGAATTGGTTGTACCACATGATTTCATATTGTGACCTAGTTTATAGCATCGAAAATAGTATTTTGGTAAATTTTTGATATTCACCCTCTGATCATAAACCTCATCCCCGTGTTTAACATGAATACTATCCAGTCTCGGCCATCTCAAATCAAACTCAATCTGAACTCGTGCCTCCGACGACCTAATACAAGAAATGGTGGCCTCATCCGCCATCACCGGGTTTCCCACTGCACGTACCAAAGATTTCTGAATAGCAGGATTCTCAACCAAATGAGCCCTAGGATATGAAAAACTAATCCATGTAAGCACGACCGGTGAATCCCAATCAGTCCTAAACTCAGGGGACCACTTCGTAACATACATTGGTATTGAGCCCATATACCAAACCTGCTTATACCAAAGCCTAGCATAGTCCTCAGAATGTCCACAACGAATCATAATATGCGCATTATCAATGCAAGTAATCTGTGGATTGGCTTTTAAGACTAAAGTACCAACCCAGCTAAGTATATTTTCTAGTTTAGGCTTAGCAAATGGGAATTTACCAACAAGTACATGTTTAAACGGTTCTGCCAATTTATTAATCTCATTATTATTAATCACAATGGTGGGTTTACCCAAATAATTGACCACATTACGTACTTTCACATCATTGCATTCATCGTCCGGAATTAGTTCCACAAAAGTTTTACATGGTCTAGAACGGTTCGGGGCCGAGCCAGGAGGTGGAGCACCATTAGGTGGTGGCAGGTGGGAACCACTGGGTTTTGTAAGAGCTTCCACATAGGAAATGTGAGGTTGTATGAGTTTTTTAGGTGGCGGGGATTGATGTGGCAGCGACTTCAGTGTCGCGGGAATTTGCTAAAGTGGTAGTAGGTGGGGTAAGAGTTTAGGCTTTTAACTTGGGTCAGTATGGGAGAGTTGGTCGTTTTATTTCCAGATATGGGTTTATACTCTTTTTTTTAAAATAGGATTGGAATTTCGAATGCATAGGTACGGTTTGGGGGATTTTAGGTTCATAAAAAGTGAGGGGTTTAAAAGTTTGGGTGGGCATGGATATTTTTTGCTGCAGAAATGTCAGTTGGGTTTGAAGGGAGGCTATCATCGGCCCAAAATCACCAACAGTTTCTCGGATAGGGTTGACGGTAGTCGCCGGTGAAATCGCAATGGGTTTTGGAGGAATTAGGGTATGCGTCAGTTGTTCCGATTTGTTGAGTGCATTGCGGTTTTTTGCCGTACCGGTCGCAATGGAGGTGGAGTTAGGCTCGTCGGAGGGTGATGAGGTCATGCGTATTGATGAGTTTGTTGCAGCAGTGGGGGAAGTTTTTTCAGCGAAATTGAGGTCGTTTTTGCTAGAAATGGGATCGATGGGAGTTAGAGGGACGGTGGTGTTCTTGTCAGGTAACATCGAGTGGTTGGTGAGATCCCCCACATCGGGTGAGGGCGATATGGCTCGCCATTCAGAACCAGAGAGGGGGAGTTGATTTTATTCTCACAGGACTTTTCACAAACACTTGGTGTGTATACAAGAGAAATAACAGTAAAAAGAGAAAGGGGTTTCTTGATTAAAACCAGGAACTAGAACTAGCTGGGGGAAGAAAAAAAAAGTCACACTTTTAGTGTTAGATTTAATACAATAAAATTTAGAACTCATGTCGTTTAATATTACTATCTCATGTTAGGATTAGTTACCATGAATTTGACATGTCTATGTTACAATGTTGTTTGGACTAATTTACGTTGTCACATATTATCTCGTTGACTTTTTTTCCTAGTGCTTATAAATTACTCGAGCTTGAACATTATAGATGTAGCTCTTGAGTTGAAAATTTTACTCAAGCTTGAACATTAAATGTAGCTTTTGAGTTGAAAATTTACTCGAGCTTGAACATTATATGTCGCTTTTGAGTTGAAAATTTTATGAACGAGTTTGGATTCACATTTAAGTTGGAGAAACTATGAATCTTTCCCTAATAGACTCACCTATTGGGATACGATATCTAGAAAAGGTAAAGGCGGAAGTCGCTCTCCAAGTGAGGTCATTTTTTATTGGCATTCATGCCTCCCTATCCCCGATTAAATAAATAACTATCAAGAACGAAGTAATCCTTTCCCCTTTTTTTACGTCTCCCCTTTTATGAGAAAGGAGAATTAGGAACAAAAAAATGGAAAATAGAAAACAAAGACAGTATTTTTCTTTCCTATCATCTTCACCGTCCTTCCTGGTCGTGTTCAAATAGAGCTACCGAAAGGGTCAGAGTAAATAATAGTATCCCCGAGTGTGTTTCTATACTTATGTTGTGCCCGAATTGGTGTTTCTGTATTGACATGTCGATTCCGATTGAGAAGCATTTGCGGTAAAAGCAAAACAAGTGTTGTCGAAGGAATTTTCCCTGAACTGAGTTTGCGCTTAAGCAAACCATGTAAACATGTGAACTAATCCACATTTTTTCTTGTGATCGAAAAATGTCGATCAAGCTTAACTTTTCAATCTTGGATGCCGCTGGCAAGAATTATTTGGACTGGACACAAGATATCCAGAACCATCTTGATGCCTAATGATTGCATATATTGAGGATGAACGCGAGGTTGATGTTACCCACGAAATGTTGGATAAGCCAATGATTTTGTTCCGCCACCATATATCCGAGTCTATGAAGTCTGAGTTTATCTCCATCTCCTCACCTAACGAGTTGTGGGATTCCCGGAAAGATCGCTTTAACCATCAAAAGACCATATGGCTTTCCGAAGCCCGCAAAGATTGGTTGAATTTGCGATTCCAAGACTTCGGGAGCATTAGAAACTACAACGCTGAAGTTTATAGAATCCGTGCTCTTCTCCATTAATGTCGTGATTAGTTGTCTGAGAATGACTTATTGGAGAAAACGTACACCAATTTTCTAGATCGGAAAATTTGCTTCAAAAGAGATACCGTCAGTCCAAATACACAACGTTCCCTGAACTCAACACCCAATACCGTTGGCACGGAATGGAGAACCGAGACAAGGGTTGGTCATCTCGATGACCAAAAAACTGCCACCAGCATGTATTTCGTGGGGCCCAACAAGGTTCAGACTCTCATCCGAATTGTGGAACTCGACCCCCAAGGAAGTCTCGTGAGAGGAACGAAAAAAGAGCAAATCACCACAAAAACCGGGATAACTCTCAAGAGCTAGACATTTGTTACAAATGTAGTGCTACTGGTCACTAGCATAGCTCATGTCGAGCTAGTGCCCAACAAGTTTGGGCTTACCATAATGGTAGAAGAGCCGAGACTAACGTGTTTGAAGCGAAAGGAAAAGAAGTCTTGGAGACACCCGACTTAGTGGCTAAAATGGAATTTTAGTTTCTTTCCTTATTTTCAATAATAATTGAGTTGGCTTGTAGCTCATATGAATTATATTCTATTTCCATTCAGATGATGTTTTTTCCCGTTGGACAATATTTCTCTTTTGGATCTTGGTTTGTTTGTCCGAGTATTTTTCTCGCAATAAATTTAAAGTCATTGAGAATTTCCTTTATCAATGTGACTAACATTAAATTATTTTTACTTATAGACATGAATTGTGAGGTAGTTGATTGTCTGGTTGATAGTGGAACCACCCACACTATCTTAAAAGATATAAGTTTTTTGATTAACTTTATGCCTAAAGTAACCTCAGTGACAAGGATCTCGGGTCCATCGACCCTGGTAGAAGGATTTGGCAAAGCCCATTTTACGTTGTCCAATGGTACTCTTGTTGAAGTATTAGAGGCCTTATATTCTCCGAGGTCCAGATGAAGCTTGTTGAGTTTTAAGGATATCCGAGAAAACTAGTTTCATCTTGAAATTGCTCGTGAGAATGGTATTGATTACTTTTACATCACCTCCAGTCAATATGGCCAAAAGCTTATTTTAGAGAAGTTGAGAAGTCTTTTAAGTGGTTTGTATGTTACCATGACCGGCTAGGACACCCGGGTCAAACGACGATGATTCAAACAATGAATGCATCTCATGGGCATCCTCTTGGAGGAATGAATTTCATGATTAGTTCGAAAATCCTATGCCAAGCATGCTTAATTGGAAAGACATCTCAAACCACTTCTTGTGAAACCTACGAAGTTGGTATGTCAATTCCTTGAGAGGATTCAAGGTGACATTTGTGGACCTATCCCACCAAAATGCGGACCATTTAAATATTTTATGGTTTTAGTTGATGCATCGACAAGATAGTCACGTTTCTTTGTTGTCTACAAGAAATGCAGCATTTTCCAAACTCCTGGCCCAGATCATTAAGTTGAGGGCCCACCATCAAGATTATCATATTAAGTCAATTCGACTAGATAATGCCATGAAGTTTACATCAAAGAATTTCGATGATTATTGCATGACTTTGGGAATTGATCTTTAACAATATCTAGTTGCGTATGTTCATACACAGCGGCCTTGCTGAAGCTTTTATCAAGCAATTGTAAGAACTTTGGTGATGCGTACCAAGTTACCCACTTCATCATGAGGTAATGCCATTTTTCACGTTGGTGCATTGGTCCGTCCGAGGCTGATGGACACCCATACACTATCCGCGTACCAGTTGGTAACTGGATATGAGCCTGATGTCTCAATTTACGCGTATTCGAGTGCTTGGTCAATATTCCAATTGAACTGCCAAAGCATTCAAAATTTGGACCTCATAAACGATGGGGAATATATGCCACATATGAAACTCCATTCATAATTCACTATTTAGAGCCGTTGACAGCCAATCTCTTTACCGCTAGACATGCAGATTATGAATTTGACGAGACTTTCTTCCCGTCGTTAAGGGGAGAAATGCACGTAAACGTTGACAAGGAACGACATGAAATAACATGACATGCACCCACTCAGTCTTATCTCAATCCCCCAACTGCACACAGCGATAAGGAAGTGAAACGAATCGTAAGTCTGCAAAATGTTGCAAATGTGTTACCAGATACATTTAATGATTTAGGAATGTCATGAGATAACAAATACCTGCTGGAAATGTGTTTACAAGGTTAGACGTCCCGATTGGACGTCGTGTTCCGGTCGAACACATTGCTTGGGGTGAACCCACTGAGCAAGGAACGCTAAAGTCAACTGTTCAGTCTGTGGCCCTTCCTAGGAAAAGAGGAAGGCCAATCGGTTTCAAGGATGTTCTGCCTAGACAGAGGATAACCCTTGTAAAACCCATTTTGTCACATTAGATCATTGATGATCATGATGATGTGTTAGAGGAACGTGTTCCCGATGAAACAATAATTTCTAAACACCCCGAGAATCTCGAGGTATAGGTCGATTATACTAGTTTAGATGATATCTTTTCATCGATGATGTATTCATATATGCAGTGGCCACTAACATTATGAACAATGATGACATGGAATCACATACCGTTGCTGAGTGTCAACGAAGAACAGACTGGCCACAATGGAAACAAGCAATCCCGGCTGAGTTAGGTTCCTTTACGAAACGAAAGTTGTTTGGGCCTGTCGTTCTGACACCACTCGATGTTAAACCAGTTGGTTTTAAATGGGTTTTCGTAAGGAAGCACAATGATAATTACGAAATTGTTAGATACAAATCTCGCCTAGTGGCGCAAGTCTTCTCTCAACACCCTAAAATTTATTACGAGGAGACGTATTATCCTGTAATGGACGTTACCACACCAATAGAAAGCAATCTAACTATTCGGTGGACGCCGATTGATGAGAGCATTTTTATTCTTTGGCATGACCGGCTAGGACACCCGGGTCAAACGACGATGATTCAAACAATGAATGCATCTCATGGGCATCCTCTTGGAGGAATGAATTTCATGATTAGTACGAAAATCCTATGCCAAGCATGCTTGATTGGAAAGACATCTCAAACCACTTCTTGTGAAACCTACGAAGTTGGTATGTCAATTCCTTGAGAGGATTCAAGGTGACATTTGTGGACCTATCCCACCAAAATGCGGACCATTTAAATATTTTATGGTTTTGGTTGATGCATCGACAAGATAGTCACGTTTCTTTGTTGTCTACAAGAAACATAGCATTTTCCAAATTCCTGGCCCAGATCATTAAGTTGAGGGCCCACCATCCATATTATCATATTAAGTCAATTCGACTAGATAATTCCATGGAGTTTACATGGAAGAATTTCGATGATTATTGCATGACTTTGGGAATTGATCTTGAACATCTAGTTGCAAATGTTCATACACAATGACCTTGCTGAAGCTTTTATCAAGCGATTGTAAGAACTTTGGTGATGCGTACCAAGTTACCCACTTCATCATGGGGTAATGACATTTTGCACGTTGCTGCATTGGTCCATCCGAGGCCCATGGACACCCATACACTATCCGCATACCAGTTGGTAACTGGATATGAGTATGATGTCTCACATTTACGCGTATTTGAGTGCTTGTTTAATATTCCAATTGAACCGCCAAAGCGTTCAAAATTTGGACCTCATAAACGATGGGGAATATATGCCGCATATGAAACCCCATTCATAATAACCTATTTAGAGCCCTTGACAGACAATCTCTTTACCACTAGACATGCAAATTATGAATTTGACGAGACTTTCTTCCCGTTGTTAAGGGGAGAAATGCACGTAAACGTTGACAAGGAACAACATGAAATAACATGGCATGCACCCACTCAGCCTTATCTCAATCCCCCAACTGCACACAATGATAAGGAAGTGCAACGAATCGTAAGTCTGCAAAATATTGCAAATGTGTTACCAGATACATTTAATGACTTAGGAATGTCATGAGGTAACATATACCTGTTGGAAATGTGCCTACAAGTTTAGACGTCCCGGTTGGACATCGTGTTCTGGTCGAACACATTGCTTGGGGTGAATCCACTGAGCAAGGAACGCTAAAGTCAACTGTTCATTCTGAGGCCCTTCCTAGGAAAAGAGGAAGGCCAATCGGTTTCAAGGATGTTCTGCCTAGACAGAGGATAACCCTTGTAAAAGCCATTTTGTCACATTAGATCATTGATTATCACGATGATGTGTTAGAGGAGCGTGTTCCCGATGAAACACCAATTTCTAAACACCCTGAGAATCTCGAGGTATAGGTCGATTATACTAGTTTAGACGATATCTTGAAGTGAAATGAAACTCTCATCGATGATGTATTCATATATGCAGTGGCCACTAACATTATGAATAATGATGATATGGAATCACATACCGTTGCTGAGTGTCAACGAAGAACAGACTAACCACAATGGAAACAAGTAATCCCGGCTGAGTTAGGTTCCTTTACGAAACGAAAGGTGTTTGGGCCTGTCGTTCTGACACCACTTGATGTTAAACCAGTTGGTTTTAAATGGGTTTTCGTAAGGAAGCATGATGATAATTACGAAATTGTTAGATACAAAGCTCGCCTAGTGGCTCAAGTCTTCTTCTCTCAACACCCTAAAATTTATTACGAGGAGACGTATTATCCTGTAATGGACGTTATAACGTTCCGCTAGTTAATAAAGTTAGTAGTGGACACAGAGATCTGGTCATAATCAAGTTAGTAATGGACGTTATAACGTTCCGCTAGTTAATCAAGTTAGTAGTTAATCAAACTGAATGTGCATCTCATGGATGTGGTCATAACTTATCTCTATAGGATTCTGGACACAGAGATATACATGAATGTCCCTGAATGACTTAAGTTTCCTGAATCAAGTAGTTCCCGGCCACAGAACATGTTCTCGATTGAATAATACGTTCACTATATGGATTGAAACAATTAGGATGAATGTGGCATAATCGTTTAAGTGAGTACTTGACCGGCCTGAGATATGTGAACAATGAAATATGCCCTTGCGTGTTCATAAAGAAATCCACTATAGGATTTGCGATTATCGTGATCTATATAGATGATATGAATTTCATACGAACCTTGAATGAGTTGTTACAAACTACCGAGCTCCTGAAGAAGGAATTCGAGATAAAAGATCTGGGGAAGACATGATATTGTCTCGATCTGTAGACCGAATACCGTAAAGATGGGATTTTGGTCCATCAAGAAAATTACACCAAGAAGGTTTTCCGATGATTGAGTCATCATGACTCTAAGCCGTCACCTACCCCCACGTTCGTCCGATCTCTAGACATTGACAAGGACCCATTCCGTCCTAATAGAGACTATGTGGAGGTATTGAGCCCAAAATGATCATATCTCGGTGCAATATGTGTGTTATTGTACTTGGCCCAATGTACTAGACCGGACATCTCGTTCGCTATGAATTGTTTAGCAAGACACAACACCGCGCGTACATGCCGCCATTGGAATTGTTCGCTATAAAAGATATTTTCCGCTACTTTCAAGGTACGATTAACATGGGATTATTCTATCCCTTTGCATCGTCGAGTAAAAATAACCCCCTTGGCATTCATACAGATGCAACCCTTATTGGCTATGCATATGCCGGTTACTTATTAGACCCGCACAAGAGATGCTCCCAACCTGGTTATGTCTTTACCATTGGGAACACAACAAAATCCTGAAGGTCTTGTAAACAGACTCTAGTGGCTACTTCGACAAATCACGTTGAGCTACTCGCCCTCTATGAGGCGACTAGAGAGTGTATACGACTTCGAGATGTCATCGGCCATATCTGAAGTATATGTGATTTATCATATGATCTTGATGAACCAATTGTCATTTTTGAGGACAATACCACTGTAATTGATCAAGCAAAGAATGGTTACATCAAAGGAGATGTCACCAAGCATAACTTGCCGAAGTTGTTCTTTACACATGAGCAACAAGTGCACCAAAAGATTGAGGTGGAACATATTGGTTCTGAGAGTAACCCTGCAGACTTAGTCACGAAGTCACTGCCAAAGTATTCATTCCAGAAGCATGTCCAAGCAATTGGGCTATGGAAGCTTTTATATTCAAGATGAATCTTCGCACCCTATCGTGTGCAAGTGAGGGGGAACATGCATGTGTACTCTTTTGGTCCTTTGACAAGGGATTTGTCCCACTGGGTTTACCTTGGAAATATTTTTAATGAGACACGATTCGCACCATCCCTAAGGACGGCTAAAATTAAGGGAGTATCGAGTTGCATACTCATAACCATTGTGTACTCTTTTGTCATTCGATTAGAGTGTTTTTCCCACAAAATTTTCTCTAACAAGGTTTTAATGAGATACACCTTGTATGGTTATTTCCTCCGTTACTACTGACAGTTGTGTACTCCTTTGTCCTTGGACCAAGTATTTTCCCACTGGGTTTTCTTGGAAAGGTTTTGACAAGGCACATATTTTCTATTCAGTTCATTCACACACGTGTACATTGTTTTGGTCCACTCCATTCTGAAACACCATTTTATCCTATGATCCGGTTTTTGTCACTCATCGGGTTTCCCAGACTTGAGGTATTATGTGCTGGGAATAGCGAATGAGACTCAACAACTCATCGTACTTTATGGAGATGAGAAAGTTTGAATATTGTCTTGGACATCCAAGAGGGAGTGTGGTGATACATTTCATGTATCTATTGTGGATTTTCCACATTCCTAACCTTCATGATAATGATGCTTTATGAAGAGATTTTAGAATTTCTAGCTTTCCTAGTTGCATGTAACTTGCTACACCCTTCCACTGTATAAAGGGGTGGTAGTCTTCACCTTTGTACACACACATTCATAATTGAATTAGAATATTTTGCTATCTCTCCATACATTTCTTTTTATGTCGATAGTTTTCTAATAATTGCCACACAACAAAAGGATATTTTTATTAATTTTTTTTTCCAAATTAAGTGTGATTAATTGCATCACTTTTTCTCGTTCACTGCTTCACCATCAGTATTTCATTAATTGCATATATTATTGTGATACATATTTGAAGAAAGAATATAATATAGGAATGCTATTATTATTTAAGTGGGGTTTATTAAATTAATTTGAAATATACATTCTTTAAATATGATCAATACATAGAATAATTTCTTTCGTATTATGCATTATAATCAGCCTATTTTTGATAAATAACATGGTATAAATTAGTTTTTCCTTAATATGATGGAGGCTGTGAACCATTCGTATCCTCCAATCAGGGAGGCCATTTAACCTTCTTACACTTTTTTATTATTCTTATAAAAAGTAATTTTTTCCCAATATTCAATGTCCATAATATCTCTCGAATAGTTTTACTTCTTCTCCCTCTCTCTCTGAAGGTTATCAATCCGTCTCACTAAGTTTATGATTGAATAGTCCGTGAGAAATTATGGTTTATTATTTTTTTGTTCAGATAGAACCATCAATGTTTTTTTTGTCAATTAATTAAGAATACTTTAAAAAGCAATGGCTCAATCAATGCTCGAAGGCTAGAAAAAGGTCATCGAAAGAAAGTGGGAAAGGGGTGGAGGACTACCCATTAATATGACTACTATTTCTTAACCGTAGGATTAGAATAAATAACTAGATCAGATTTGGAAAGCAATCAAATTAATTTATTATGGAAATATACTCATTTCAAATTTATTCATAGTCCAAGAAGTTAAAAGGAAATACTAATTTTAGAATTATACAAAGTATCTTTCTTTGCCATTTCATGTATGTACACATTGGACTGGTTATATACGTGTTGTTTCATTGTTTGTCATTGCTTACTCACACCCATGATAAAAAAACTAGGGGTGATATCGGTTCATTATCAAACTTTTTTAACTCCATACCAATACCAAACCGAAATAGTTTGTTTTTCAAAAATTAATACCATAATCGGTGTACCGACAACATCGGTCGCTATCTGTTCGGTATGAGTTTATACCAATATTAAAAAGGTTAGAATTGCTAATAGGCCTTAAAAATTAGGTCCAGTGCATGAGTCTTAGTTCCCAAGCTTGGAACCAATAGAAAAACTTCATTATGGACTTTCCGGTGCTTTGAGCAAATAGAAAAATTCCGTTGTAGGGCTTGTCTGCTTTCTCCTCTTGTAGCTAATTAATATCTTCAGACTCAAGATAAGATCAATGGAGACTTGGTGGTTTGATCACCATTCATCCTTCTTCGCCCGGAGGAGTTGCAAGGAGGTGTGAAGCTCTTATGGTGTATATAATATAATAATATAAAGTGTTTAATAGAAGTAGAGTTTAGAGATACCCGTATTTAGTGTATATTTGTAGAGAGATATTGAGAGATTGGATCACTTTTTTCATTTTTAATGAGCTCCTTATATAGGCGGATGGACTATATCTGGGAGCAGCACAATCTTGGCAATCATATCTTATGATGTTATAATATATCTCTTGCCTTATCAATGATATATTATAATGATCTCCTCTATTTTCTTGTGTATCCGCCGACTTTGACTTGCTATTGGGGAAGAGTGTTGATGCCGGCCTCCTCAAGGAGTGGATAACCCGAGGGCCACGATTTTTTGTATATATGAACTGGGGTGAATACCCCATTTTCACTTGCCATTGCCTCACTCTCGGATTCAAGAATATATTGGGGCTAAAACTATAATTCTCGTAGAGAGGCAGAATCTCGTAGGAGATTCTGTTTACTTGTGTGATAAGTAATATATCTTTATGGGACGTCTCCCGTATAGATTTGATGTATTCTTTCCTTCATGAAATATCTGATTGATTATCTTAGATATGTAAGTATCTTTCATATGTTATCTCGCTGATAAACTAATCAGCGATAAAAGCGGGTTGAGAACACTATCTGCTCCCATCGATTGTGTCACTAAATGCTCATTAACTCCGTCTTTATTGCTATGTTTCAGATCGCGTATGCCACAATCGCCACGAAGTTCTCACCCTAATTTTTAACCTGCATCAATTACATAAAAAATACAAACCCACCTAGCTAATTTGAAAGACAATATATAAATCATCATAAAAATGAATAAAGAATAATAGTAACTTTCAAAATTAAAAGCTTATAAAACCAATAGTAATGTTTTCTTAACATTAAAAGAAAATTCAAAAATAACAACTCACAACTCAAAAAATAATTGTGTTAAATGATTTGTTTCTATATGATTGTAAAATATATATAATTTAATGAATCATAGTGATTTATTTATTTATTTATTATTGTGTAATATTATTTGTTGTTATATAATTACTCAATTTACTCAATCCAAACTTCAAATATATGACCAGATTGGAATTAATTTTTAATACTAAAGTAATTGAGTGAAGTGTAGAAATCAAATACTATTAAAAATGTGTATATAAGTTACTAAATATAAATTTCGGTACGGTATGGTATTGTACCAGTCCATTAAATTTTGTACCGGAACTGAAACGCTTTCTTTAAAATGGTACGGCACAACCGAACCGACTTTTTTGTATATCGAAATTTCGGTACCAACTGGTTTAGTTTGGCTCGAAAGTCGGTCCGTTGGCACAAATCGATACAAAATGGCCACCCCTTAAAGAAAAATACTTATTAGGTTTAATCTAATCTTATAAAATCACTACTAATAAAATACACCTAATATGAAACAAAGATATGAAGCAAATCAAAGAGTGAATAGATTACTATTTACTGGAAGAAAAAAAAGAGTGAATAGATGTTTATTGTTTTTAAACGTTTACATTAAAACATAGATGAGAGAAAGATAGTACAGCAAAGGAAAAGTAGATGTGACGACCCAGATTTCCAGAAAGGAATTTCTGTGTTGCGGTGTTGTGCGTCAGTCCCATATCACCCAGATATAAGAGTACTCGTGTGCTATATATGCTTAAAGATCCATTTTCTATCAACAAGACCTTTTAAAGCCGTGCGGCACAATAGCGAGGACGGAACTTCATAGTTAAGCGTGCTTAACTTGGAGTAGTACCAGGATGGGTGACCCCCCTGGAAAGTTGTGCCAAAACGGACAATATTGTTGATACGGACGTGGCGGCTCGGTCCGTGGGGCCGGGGCATTACAGGTGGTATCAGAGCCTCTATCTGGCCGGAAATGTGGGGAGTAGCACGTGTGTGTGGACCCCTGAAGGACGACGTGCCCGACGAGGACGTCGTTCCTAAAGGGGGGGTGATTGTGACGACCCAGATTTCTATGAAGGAATTTCTGTGGTGCGGTGTTGTGCGTCAGTCCCATATCGCCCAGATATGAGAGTACTCGTGTGGTATATGTGTGCTTAAAGATCCATTTCTTATCAACAAGGTCTTTTAAAGCCGTGCGGCATAATAGCGAGGACGGAACTGCATAGTTAAGCGTGCTTAACTTGGAGTAGTATCAGGATGGGTGACCCCTCTGGGAAGTTTTGCCAAATAGGACAATATTGTTGATACGGGCATGACGGCTCGGTCCGTGGGGCCGGGGCGTTACAGTAGAGCAATATATAAGGAAAGAGAAGAGCTAAAAGATCTCCTCACATTGAAAATGAAATATTTAAATTAATTTGAGTGCTTTCCAAATCTGATCTATTTATTTATTTTAATTTTACGGTTGAGAAATAGTAGTCATAGTAGTAATATTATTGAGCAGCCCTCCACCTCTTTTCCGAAGAAAGTGCCTCATCTCGAGAATGATGGGCCTACAAAACCATCAATGTTGTTTATTAATTAAACTCGATATTGCATTTAAATATGTTTGTTTGTGTAACTATATATGCACTTACATTTACCTTTTTAATTATTTATTTAGTTTGATTCTTGATGTCAATGAGCCCTTTCAAGTATATGATCTAATAATGTCTCACACCATTTCGAGAATTTTCACGTTTTTCATATGTGGCGATCATTTTTGAAAATTATTTTGTTTAAAAATAGATTCCAAAAATGAGAAAAAAATATTGCTACTCAGAGGCTTCCTTACTGGATTTGAACATTGAAATTTACCAAAACAAATAATTTTGGTAAATGAAACTATTTTGTAAATCTTAATTTGTATCTTGTATATCATTATTGGAATAAAAAATGATATACCTTTTTTAAATATGGGAACAGCTATTAAAAAAACTCAAGAAAAAATATTGCTAGCTAGATCATTTTTCCGGCGCCAATTTTTAAAATTTCAGTAGAAAATTAAATAATTGTCAAGACTTTATTAACTATTCTTTGGTACAGATTTTTTTAGTATTTGATTGCCTCACAAATTCTAATTTAAAAAATTTAGGTGCGAAAATTGACTTCTAGGTCGAGGATTTCAGGTGGCGAGGTTGATAAGAATGAAGGGGAATTCCGATCCCAATCGGTACATACGATCAGTGGATAACAGGTTAAAGTTGCTAATAATTTTTAAATTTTCCACATATGCTTTTTTACTAGAAACTTTCAAATAACATCGATGTATATATGTATAATTAATTTGACGTCATCCATAATAATAAATATGTTGCATTTAATTTTCATAGTAAGTTTGAAGATTTACTAAATGTCTTAGTTGACGCTACTTTATGCATCTAACTTTATGCATTTTGACCGTGGAAGTGTATTTATGTACAAGACAAAACGAGCACAAATCAAACAAAAGTAATATCCTTAATTTAGTTAGGAATTAATTTTTAGTTTTGACTTTTTTAAGAAAAAATATTACCTCTTTGTCGGATTATATTTATTTTTAAAGATGTTAGAGAGACTTCCGTAAAGTGGAGCCATTTTATGGTTATATATAAAATAATTGCGTAACTAATTTGAAATGTCAATTAAGATTACGTACAGATCGCATATAAAGGGCTACTCCCTCCGTTCTTATTTAATCGTCTATTACGAAACTACGTGCAATTTTGACCGGCCAAGTACTTGTATCAAAATTGTCAGAATGAAAATTTTTAAAAGTTGATTATATAGTTCAAATGTTAAATTTTATAATTATATTTAAAAAAAATTCATTTCGAAAATTTTAATAAAAGTTATAAACTGGTCAAAATTGCACGTAGTTTCGTAATTGACAATTAAATGAGAACGGAGTGAGTAGATGTTACCACACCAATAGAAAATTTTAATATGATTATTCTATTTTCTTGTCAATTAAGGATCTATCAATTTTTTCATCTCTCTCTAAATGATTCTTGCCTATTAGCTTTTTTTAAATTAAATATGGGAGACTCACTATTTAATTGATTTTAAAGTTTAATTGGCCTACGGACTTATTACATAGAAAATCAATACGTAAAATAAAAAACATAAAAATTAGAATTTAGGCCCCAAAATAAATAAACAAAGAGATCAAGCCCTTCTTGGGTATAACTCTCTCTATTCTGTATTTTCTCTTCACCATTGGAACTTGCGATCAAGTTCCATTGAACAGAAAAAAGCCCTTCATTTACTCACTAAAGGATGGAATAACCATGACAATAATTTAGCCATTTTGTAGGTCTTTTTCCAAAATCTTATAGTTTAGGCACCAAGTTTTCTTCAATAGAAATATAAAATAATTAGCAACTGCCATAATCTCCATAATCATAGAGATCATAGTAATTGTTAATCGATTTTGACATGTTTCTGGTATTACATCGATTTGTTTTAATTTTTCTTTATTCACTCTGTATTTTAATGCCTTTCCATTTTTTGGCTGGTTTACTATTTTTTTTTTTCATGCACTTCTGTTTCACAATTTGATGGGTAAAGCTTTACAACTAGCTTGTCTTCATTTATTCTTATCTGCTCATTAGAAAGGAGATTTTGCTGGTTTACTATTTTTGCTGTTAGATGTCTCTTTCCCACTTCTATATTTGCTACCTTCAATATTATGTTCTTCAAACTCCGTTGCAGTTTCGAGTAATAGAGGTGTCACTAATTGCTCATTATTTCCCTTTTTACTATTTGCTTTAGAAATACCTTCTAGCGCCAAAGTATTTGGGTTTTCTAAACTTATATTCAATGGAAATTCCCAACAATACGATAACCTGGGCAAATAATCATAGTGTAAATGATCAGAGGGTTTGTTATCTATTTCTCTTTGAATACCACTTTGAGCAAGACCTTCAAATGAATTTTTCAAAACTACATCATCATCAAAGTTTGGAATTATAGAACCATTTCTGTCAACATTAACAATAATGTTATTTTCTCCCTCCTTGTGTAGCTCATTCATATCACTTGCCTCACTTTTTTCTTCTTTCGGTACCTTAATCAATTTGTTCTCTTCCCCCTTTTGTTCTCCCATTGAAAAACAACATTGCCCCATTTCCTTGCTGCACACTATTTGCCTTTTCTTTTCCATATGCAAATTTAGTTCTTCGTCAACTCCCTGATTAAAACCGACGGGTACCCATTTCTACTTTCTTTGTCTTTGATACCAATTACCATATATTCTCTCTCTTTATTTATTTGCCTGCCAGTCACCTTTTCCTTTGTTTCATTTACATTTCGTTTTTTCTTTCCTTTCCTCACTTCTGTCCTATGAACAATACCATTATTTATCTTATTTTCCATAACCTTTAATATCACATTGTCAATTCTTTTGCACTCAAAACTATCATGCCCTTGCAACTTGCACTTGTTACAATATCTAGGAGAATATTTGTATTCAATTGGCTGCCAAAAACCTCTTTCCATAGATGTGCCAATCCAAACAACATTTTCTGTCCTTTTTAACAAGTTCAACTCTACGCACATTTTAGCGTATTGATTAGGCCACGAAATGGTCATTTTTAGGTCTTAATATGATATGAATTAGCATAGTTTTTGTAACATCCTGTATTTTTTATAAATGGTTTTATTCATGATTTAATTGATTCAAAAACGTTTTATACAAATTTTACCAAAAACCGGTCACTCGACTAATTTTTAGCCAAAAACCGAAACTCTTCCGAAAAACTTTATTTTTAAAACCTGTTACTCATTTTATAAATAAAAAGGACCCAATAGTTTTGTTTCTAAAGATTGGTTATTTTTGAGCAGTAAATCAATAATTTTGATTAAGAGTTAACTTTTAAAACTTTGGGGTCCAAATAGTTCACTTCCCCAAACTTTCTCAAAACAGTTTTTCTAAAGCTCTTTTCAACCCACTTTTTCAATCAGTAAACCAAAAACAACCCAAAAACAAAGAGAGAAAAGTGAGATTCCAAAGCTTAGGAAGAAGAAGAAGAAACCACCATTAGCAGGTTCTTACCGGAAGCATCTCCTCTACACTTTAAGATAACGGGGGTTATCTATTGCGACTAGACGAGTGTGTATGTTAGGATTATGTCTTGCGTTTATTTTAAATTGGGGGGTTTTTGCCTTTTATCTTAATTATGTTCTTAAATTGTTAATTGGGTATTATTTGTTACACTTTTAATTCCATTATTTGAATTATAGAGGTTGAGACCTTAGATATATTAATTTCGAATTTATGAGGTTATGGATGGGTTTGCGTGTTTTATGAGTTGATTATGTGATATTATAGTTGTTGATGGAATTGGGTAAAATTATGTTGAATATGGATGAATTGTAGTTTATGCATACAAGGTGTTTGTTAAAATGCTTGAATGAGATTTTATGTTGTTGGAGTTGTTTGGCTAGTTGTGAATCTAGCACTTATGATTATGGGTTATGTTGAATTACGTTATAGTGACGTATGAGAATGTGATATTTGAATGATTTTATATATTTGGCCGAGGCCTTGTGATTTAGATTAGTGGCAATGGTCTATGTCTCTTTCTAATTCCGGGGACATAAGACGCCCGAGGGGATAGGAAATGACTCGTCTTACGGACTGGGGCGAGTGGCGTGAGAGGTCCTAGTGTGCACTTTATTTATTTTTATGTTAGAAATGGTCTATGTGTCTTCCTAATTCCGGGGACATAAGACGGCCGAGGGGATAGGGAATGACTAGTCTTACAGACTGGGGCGAGTGGTGTGTGGCGTGAGAGGTCCAAGTGCGCACTTTAAATCTATTTTTATGTTAGCAATGGTCTATGTCTCTTCCTAATTCCGGGGACATAAGATGACCGAGGGGATAGGGAATGACTTACCTTACGGACTGGGGTAGGTGGCGTGAGAGGTCCATGTTTGCTATAGATGTGTGTTGAAGTTATTTAATTTATTTCGTTGTACGATGTTATTATATTTCTTTTTATACATTGATTATCGTAGTTGTTGTTTGTGGGTTCTTGCATTTACTGGATGGAGTGACGGTATTTTATGGTGCCATCCCGTCTATGTATGTACGTGAGACTCACCGTTATAGTTTTGTCATTCAGGTACAATTTAGGTTGATGCGTTTGGATGGGAGCATTAGCAAGGTAGCGCATGGGTTCGGGGCTTCTTGAATTGTTTTATTTCCTTAGACTAATTTCGAGGTTGTAGCCTACGGGCAAATTACATTTGTTTATTTCTTTCTATATAATTTTGTTAAAACCATTTTTTCTTGTAGCCGCGGTTGACAAACTTTATATTTATTCATTTAATTGTTCCTTTAGCTCGCAAGTTATTTTTTTTAAAAAAGTTAAATTTTGTACCAACATGTTCTCTTTCCTTTTGTTTAAAAAGGTCACGCCTTGATGTTCGTGTCTTATGGATTTTGGGGCGTGACAGTTTTGTTGACATTTAGGCTTCTTTATTCTATATTTTGCGTTTTTCTGCGTTTTCCCAGTTTACTTGCAATCGTTTGCATTTTTGTAGAAAAAACATGGATTTAACGCAAAAACAAGACAAGGACGCAAAAATACCCAATGAAGTACTAAAAGAGAATATTTCAGAAGACAAACGACCTCAAAGTCACCCCCAATAAGTTATAAAATGGACTTAAGTCAAGATAAGAGCAAAACAAGATTCTAGAAGCTGACTTTACCGGTCAGCTGCCGTTATATTTTAAAATTTCAGATAAAATAAAGTTTGTTGAGTTGATAAGTTGATATAGGTCTCCCCCTAGTCCAAAAAAAAAATTCATATCACTTTTTACCAGTTTTATATTACAAAATTCGTTTTAGAGAGAGAGGTGAAAGAAAAATACATTTAAATTGAGAGTTTGTGCACGAATTGTCCCTTTTATCGACGCTTTATCGTAAGATCATCTCTTGTTCTTACTTTTTATGTTGTTTTTGAGTATTTTCTTTGATTTTACTGCATGCTTACGTATGTTTACATGTTTTAAATCATTAATCTTATATCTCGCATGCAAAACTAGTTAAAACAAATATGATTTGAGTTGTTTAAAACACTCGAGGAATGAGCTGTTGGATTGACAAACCAACCGTTAACGCTCTTGTCGTTACTAATTAATTGACACCTAATTAGTAAACCCACTTAAAATTATCTAGGATAACAACCAAACGGTTCCACGAACAATAACATTGGCGTGCTTTCCGAGAAAAATACTACCGATACCCTCGTGCTCTTGTGAGACCTTTCAGTGTGTAGGA
Source organism: Primula vulgaris (assembly GCA_963920805.1). NCBI lineage: Eukaryota > Viridiplantae > Streptophyta > Magnoliopsida > Ericales > Primulaceae > Primula > Primula vulgaris. The sequence goes on along the minus strand of OY987215.1, from coordinate 16,791,949 downwards.
AAAATGTACGTACTGAAAAGGCGGACAGTAAAGTCAAAGTTGCAATGTCTGCTTTCAGGAATTTCCCTACAGATTTTCTAATTTCTCTCAAGTACGAATTTACACAGAAATTTAAGGGCAATAGAGGTAACTTCAACCAAACTGGAGCTATTGATAGTTCAACCCACAAACAGAAATTAATGCTCCATTTAAAAATTCTAAACAACCACCCTTACATTTCGTGGTTATGTATAGACATTGCTTGGATAAAATCAGCTGCATCATATAATTTGATCAAAACATGTCTAATATCAATCATACCGATAACCGGTGAATGTTTTAACCCCCAATTATGCATAACGTGAATCCTAATTAACTCCAATTTAGGTATTCCTCTTGAGAATTTAATTATCAAAGAGTTTTGATGAAGATGATTAAGGAGAGACTGATGGCAGGAGAAACCCTAGGGAATAATCACCCATTTCGTCACATTTTCGCCCCTTTTCTCTCTCTCCAACCTAACTGTCCTAAAAAAGCAACAACTTTTCGTTGTGTCTTGCCCATTAGCTTATTCGTATATACCCACCCGATAGTAATATATTTATATCTTATGCTAATAAATTGAACTTTAATATCCTGCCTTTTGACAGAATTTTAGAAAGAATTTTTTGTAGTTCAAAGATAAAAAAAAAATGAAATCCAAGAGTGGAGAATAATTCTACATATACAACTTTCTGACACCGAGTATTCGTGATCATAATGTTTCTCCACATTTAAATTTTAATAGGCTTCATAAATGCCACTCACAAATTTGAACAAAAAAGGGAAAGAAAATGACTTTAAATTTTTCAAAGGAAAAATCCAAACCTAAAAATTTAGTTTCTTTTTTAGTGGATGACTTTTATGGACACTTTGAGACGTAATAATAACTTTAAAAAAATGCCGAAAAAGTGTCATGTTTTGAACCATTCTAAAAGTATCATCTAAACATTTCTTGCTAAAAAAGGCCAACTCGCATTCATCATCAATTTCAAATCACATCGGAGTTGTAACACACACACACAAACACACACCGCCACCACCCCAGTTAGACATGATTGCAAATCTGGGGGGTTTTGAATAGTTTTAACTGTTTTTTAAAAAATTCACTAAATAATTAAAAAAAATGGCTTTGGTTGGTCTTAATTAATATAAACATATTTTATTAAAAAATGTAATACAACGAAATATAAAATATATGAATAACTATATATTAATAAGCATTTTAATATGCAAACAATCAATGAATCGCAAACACAATATTTATATCAACATCTTGCTATGTTACCAACACAGTTGACTTAAGATGCACAATGATTTGTCCAACCATTGACGAATGAATATATTAACTCAAGGCTAATTCAATTCGTTTGCTTCGGGTTATCAAACTATCTACGAACAGATCTATAAGTTAATGAACTGATCTAAACGTTCGGTTCAGATGTAATCAGCTTTAAGTTAATATACACTTTTAATAGATATAGCAATACATGATAAATAAAGTGTAAGGTTAGAAAGTACTTGACGTGCTTATTTATCCAGCTTCACCTCAAATTGAGACTACGTCATATGAAAGTCCAAATTGGATCTTGAGATATTGTATTAACCACGAATTTCCTTTAGGACAATCTACAATTTACAAAAAAAATTCCTTTAGGACAGAGCTTAACACTATTCCTTTTTGGCAGAGCTACCCACGAGTTTGTTTCTCTTCAAGGGACAAAGCGACCCACGTAACCCCTCTTCCTTGAAGGGTAGAAGTGTAAAGATATCCGAAAATTTGTCTCAAACAATGACATTTTTTATCAAAGATCCAAACAAGTTTTCCTAGTTGAAGTTGTACAATCAACTTTGTTTAACACCAACTATCAATGTGATTCGATGATATAAAACAGAAGCTGAATCACACACACTCAAAAAATAAAAGTCTTTATAAATGAATCGCCCAAAAAATTAACTCTCCTCAGTCAATATAGAATGATGTAGCTACTGATTTTGAGAGTTAATAGGCTTGGATTCAAGGCAAGACTTTGTCGGTGAGGAATCAAAGTGTCAGAACTTTGCCTTTAAATGAAATGTGAGACCAACGACTTTGTATATGAGAAGGGAATAGTCTAGTGGTGTTTTTCTGACCTCAAGGGGTCTATTTATAGTGGTGACGGTGACAGTAGTCATTGCTAGGGCTTCCCATTTGAATCTAAAAAACCAGTCTTGTTCAACCGGTTAACTTTAGTACATCGATGCTTGTTGTGTATATAAAATTCCCGTTAGTTATCATCAAAATGTAATTCAATTATGTATAACTGAAAATAGGTTCAACAACCCCGACACTCCGCCGCCACCACCACGCACACACCCATTCACCCCTGGGTTTGTGGGCACCAACATATATTGATGGAGGTTCGTCGAACTTCTGGCAAGTTCCATCAATTTTTGGAGAAAGTGCATGCATTTTTTTGGATATTAGTCATTGACGGAGGTAAATTGAAGATTTGACGAAGATGTTTCTCTTCTCATTTAAAATTATCAAAATAATATAAGGTAATTTAATTACAATTATGTTTTACTATTCAAAACTCGTATCTCATACTAAGTGTTTTGGAAACATAATTGATAAAATATTAGTTTTACATTTATTTGGAAAAACATGTTATTTTAACAAAAAATCAAACGAATTTTTGATAATTAATACTGGTCATAGATTTTGAATTAAAAATCCTCTAAATTATATATCTACTGGAACATGTAGCAGAAAAAGATATTCAATTAATCGAGTTTATAGGTGTTCTAGTGAAGTTACTAATTTAATTAACATGAGGAAATAATTACTACATCACATGTTTGCAATTAAATATGACAACATAACAAATTAGAAATTAAATTGTTTCTAATTAAAGGGAATGACTTGTGTTGGAATTCAATGATTAATCACCGTAACAAGATAAGTTATACTTCATCTGTTCCATTAAAATAGTTCACTTAGTGTTTTGATTCCGTCACAAAATAATAGTCCGTTTTTTTGCCACAATTTTTCCTTTTCTATCACTATTTATTAAATTGGGAATTAACAATGTTATTTGGTATTTAGTTACCAACATTTATTGTTATTGAGTTATTGACCGATATTAGACCAAATTCACAAGTATATAGCTAGTAATTAAAAACTCGAGATGCATGTAATTACACTTAGAGCATTCCCGTTAGTCTATATAAACAGGCTCTATAAGTATAAATATTAGCAATATGGTTAAAAACGTTGCATACCAGTGTAGATAACACCATGTGTAGCTTATCGATGCATCGGAAATATAAGAATTCTGTCTACATGTATACAACAATTCTATACATGAATAAATTATTTTAATATTATTTATTTTATTATCTAAACAAAACCCCATCAATATCCTTTCTCCTCCCAATTTATCACTTTCACTCTCTCTCTAAATGTGTCTCCATCTCTCTCACATATCCGAGTTTTTCTTTTGTCCAGTCCATGAGTTGGACGGTACAAAGTCTCGTTACCCAATTTTTTTTTAAAATTACTCCATCCGTTCCTAAATAAGTGTCAATTATTTCATATTTCAAACTGGTTTACATGATTATTTCAAACTGTAAGATATGAACATGTTTATATTTTGTGAAAAATTTAACGGTAAAACTTTGTATTTTTAGTCCTCAAAGTGGCCAATATAAAAGTTTTAAAAGATTAAGTTGTGTAAATTATTAAAATTACCCGTTAGGATGCTTATAAACTATACAATGGTATACTAAAGTTCATCGTCATAAGATAGTTATAATCACCTAAAGGTAGATTTGTCAGTTTTATAACTAATTAACATAATAGTTGGTGACCAATATACTATTTTAGTTAAAATTTATATCTGAAGATGTTAAATATGTCTAAGTAGTGTATATGATTGCCAAATTATAGATAATTTTATCATTAGAATTAGTGTTATATGTCTTTGTATCACACAAATGAGAACAATGATATACAGTTTATGTTTATTTCTTTGAATCTTTTTTATGTCTTTTAAGTTAAAGTACTGATACATGAGTATTGTATCAAATTTTGCAGTAGATGTTCAGGATGTTTTCCATTCCCATGTTTCATCTGTACCCCATGTTCAATGGGTTTAATTTCTCTGAAAAGAGTTTCCATGATGCTTGGAAAAGTTCAAACAGACTTAGCCTAATGTTTATGCAAATGAGCGTAGCAAACAACATTAAGTCAACACTTCCAAAAGATGATACTGCTAAGGAATTTATAAAAATTATTGAATAGCGTTCTCAAACTACAGATAAATCTGTTGCAGGGACATTAATGATTATCTTAACCAACATGAAATATGATGGTTCTCGTAGCATGTATGATCATGTCACTGATATGTAAGATGTTGGAGCAAAAATTAAAGACTTAGCAATGAATTTGGATGAAAGATTTCTAGTGCATTTTATCATTAACTCACTACCTCATGAATATTGTCACGCCCCAAAATCCAGAAACGGACATCAAGGCGTGATCTTTTTAAAACAAAAGGAAATAGAACCTGCTGGTATGAAATTAAATTTTTTAAAAGAAAACACTAGCGAGCTAAAGAAACAATTAATCAATCTAATAAAAGTGTTTGCCAAACGCGGCAACAAGACGAGATAAAATAAACGAATGTAAATTGCCCGTAGGCTACAACCTCAAAATATAAAATAAATGAAAAGGAAGCGGAAGCCCCAAACCCATGATGTTGCAATGCAACAGCTCTTATCCAAACATGCCAACCTAAGTGGTACCTGAAATACAAAATTGTAATGGTGAGTCCCACGCCCATAACTAGACGGGATGGCACCACCAAATACCGTCACTCCATCCCATAAATGCAAGAGCTCACAAATTCTACAACTACGATAATCGACGTATAAAAAGAAATATGATAACATTCTACAACTACGATAATCGACGTATAAAAAGAAATATGATAACATTCTACAACGGAATAAATTAAATAAATCAAATAACGTCAACACAAATCTATAGCAAACATGGACCTCTCATGCCACCTACCCCAGTCCGTAAGGTAGGTCATTCCCTAACCCCTCGGCCGTCTTCTGTCCCCGGAATTAGAAAGAGACAGAGACCATTGCTAACATAAAATTAGATTTAAAGTGCGCACTTGGACCTCTCATGCCACTCGTCCCAGTCCGTAAGACGAGTCATTCCCTATCCCCACGGCCGTCTACTGTCCCCGGTATTAGGAAGAGACAGAGACCATTGCTAACATAAAAGTAAATATAGTGCACACTAGGACCTCTCATGCCACTTGCCCCAGTCCATAAGACGAGTCATTCCCTATCCCCACGGCCGTCTTCTGTCCCCGGAATTAGGAAGAGACAGAGACCATTGATAATGTATAAATATTAAGGCCTCGGCCAAAAATATTATACTATTCATATAACACAATCTCATACGTATAAATATTAAGGCCTCGGCCAATAATATTATACTATTCAAATAACACAATCTCATACGTCACTCTAACGTAATTCATCATAAACCATAATCATAGGTGCTAGATTCATAACTAGCCAATCACTCCAACAACATAAAAACCCATCCAGGCATTTTAACAAACACCTTGTATCCATAAACTACAATTCATCTTATTTCAATAATAATTTAACCAATTCTATCAACAACCATAATAATACATAATCAACACATATAACACGCAACCCATTAATATTATCATTAATCCGAAATCAAAAGACTAAATCCACAACTAATCAAAAATCAAATAAGTGAATTAAAAATATAACAACTAAACCTCAATTAACAATTTAAGAACATAATTAATATAAAAGGCAAAAACCCCCAATTTATACTAAACGTAAAACCTAATCCTAACATACATCGTCGTCTAGTCGCAATGGATAACCCCCGTTACCTTAGAGCATAGAGGAGATGCTTCCGATATGAACCCGCTAACGTGGTTTCTTCTTCTTCTTCTTCTTCTTCTTCTTCTTCTTCTTCTTCTTCTCCTTTTTCTCTCTTTTCTCTCTTGTATTTGCCTGGTTTTAGGTTTAAAGAATTGAAAGTGGGCTGATTTTTGGTTTAGAAAAAACTGTTTTTAGATAGTTTGTGGAAGCGAACTATTTGGTCACAAAAGTTCTAAAAGCTAACTCTTAATCCAAAAATATTTTTTTACTACTCAAAAATAACAAATCTTTAGAAACAAATCTATTGGGTCCTTTTTATTAGTAAAATTAGTAACAGGTTTTTAAAATAAAGTTTTTCGGAAGAGTTTCGGTTTTTGGCTAAAAATTAGTCGAGTGACCGGTTTTTGGTAAAATTTTGAATAAAACGTTTTTGGATAAATTAAATCATAAATAAAAATTACTCATAAAAATATGGGATGTTACAACTAACCCTCCTTAAAAGAACTTCGTCCCGAAATTTCCTCTGTAAACAACTATACCCAGAGATGATAAACTTTTATAAATAAGGCCATAAAATTTAAACGTGCAATTCGTGTCATAATTTAAGAAATAAAATACGCAGGGTTCACAACCCGTAACAACTCCATAACATAAATACATGAACAACATGTAAGAGTAACCGCCTGTATACAATATCTAACAGAATAAAAGACAACAATGTAAAAGAAGTGGCTGCAACATAAAAGAAAATAAAGTAAACTAAACTGACATGCTTCTACCTCAACAACTCACATGCTTCTACAAAACTCAACTAAGGTAAACACCTATATGCAATATCATACATAATAAAAGACACACAACAACTCCGTAAACTCTAGGCGTTACCACAAAAATATACTCCAAACTTTAGGCGTTACAACCCTTCCCCGATAAAGAAATTTCGTCCCGAAATTAGAATGCATCTAAACAAAAGTACCTAAAGAAAGCACGAGATTAGGATATTTCCTCTTCATCTCATCCTCGCGTTCCCAGGTTGCCTCCTCGGCCCCGTGGTGTTTCCAAACCACCTTTACCAATCTAATCGTATTTCCTCAAAGTTCCTTCTCTTGCACATCGATAATCCTCATAGGTCCCACTTCGTAGGTCACATCCGCACTAACCTCAATGTCCTCAAAGTCCACCACGTGTGAAGGGTCATGATGATACTTTTTCAACATTGACACATGGAACACCGGGTGAACCCCTGCCAACTTTGGTGGCAAGTCCAACCGGTATGCAACTTCTCCAACTCGGTCCACGATCTCAAATGGCCCGATAAATCTCGGGCTCAACTTCCCTTTAGAACCAAACCTCATAATCCCATTCCTTGGCGAAACTCGTAAAAATACTTGATCCCCCTTTTCGAACTCCAAAGGTCTCCTCCTCTTATCCGCATAACTCTTTTGCCTACTTCGGGCCGTCTCAAGCCTTTGTCGAATTATCTTAATCTTTTATGTCGTTTCTTGAACCAATTGCGGTCATAACATTTCCGTTTCTCCCGCCTCAGTCCAACACACCAGAGACCTACACGGACGCCCGTATAAGGCCTCGAAAGGTGCCATGCCAATACTAGCTTGAAAGCTATTATTATACGCAAACTCCACTAAGGGTAGATGGCTCTCCCATCCGCCCTTGAAGTCATTCACACATGCGAGTAACATATCCTCTAGCACTTGGATAGTCCGCTCTGATTGTCCATCCGTTTGAGGATGAAACGCCGTACTCATTGTCAATTTGGTCCCTAAGGCATTTTGCAATGCGCACCAGAACCTCGACACAAACCTCGCATCTCGATCCGATACTATCGAAATCGGTACCCCATGAAGTCTAACAATTTCCTTGATATACTTTCGTCCCAAGATTTCCACCGAATTTGTCATTTTAATTGCAATGAAGTGTGCGGATTTGGTCAAACGATCGACCACAACCCACACAGCGTCATTCCCACTTACCGATTTAGGTAAGTTAGTCACAAAATCCATTGCTATCCTTTCCCACTTCCATTCCGCTACCAGTAGGGGTTGAAGCATACCCGCCGGCCTTTGGTGTTCCGCCTTCACTTGTTGGGAAGTTAGGCACCTGCTAACAAATGAAGCTACATCTCGTTTCATTCCGGGCCACCAAAATTGTCTCTTCGCATCTTGATACATTTTCGTCCCGCCGGGATGAACGGCTAATCGGGAGTGGTGAAACTCCTTTAATACCTCGTTCCTCATGTTTTCTTTCACATAAGTCCTTCGCTTAAAGCGTAGCCCTCCATCGGTTCCTTTCGTCCAACCCTCTAATCCTTCGCTTGAACTTATCTGTTTCTCAAAGTTCTTCACTTTCTCATCCCCTTCTTGTGCTTCCAAAACCCTACTCACAAGTTCCGGTTGTACCACTATTGTGTACAAAGTCCCCCCATTAACAGGTCCCAACTCCAAGTCGAACTCGTTCACTTTTCCCATCATCCTCCATTCCTCGATTGCCACATGCGCTAAGGTCGCATGGGACTTTCGACTCAAAGCATCCGCCACTACATTGGCCTATCCTGGGTGATAGTGCAAGTCGTAATCGTACTGTTCCAAATATTCCATCCATCGTCGTTGTCGTATATTTAGATCACGTTGGGTAAAGATATTCCCTAAGCTCTTGTGATCCGAGAACACTTCGAACTTTCCCCCGAACAGATAATGCCTCCATATCTTCAACGCATGAACTATTGCCGCTAGCTCTAGGTCATGAGTCGGATAGTTCTTTTCGTGAATCTTTAGTTGTCGCGAAGCATATGCGATAACTTTTCCGTCTTGCATCAAGACGCAACCCAAACCTTCCCTCGAAGCATCACAATTTTACCTGATTTGGATTTTACCGATCTTGGTATTTTTGTCGAACGCATGAAAGGAAAACAAACAAAACAGGCAAAGAAAAGAGCCACAAGAAGCACACAACTTCTTGAAATAATACACACTGATATTTGTGGGACTTTTGATGTTCCATCTTTTAGTGGATAAAAGAATTTTATTATCTTTATCGATGAATTTTCATGTTATGGATGTATTTACTTACAACATGAAAAATCTCAATCACTAGATGCCCTAGATGTATTTATTAATGAGGTTGAAAGGCAATTAGGCTTAAAAGTGAAAATTATAAGATTTGATAGAGGTGGTGAATATTATGGAAAATACAATAAAAGTGGACAATATCCAGGTCCATTCGTTTGATAAATTTCTTGAAAAACGTGGTATTTGTGCACAATACACAATGCCAGGTACACCACAACAAAATGGTGTAGCTGAAAGGTGTAATCGTATCTTATTGGAAATGGTTAAGAGTATGCTTTCTAATTTATCTTTACCCATTTCATTATGAATGCATGCATTAAAAACTATCATGTACTTGTTTGATAGAGTTCCTAGTAAAGCAGTTCATAAAACTCCTTTTGAGTTTTTGACTGGTAGGAAACCTAGTTTACGACACATTCATGTTTGGGGTTGCCTGACAGAAGAAAGGATCTATCATCCACAAGAAAATAAAATGGATTTAAGAACGTGGTTTTTTCATCGGTTATCCAGAAAAGTCTAAATGGTATAGATTTTATTGTCCTAGCCATAGTACAAGAATTGTTAAAACCGCAAATGCTAGGTTTATTGAGAATGGTGAAGTTAGTGGGAGTTTGGAGCACGAAAAGTGGAGCTTAAAGAAGTTAGGGTGGAGATACATTTGCCTTTAACTTCTTGTAAATCTATTGTTCCTTCTATTGTTGGACAGTTGAAAAATGGACGAGAACAAATTAATGATCCAACTATCCAGAATGACATAATGTCAATGAACTTATAGTTGATGAACCACAAGAAATAGAATTAACAAGGTCTCAAATACCAAGAAAATATGCTATTTCTGATGATTATGTGGTGCATCTAAATGAAGCAGATCTCGATTTAGGAATCGATGAAGATCCATTTTCATTTTCACAAGACATCGAAGGTGTTAATTCTGCAAAATGGTTAAATATCATGAAAGATGAGTTAAAATCAATGGAACAAAATAAATTTTGGGATCTCGTCGAATTGCCAAAAGGATGTAAAAGGGTCGGGTGTAAATGGGTCTTTAAGACCAAACACGACTTGCTTGGCAATATCGAACGACACAAAAACAGACTGGTTGCTAAAGGTTTTACCCAAAAAAGTGGAATTGACTACACAGAGACTTTTTCACCAGTCGCTAGAAAAAAAAACTCATTAAGAATTAATATGGCTTTGGTTTCTCATTACGATTTATAGTTACACCAAATGGATGTGAAAACCGGCTTTCTAAATGGGAATTTAGAAGAAGAAGTCTATATGTCTCAACCTAAAGGTTTTTCCATTAAAGGAAAGGAAAACATGGTGTGTAAAGTTAAGAAGTCGATATACAGACTTAAACAAGCTTTCCGCCACTAGTATTTTAAGTTTAATGACAACATTACTTCTTTGGGATTTATAGAAAACACTGTTGATCGGTGTATTTACGTTAAGATCAGTGGGAGTGTAAAGTTATGTTTTTGATTTTGTATGTTGATGATATCATGCTTGCTATTAACAATCTTGACTGGTTATATGAGACCAAAAAAATTTTCTCCCAAAACTTTGAAATGAAAGATATGGTTGAGGCGACCTATGTGATCAGGATAGAAATATCTCGGGATAGATCACAAGGAATGTTAGGTCTGTCTCAAAAGGTAAATATTAATCTAGTTTTGGAGAGATTCAGAATGGAAAAATGCTCATCAAGTATTGCTCCAATTCAGAAAGGGGATAAGTTCAATCTTATGCAATCTCCTAAAAATGAATAAGAACACAAACAAATGGAAAGAATTCCCTATGCATCAGTTGTAGGGATTTTAATGTATGCTTAAACTTGCACTAGGCCAGACATCAGTTTTGCTGTTGGAATGCTTGGCCGGTATCAAAGTAATCCGGGAATGGATCATTGGAAATCTGCAAAGAAAGTATTGAGATATTTGCAGGGCACAAAGAACCATATGCTCACTTATCAAAGATCTAAGTATGTTGAAGTGATTGGTTATTTAGATTCAGACTATGCCGGTTGTGTTGATTCAAGAAAATCAACATCGGGTTATTTGTTCCTATTAGCTGAAAGGGCAATTTTATGGAAGAGTGCGAAGCAATCTAACATTGCTACATCCACGATGGAAGATGACTTTGTGGCTTGTTATGAAGTCGCAATTCAAGGAAATTGGCTGCGAAACATTATTTTAGGGCTTGGTGTAGTCGACAGTATTGCCAAGCCACTGAAAATTTATTGTGATAATTCGGCAACAGTCTTCTTTTCGAAGAACGACAAGTTATCTAAGAGTGTAAAATATATGAATTTAAAATATCTTGCCGTTAAAGAAAATGTTCATAAACAAAAAGTACCAGTTGTACACATTAGTACTAAACTCATGATCGTGGATCCGATGACTAAAGGATTGCCACCTAAGGCTTTTATCGAACATGTCGAGAGGATGGGAATCACTCAAAATATTAATGTTTAGTTTATAGGTTTTAAGTTTGACAATTTGAGCTTATTTATGTATTGTTTTTGAAAATAATAAATATCATGTTTTATTGCTTTTGTATATACATAATGTTGAACATGATTTGATGTGTTTTCTTTTATAGATCTTGTCAACTAGACGACCAATATTATTGTACTTGGAAGGGATTGTGTTGTTATTTAATGCAAAGACTCATACTAGTTTATACTTAATAATGATTTTACTGACGTGACCAATATGTAAAATATTTTATCAAACTATGAAAGATTAAAACTCCCACAAGGCCAAGTGGGAGAATGTTAGAATATATGTGGCCTAGTGTCACATATGTTAAATATATTAATGTTATAAATTATAGTGGTTTGGATAATTATCAAGTTTTAATAAACTTATTGGTTAATTAATTAATTAAAGTTAAATTAAAACAGCTAGTATTAGAGAAGAATTAAAGTTAACGTTAAACTAATACTACCACTTATCAAATTGATGGAACGTGAGAAGTGGAGGAAAACTGTTATACGCTTCATCTATCTACCTATAAAATAGTAACAATAGTATTCTATTCTCACCATCAAATAATTATACAAAGAAATAGATAATAGTACTTAGTATTAAGGAAGGCTAAGAGAGAGAAGATCATATCTCATAAAACCTTGGAGTAACATACTACAACGGGCCGTGTAAATGGGGGGTGCCAAAATATACCAAAAAAATATATGTACAAGTAACATATTTTTATGGGGGGTGCCAAATCTACACCTAAAAAGAAATTGTACTAAAACAAAATTGCGTCACTTGGGATTTCTAAAATTATGGGGGGTGCCGTGGCACTCGATCGTCCCCACTTAGCTTCCCCCTGACAACGGCTCAAGATAAGTTTTCAATCGTATTTTCTTATATTGTGAAAATCATGAATTTCTAACGATTCATCTTCCTTTATATTAAATAAAGGTTTATAAAATATGTTTTACAAAAGGTGGCATACATGGAGGAGTTTGGAGGAGGAGAGAAAGGCGGAGGGAGGCGACAATCATAAGTTACATAACAGTTGAGTTTGAGGAGCATGTTTTCTTTAATCGAAGTATGGGTGTAGATATGATCAGATCTGGACTGGAAATTGATATTTACATTTTATAAATCTGATTTTTTTGATTAATTGTGAACAAATTGATATTTTCACTTTGTTAAATATTTCAAGACGTGAGAAATATCAAATCTGCAGTTTGGATATTTTCTTATTAATATATTGAATATTTTCTTGATTCGGATTAAAAAAGAGAAGAGTAGAAGAACAAAAAAAAAAGAAGCAAAAGTAATACAATACAATATTTAATAAGATAAACAGGTTTTCGAAGATAGGCTGATTTGCATTTGATTTGAAATATAGGAATATATGTCTTATAAAGCTACTATGTTGTACTTTTTATACTTGACCGTTATATAGACAGTTGTGAGTGCTCTTAATGTTCTCATCTATTTTAATGGAATTGAGTGAGTAGTTATCTAATTAACTTAAAAGTACTAAATTAAAGAAAAAGTAGAATTCTAAAAAGTTAACATGGTCGACAATTGCACATATGATAACACCCTTGTGTGGTACTCATTCAGTTCAGCACTCGAAAGAACAATATGGTTATGACAAACCTTTCTTAATTTTTCACATTTCAAGTGATGCAATTTTTTTTTAGTACAATTTCTTTTTAGGTGTAGATTTGACACCCCCATAAAAATATGTTACTTGTACATATATTTTGGCACCACCCATTTACACATCCTGTCTTCGCAACAATGGATGTTCCATGCTTGTGATCTAGCAGCTACAGTAACATACATTTTTACATAAGTTCTTTATTGAGAAAAATATTATTAAACTCTTAAAGTATTCGAATTCGTTCAATAAGATATTCATAGAGTGAAATATCTCAAGAGCACATGTTGAGAGTGCTTAAAATCCATCTTATATCATATCTTGTCAATAGCTGTAATATGAGAAACGTAAGGCATTCCACGAGCACATGTTGAAATAATGTTCTCTATTTCATTAGATACTGAGATTCTATTTCTCTTTAAGTCGTCAATTTATTATGCTATTTTGGTTTTCGCTGAGTAATGAACAAGGGAGAGGGCCTTCACAACTCTGCTATAGAAGATGCCGATGAGTCCAGATCATTATAGTAGCGACCCGTTAATAATATAAATTTAAAAGGGTCTGAATATTCGAATAAACTTATTTTATTTTTTACATAGAGAGATGCATACATTTCCATCGTTTTAAGTACTATTCTACTTTTTCTTATGCTCCAAATTTGAATTATTTGGAAGAGGCATGGAACCCCAGAGTTCAGATTATTCAATTTGTTGACATCGTTGTTTATTTGATTTAGGATCTTTGAAAATGCTCAAAAGCTTATTGCGGAACCTCCTTTTTAGAATGATTAAGCTATCTTTTTATGATGTGAAAGGTAGTTTAGTACAACACAAAAGGTATGCTTAAATGGCTGTATTATGTATAATTTCGTTATAAATTATTTCCAATTGTTTCTTTACTTGGGGGTAATTTTCTCCTAAATGGTCACAGCGATAGTAGTTAAATCAATAATGGAGACAAACCAGTAATATGTGTTAGTGTGGGATGGGATTACTAATACCATAGCTTTTACGTCATGTAACTGTAGGACTCAATTTCGATTATTTTATTTTGTAGGAAATTAATATAGACATTTTGAACTCAAACAGGCCCTACCTCCCCCTTTGTTTTAACCTCCCAAATAGCTGTGGATCTATAGTACACGTTAACTGGTGTTCATACTAATATTGGAATGATCAGTACACAGTTTTTTTAAACTAGTAGTGAATGACACTTTTGTGAGTGATTAAGTAAGTTACATCATTAGTTATTGGGGAGTCAAACTTGTTACAAACATATTGAAAGTGAAGTTGGGACATGTCATACCTAAATTTGGGTCGCATCGTTTTACAAGAGAAATAAGCGGATCTGAAAGTGTACTTAATTGCATATAACCACATCATGGTAATTTTTTCTATGTGAGAAAGCCTTTCTAGGCCGTGTTTGGATGTTTTGGAATACAACAATAACATCAACTAGCAGTCTAGTATATGGTTTATGATATGCATGATCATTGTAGTAATATCTTTTATAATGATTCTTAAATCGTATTTTCAAACTAGAATGTCCTTCCTAACATACTCGATATAAACTTTGAACTGATACGCAATTTTTCAAAACCAGAGAAGAATATAGAACCTTAATTTTTTTTAGTAGAACGTGATATCTATTACAACTTCAACTCTTTGTACTAATAATTATAAACCAAGACAATTTCTCCTCTAAACTAGCTTATAGCTTCAATGAACTTATATTACATGAAAATAAAGTAATTGGACATGCATAAAGAAAAAGTTAGTGCATAGCTTTCTTTTAATGTTTAAAAGGCAAGATACGAACAACCACAGTTAAAATGAGGATTTGCTTAACAAAATTGAGTATTGCTATACATGTTCGGATGAACAAGAATACATGGAAGCCTTTGAATCGCTGGAGTAGCTCACTTGCTACATTTAGCAAGCGTGTGAATCTTTTAAATAGAGTTGCATTTTTTTTTTCATTTATCACAAGGTTATAGAATGTAGCCAATCAAATCAGACAACCAGTCTTCACATGTATTTTAGTATCTGCAAACATTCCACATTTGGATAGCCAACATGATTTGAATGTGCGAAGCACTTTTGATTAGAGTGCGTAGTGGCTTTTTACGTTTTTTGTAATTCGAAAATTTATATTTTTCTCATAATGAAATCACCAATTTTCTTGTTCTACTTTTCTTATAAATTTTTGATTCAATCAAGTTCCATGGTCAACCACCCGTGAAAAAAAAAATCATAACAGACATTTACTCCCTTGGTCCTATTTTGTTAAAAACTACACAAAAAGAATATGGAGAATTTTGAGAAGCTCAATAAGAAGACAACGTTTTACAATCTTTCAAGACAAATGATTATAAACCAACCGTGTATCATCGTTTTTATCAATTATTTTGGATAAGTTAGATTTTCTAATACTTTAAGATTTTGGTAGATGTATTTACATATTACAAAATTCTCTTTTAGAGCTTCTTAAGTTAGCAACATGTGCTAACCAATATGTTTTTTTTTCGTTTTATTAATTGTTTTGTGGCTTTCCAAAACCAAGTATCAACTTTTCAAGATATACCATCTCATTTTCTGAAAAAACTAATCTAATAGGAAATAATTTATTAGAAATAACGATATAAGACTTCAAGAAAATGTGAGGATAGAAAGAGAAAAAATTCGACTATTGCTAAATTTACTAGCAATGCAGCAACATAATATGTTGATAAGTTTGTTTTTAAATTTAGCGAAATTCACTCTAAAAACATAGGTTATGGTGGTATCTTGATATTTTCTTGTAGTGAAATGATACACGTCCTTCAGTATTGGCAGTGAACAAAAAATGCCAACAATAAAACTTTTCATATAGTATATAGCTCGATCGTATCAAACGTACAAAAAAAATTATATTAACAATAGACTAATTGAGTGCTCAAAAACTTTAACGGACTCCTGTATGAATGGGTATAAAAAGTTTAGTGATACGAAAACATAATTAGGGTTTAGGAAAGTATTAGCTAGATACAAAATAGTGGTCAACAAAGACTATCCAGATTGTAAGATTTCTTAGTCTAAAAGATAATCAACGAATAATATCTCCAAGCTATATTTTTATTAAATTATTCTCCAAATTAAATATGAATAATTGGACCACTTTTTTTCGTCCATTGTTTCAACATCAACATTTCATTAATTCAATGTACAATTATGATACATATTTGGAGAAAGAACATAATATAGGAAGTGTTATAATTGTCATTAAAGTATTAAAGTGTAGTTCATTAAAATAATTTGAAATATACAGTCTTATAATATGATCCATACAATGAATAATTTTTTTCTTATTATGCATGGTAACAAATTAATTTTTTCCTAATATAGTGAAGACCGTGAATCATTCTTATCCTCCGACCAGACAAACTATTTAACTTTTTACTCTTTTTTATTATTTCTATAAAAAGTACTCTTTGTCCAAATATTAAAATCCCACAATATCTATTCAATTTTTTTTCTTATTATGCATGGTAACAAATTAATTTTTTTCTAATTGAGTGGAGACCACGAATCATTCTTATCCTATGACCAGACAAACTATTTAACTTTTTACCCTTCTTTATTATTCCTATAAAAAGTACTCTTTATCAAAATATTCATTCCTTACAATATCTCTCGAAAACTTTTACTCTCTCTCTCAAAGTTATCAAGTCATTTCACTAGTAAGTTTTTTATTGAATAATCTCTGATAAATTATGGTTTGTTAGTGTTTTGTACACATAGAACCATCATGTTTTATTTTTAATTTAGTTAAGGGTAGTATAGAAGGCAACGAATAGATTAATTCTCAAAAGTTAGAACAAGTTCAATGGAAAAAAGCACCTCATCTCAAGTATGATCTCCTTCAAAAGCATAAATGTTGTTTATTAATTAAACTCAATCGTTTGTTTAATTATGATTATTTGTTTCTAAATCTTTTCAGTATCTTCAGGAGCGGACCCGGGGGGGTGGGGGGGTGGGGTGTGTGTGACCACCCTGGCGAGGATTTTCAATATTTTTTTTTTATACATGTAATTAAAAAAATTCTGAGATAATAGATTGATGACCCTCTTAGTTAAACAAAAAAGTTGCTGGTGTAATGGTAAAATTGGACCATAAGATAGTGGAAAGTTAGGAGCTCAAATCATGTTATTTTCTTTTTTCTAAAATTTTATGTTTTTACTTTGAAATTACCAAATTTCTAAATATCTATTGTATTTTTTCAAACAATATTACATAAAAAAATTAATTTATTGTCCAATGTCATTTGTCTTGACTTTATATTTATTTTATATTATGTTGAATATAGAAAAAAAAAATTGTATTAGATCCTATTTTTTTCTATTCGACATATTTTTTATACCACGGCCCTCCGAAGAAAATTATCTTGGTTCCGTCCCTGAGTATCTTGTATAACATTATTGGAATATGAACACATATATTTTTAAAAATAATATTGCAACAACTATTAAAATGTTTACACGAATTTTTTTTTGCTAGCTAGGTCCATGTACTTCATTAAAATCTTTACCCTTCTTGATTTGGAATGTTTATTATCATTATTGCTAGTTAGGTCCTTGCGCTTCATTAAAATGTTTACCCTTCTTGATTTGGAATGTTTATTATCATTATCCTTGTGCTTCATTAGTTTCCATACGTGACTGTATTTTAATTCATGCACAAATGCATATAGATTATGTAACATCGGTGGCTTCAGTTTTTCTAAATTCCTTATATCATACATGATTCAATCTTTTGTTTTTATTTTACAAAATTGGATTTACCTAATGTGACGGACAATCAGTTTATGATCCCTATGACGAGCCAGATGAGTCTTGTGGAAATCAATGGTAGCGATGGTGTTGGGCCCGTGGGCGAACCGGTCGAGAATGTTGGCGGCAGCATCAATCGTGGCACCGGGAAGAAAAAAATTTACCGCCATAGTACGTACCAAACTCAACAACTCGAAAAGTAAGTATCCAATTTTGGAGGAAAAAATATTAATATCCGAATTACTTAAAATAACCGCACCCAATATTGTTTCATCTCAAAAATCTATTCTGTCATTATTGTTCAATTGAAATCATAGGAGTAATGCAGTCTTAAATCATTAAATGACCTAAAATCTTCACACATGGATCATTTCCAATGATGAAAAGCTGCATGGGGAGTAACCGTTGGAAATAATTCATAATAGAAAGCAAAAAAATTAGAAGGAAAACAAGTATATAACTCTTACTAAGAGTTCATTTATAAAAACCCTTTTTCTGATTTTAGACATGTAAAAGATAACTAATCTCCCAACACTACAACAATAGATGCTTCATGCTTGTGATCTTAAACTGATACTGTAACTTACATTTCCACATCACTTCTTTAAAACTTTATCAACTCTAACTCTTTGTGATCTTAAACTGATACTGTAACTTACATTTACACATCACTTCTTTAAAACTTTATCAACTCTAACTCTTAGAGAAGTGTCGTCTCAAGCAATTTAGAGGCCCTAGCAAATTTCAGGTAGGAAAAAAAAACTCCAAACAATAAAATAGTTTCTTTAATCCGACATCAAAAGAATCAAGAAAAACTGAAGAAAATACGACGTTTACTATGTCAAAGTTGAGATACCAGCAGATAAAAAAATTAGACTTCAGATTTTTCTTACTTTTTTTGGGTGCAAACTCAGTAACATTTAACTACACAAAAGTTATCAAACTACACAAATAGTATATTATACAATTCTAATATGCTTTAAAATCTACTAAATGTTCTCAATAAAAATACGGGAGTTGCCATTGAAGAATAGTAATATAAAGAATAGTAAATCTATTAACTGATTCTGAATAAAAATATCGAAACTATATATACAACCATTGAAGAAAAAGAAACATAATAAAAAAACCGAGCAACTAATATAAAAAACTGAGAACTTAACTAATTAGCTAGCTTTGTAATGTTTTCTTCTGTTCATTCTATTTGGTTTGATTCCCATTTTGGTCACCTGGAGTTAGATACTCTCTATGAATGTAAATTTTTTTTCCTTTATAATCTTTATAGAAGTCTTGAACATGTTCCACAGTTTTATTATGGATGATATGTATTGGGAAATATAACAACCAATATATGGATTTGGTAGTTCGTCTTTGCCTATGCATATTTGAATTTTACTTTCCATGTGAGATGGCTATATATATATATATATTTTTTTTTTTTTTTTTTTTTTTTGTAAGCTACAAACCTAACCTTTAGTGTAAAACTTTTCTATAATTATACAATAAACTTCATAGAGTTCTAAAAAATCTAAGTCACATCAATAAACTCTACATTGTTATATTACATATTTTTATATCTCATGCTATGATATTTTCCTACTTATCGTAACAGATGTCATCACATGACAAAAAATTACTTTGATACATATAGCTTACTTTATAACTATAGATTTTCTATGTAACCTCTGTTTAAAAATAAACTCCACTAAGTACTACTTTTCTTCTTCTCAATGTTTCGGTTGTAATTTTTTCAAGACCTGCCCACATCAGTACTTATTAATTTGGAGTAGAAAATCTATCAGTAAACTTCATCAGTAATTATTAATTTATTTTTATTTTGTGTAGTTTTTTCGAGGTCTGCCCACATCCAGATGACAACCAGAAGAAATTGCTATGCAGTCAATTGGAATTGGAGCCTTCGCAAGTCAAGTATTGGTTCCAAAACAAGCGCGATAAAGTTAAGGTTTAGTTCAACACCTCACTCTTTAATTCTCACTCTATCTAGTCTCTTGTATAGTTTTTCCCTTTGTTAAAATGCATCTACGCACGCTAATCTAGTTTAAGCTATGTAGAGTTTGACATCAACCAATAACTTAAAAGGATATTAAACACTTTTCTTGGGATCCTTTGGTTGTATCCTACAAATGCTAGAGTATAACTTTTTAGTTAATATATATATATATATAGGCAACAAACGTATCCGCTTGGTAGAAATTAATAAGGACCAACATCGATCGAAAGGTGAAACGTGTATTTTTTTTGAAACATGTAAGAGCTTGAATGATCAAAAGTTAACTAAAAAGGATAATTCCAAATCATCAAAATAAATAAATAAAGGAAAATCCAATAAAAATAATTTTCAAACTATAATATAAAAAAAGGTACCATCTAATCATTTCTGTTCGAATTTTACTTATTTTTTTAGTCTATTATGAATTTTCACTAAACTTATAATATATCTTATTTGAGAAAGTTGGAACGTGAAGTCCTTTTGAATATTTCAAAGAGAGATTTTTTTGGAAAGAAAGAGTTTATCACATGTATATATTAGATGATATAGCTTGTGTATAGTAGTACTTTTTCAACATCACCCCTTTATTTTTCTATACCCCTCAGATGCAACAAGTGATGCATGAGAACTCACAATATCGATTATGGAATGAGATGTTTCATGCTGAAAATATAAGGCTAAGAGACACACTCAACAACTCTCCTTGCCGCGCTTGTGGGGGTCCAACGACTCTCAATGATATGTCTTCCGACATGGTTAATCTGCGAATGGAGAATCTCCGTTTGAAATATGAGGTATGTTGCTTGTTAACCATATAACTTTGTAAATCATATATTTTTAACATTGGTTTGACATTTTTAAACTTGGATATGTAACAAAAAACTTCAATTTACCCCAAAACCACAAGTGGTTGTCGAGGATATTGTGTTGCAGATTAAGATAAAACTATGAACAATGATTTTCGTGAAATGGATAAAACATTATAGTAGTATACTATTAGTTATAAGTTAAGAGAGTTGAGAAACATATTTAAATTTTTTATGATCTTTTTATCAAGCATATAAATTGACTGAATCCTTACATATACTCTTATTATATTTAGGCATATTTAGATATAGATAAAACAGATTCTGCTATTTTAATTTTTCATGAATTAATTCACATGTTTCAGTGTGAGTGAAGATCAATTTAAAGTTCATCTTTAGCTAGCGTATAATTAGTTGGTAATAAAAGTCCATTTACGAATATTAAACATACAAATTTGTATGTACCATGATTGGTGCAAACCAAAAAAAAATCTAATGTGATTGAGAATTCTGCTTCCGTGACGATCCTTCATTTATTAGATTACTTCTTTATCTTATATATGAAAATGTTGATGAATTTGTGTTATGTTTGAATAATGTCATTAAAATTTAACGAAAAGAATTATTTTGCACACTGTCTCTCTAGATATCTTTAGCCTACACGAATTGCTTTTATGTTACATGCATGTGAAAGGGACACATGATTATTGAGTTAATTTAAATAATTAGTTTTTTTCGTCATATTGTCATAATATTCAAAGTTATTAACATTTCAGATTGACCGGATGACTAATGCAGTCGCAAGATGCATCGGCAAGTATGTGTGATAGGCCCCATAATCGGTATGTTTGAGAATGGAGTTACTTTAACTTTTCGTTGTTTAATAAAGGATATTAATAGTATTATTATAATTATGGTTAATATTATTTT
Source organism: Primula vulgaris (assembly GCA_963920805.1). NCBI lineage: Eukaryota > Viridiplantae > Streptophyta > Magnoliopsida > Ericales > Primulaceae > Primula > Primula vulgaris. The sequence goes on along the minus strand of OY987215.1, from coordinate 16,770,235 downwards.
CTTGCTTTTGTATTTAGAGCTTTAAATTAGTGTTTAGGGTGGTTTATTAAACAATTGTTTTTATTATCAAGTTGGAAAGCCATTCATTTAAGAAAAACAAAATATTTAGTAGTTACATGTAGATATATATTAGTAATTTGTAGTTAGCTGAAAAGGGGTAGAATAATTAGAAACTAAGGGAAAAATTGTGTTATACATATTATGAGTTAAATCCACAAACCCTCACTCATTTAGAAACGTGAGAGACACAGAGAAAGAGAGATAGATGAAGGAGATAGAGATAAATAGGCTAGGGTTATGACTTTTGTCTCTTCATTGCTAGGGACATTTACTTGAAAGGCTTGTGAGAAGTGTTTCCTTACCTGTTGGGTAGCAATGGAGTTGATCATGATTACAATGTAAAGTGGAACCTAATATAAACAAAAGCTTTATTATTATTATTATTATTATTATTATTATTATTGTCGACATACATAATTATGTTGTTTTATATCAAATGTTGCTAAGAAGTGTGATGTATTGACTTACCTATAAGTTTACGTAAAAATTCACCCTTACATATTGGTTGCAGGAAACAAGAAAGAGAAAGGCAACGCAGAATAAGAGCATCTTTGCGGTGTATGCATAAATAAGCGTTTCTTGTTCTTTTTCTTTTAAACATTTTTATTATTTCCGTACTCTTTTTTGGGTTTGAAACAAGCCTTGAGGGCTAATACATTCGCAAACTGTTATGTGCTCTTTTGTTTTTAAGTTGTAGCCTTCGGGCGTGTTAAAATATTTTTCTTTCACATTGTGTTATTTTTTATTGTGAGATACTCAGTAGTGTTTTTGTTTTAAAATTTTCATTCTTTACTTAAATTATATTTTATTTAGTTCATCTTCAGAGTTACTCTCTTTTCAAAACCCGGGCGTGATAAGTTGTATCCGAGCTTAAACCATAATTTTGAAAAATGTGGGACGACGGGAAGATGTGTAGTCGAACTCCTTCGTATAAGATAACATAATCTTTTCCATTACTTTTCTTTTGAAATTAAATGGGGGGATGAGTTAGTATAAGACATATAGTTAGATTTGTACTTGAATTTAAATAAGAGAAATTTCCGCTTGCTAGTCTTTTTGGAAACGACATGGACGTTTTTTTTCTGCTGAAAGGACGAACAAGTTTAAACGACTCGACATCATTGAAAGTATGTCCATTTAAATGCCTCGTAAAGGGATATCTTTAATAATTTGTATCTTTGAAACTTGAGTGGATGCTCGAATGTTTTGAGGAAGTATATTATAAATAGTTCCTGATTGTAAATCCTGAAGACGTGTATTGTGTTTTGGTAATACTTGTGAAGTTTAATGTTGACATTTAAAATTTAGGATGGAGGAATTTGAAGTTGAGCATGCAAACACGAAATATTGATGATGAATGATGTGCATTTGAGCGCTTTGATCATGTATGGGATTTAAAGATTTAAGATTGTTAACAAGAAAGTTTTATCTCTTTCGTTGAATGTGCAGTTGAAGAATTATATGAGGATAATGTGTATTGGAAACAATTTCGTAAAATAAGAAAATTCGAATACTGTAAAACTTCTTTTTGGATTGTGAAAGAGTACCATTGAACTTCGGTTCTTGAGTGATGTTTTTGGGGAATAAATTTAATAACGAGTGTGTACATACTTGCATTGTACGAGTTGTTTTGAGGGTAGGGGTGTATTGTAAAATAATGCATTGTACCCGCTTGATCTTATTTTGTTAAGAGCTACACGAAAAGAGTATGCATAATTTTGAGAAGTTCAATGAGAAGACATACCGTTACCATCTTTCAAGACGAATGATTATAAAGAAACCGTGTATCATCATTAATATTATCAACGTTTTATTAATAATTGTGTGGCTTTCCAAAAAAAGTATTCCCAAATGCGAGTATAGAAATAGACAACCATTTATTAATCAAATAGGAAATATTTATCAGAAAGAATGAAATAAGAATACAAGAAAATGCGAGTATAGAAATAGACAATCTTTTTCGATCATTGCTAAATTTAACAACAATGCAACAACATAAGAAATTAATATAATGGTTCCACCTACGAAGCCTATCCTTCAGATGAGCAAGTTTTCCATGAAAACCTGCCATGCCTGAAGAGTGGATCTCCTTAGTCCAATTCTGATGCACCTCATCCAAAAAATAGGCATGCCTGGTCCATGCCTGACTAAACCGAAACCTGGACCTAATTAGGACATGAGAGCGGCCTAGGTCCAGATCCAAACGTAAAGCTGAGTGGTCAGAACTAGTACGACCCAAATGTTTGACGCTAAAAACCCCAAACAATGAGCCCCACTGAGCGTTCATGACCACCCTATCCAAATGACGAGAGGTCCTGCCGTTGGACCAACTGTAGGGGTTACCAATAAGATTGGCATCCTCCAACCCGCATGCTAGCAGAGTGTCACTGAAAGCAGCAATGCTAGCATGACGGGCTGGTCTACCTCGTGAAATCTTTGCCCGAGAACAGACAATATTGAAGTCACCTCCAACGGCCCAAGCACCATTAGCAGTGTGCGAGAAATCGATCAGATCATCCCAAAGGGACTCACGACCCTCAACATTACAACTAGCATAAACATAAGAGAAATGCACAGGGTCAGGAAGGGTAGAGTGCCCAATCTTATAATGTACAACTTGCCTATGTTGTCTAACAATATTAACACTAAAAGGGCAGGACCAAAACAACCAGATCTTGCCTGAATCAGCACAATAACAATGCTCAAAACTTAGCTGGACACGTAAAACATGTATCTCCTCTGATCCTAACATGGGCTCAATAACATAAATCAGCGATAAACGGTACTTACGGACAATACTCTTAAGCCTACGCCTAGTCGAACTCTTCCTAGCACCCCTAACATTCCATATGAGCATACTAATCATCTAACAAATGAGGGGCGGAAATATGTGTACCTGAAGCCTTTGGTCTTTCGGCCAGGTTGAGTGCGAAATGTGTTTTTCCTTAGCCGAGCGTCGATGTTTTCTCTTGTGAGGGGGTGACTAAGCGGTGGTGTGGTAGTTCCCGCTCTATTATCCCTCTTCTCCCTCTTCTTCTGAATCTTCATAGTTCTCGCTGGTACAAAAAGCCCATCTTCAGTCCCCGAAAAATAATCAGAACATAAACCCTTTCAAATTTTCGATATTCACCCTCTGATCATTTGAGTTGAAAATTTTATGAACGAGTTTGGATTCACATTTAAGTTAGAGAAACTGTGATTCTTTCCCTAATAGACTCACCTATTGGGATACGATATCTAGAAAAGATAAAGGCGGAAATCGCTCTCCAAGTAAGGTCATTTTTTATTGGCATTCATGCCTCCCATCTTCACCGTCTTTCCTGGTCGTGTTCAAATAGAGCTACCGAAAGGGTCAGAGTAAATAATAGTATCCCCGAGTGTGTTTCTATACTTATGTTGCGCCCGAATTGGTGTTTCTGTATTGACATGTCGATTCCGATTGAGAAGCATTTGCGGTAAAAACAAAACAAGTGTTGTCGAAGGATTTTTTCCTGAACAGAGTTTGTGCTTAAGCAAACCATGTAAACATGTGAACTAATCCACATTTTTTCTTGTGATAGAAAAATGTCGATCAAGCTTAACTTTTCAATCTTGGATGCCGCTGGCAAGAATTATTTGGACTGGACACAAGATATCCAGAGCCATCTTGATGCCTAATGATTGCATATAATGAGGATGAACGCGAGGTTGATGTTACCCGCGAAATGTTGGACAAGGCAATGATTTTGTTCCGCCGCCATATATCCGAGTCTATGAAGTCTGAGTTTATCTCCATCTCCTCACCTAAGGAGTTATGGGATTCCCGGAAAGATCACTTTAACCATCAAAAGACCATATGGCTTCCGAAGCCCGCAAAGATTAGTTGAATTTGCGATTCCAAGACTTCAGGAGCGTTAGCAAATGCAACGCTGAAGTTTGTAGAATCCGTGCTCTTCTCCATTAATGTCATGATTAGTTGTCTGAGAATGACTTATTGGAGAAAACGTACACCACGTTTCCTAGCTCGAAGATTTTGCTTCAAAAGAGATACCGTCAGTCCAAATACACAACTTTCCCTGAACTCATCACCCAATATCGTCGGCACGGAATGGAGAACCGAGACAAGGGTTGGTCATCTCGATGACCAAGAAACTGCCACGAGCATGGAGTTCATGGGGCCCAACAAGGTTCGGACTCTCGTCCGAATCGTGGAACTCGACCCCCAAGGAAGTCACGTGAGAGGAACGAAAAAAGAGCAAATCACCGTAAAAACCGGGATAACTCTCAAGAGCTAGAGATTTGTTACAAATGTAGTGTTATTGGTCACTAGCATAGCTCATGTCGAGCTAGTGCCCAACAAGTTTGGGCTTACCATAATGGTAGAAGAGCCGAGACTAACATGTTTGAAGCGAAAGGAAAACAAGTCTTGGAGACACCCGACTTAGTGGCTGAAATGGAATTTTAGTTTATTTCCTTATTTTCAATAATAATTGAGTTGGCTTGTAGCTCATATGAATTATGTTCTATTTCCATTCAGATGATGTTTTTTCCCGTTGGACAATATTTTTCTTTTGGATCTTGGTTTGTTTGTCCGAGTATTTTTCTCGCAATAAATTTAAAGTCATTGAGAATTTCCTTTATCAATGTGACTAACATTAAATTATTTTTACTTATAAGCATGAATTGTGGGGTAGTTGATTGTCTGGTTGATAGTGGAACCACCCACACTATCTTAGAAGATATAAGTTTTTTGATCAACTTTATGCCTAAAGTAACCTCAGTGACAAGGATCTCGGGTCCATCGACCCTGGTAGAAGGATTTGGCAAAGTCCATTTTACGTTGTCCAATGGTACTATTGTTGAAGTATCAGAGGCCTTATATTCTCCGAGGTCCATACGAAGCTTGTTGAGTTTAAAGGATATCCGAGAAAACTAGTTTCATCTTGAAATTGCTCGTGAGAATGGTATTGATTACCTTTACATCACCTCCAGTCAATATGGCCAAAAGCTTATTTTAGAGAAGTTGAGAAGTCTTTTAAGTGGTTTGTATGTTACCATGACCGGCTAGGACACCCGGGTCAAACGACGATGATTCAAACAATGAATGCATCTCATGGGCATCCTCTTGGAGGAATGAACTTCATGATTAGTACGAAAATCATATGCCAAACATGCTTAATTGGAAAGACATCTCAAACCACTTCTTGTGAAACCTACGAAGTTGGTATGTCAATTCCTTGAGAGGATTCAAGGTGACATTTGTGGACCTATCCGACCAAAATGCGGACCATTTAAATATTTTATGGTTTTAGTTGATGCATCGACAAGATAGTCACGTTTCTTTGTTGTCTACAAGAAATGCAGCATTTTCCAAACTCCTGACCCAGATCATTAAGTTGAGGGCCCACCATCAAGATTATCATATTAAGTCAATTCGACTAGATAATGCCATGAAGTTTACATCAAAGAATTTCGATGATTATTGCATGACTTTGGGAATTGATCTTTAACATCTAGTTGCGTATGTTCATACACAACGGCCTTGCTGAAGCTTTTATCAAGCAATTGTAAGAACTTTGGTGATGCGTACCAAGTTACCCACTTCATCATGAGGTAATGCCATTTTTCACGTTGGTGCATTGGTCCGTCCGAGGCCCATGGACACCCATACACTATCCGCGTACCAGTTGGTAACTGGATATGAGCCTCATGTCTCACATTTACGCGTATTCGAGTGTTTGGTCAATATTCCAATTGAACTGCCAAAGCGTTCAAAATTTGGACCTCATAAACGATGGGGAATATATGCCGCATATGAAACTCCATTCATAATTCACTATTTAGAGCCCTTGATAGCCAATCTCTTTACCACTAGACATGCAGATTATGAATTTGACGAGACTTTCTTCCCGTCGTTAAGGGGAGAAATGCACATAAACGTTGACAAGGAACGACATGAAATAACATGGCATGCACCCACTCAGTCTTATCTCAATCCCCCAACTGCACACAGTGATAAGGAAGTGAAACGAATCGTAAGTCTGCAAAATGTTGTAAATGTGTTACCAGATACATTTAATGACTTAGGAATGTCATGAGATAACAAATACCTGCTGGAAATGTGCTTACAAGGTTAGACGTCCCGGTTGGACGTCGTGTTCCGGTCGAACACATTGCTTGGGGTGAACCCACTGAGCAAGGAACGCTAAAGTCAACTGTTCAGTCTGTGGTCCTTCCTAGGAAAAGAGGAAGGCCAATCGGTTTGAAGGATGTTCTGCCTAGACAGAGGATAACCCTTGTAAAACCCATTTTGTCACATTAGATCATTGATGATCACGATGATGTGTTAGAGGAGCGTGTTCCCGATGAAACAATAATTTCTAAACACCCCGAGAATCTCGAGGTATAGGTCGATTATACTAGTTTAGATGATATCTTTTCATCGATGATGTATTCATATATGCAGTGGCCACTATTTAGATACCGTTGCTGAGTGTCAATGAAGAACAGACTGGCCACAATGGAAACAAGCAATCCCGGCTGAGTTAGGTTCCTTTACGAAACGAAAGTTGTTTGGGCCTGTCGTTCTGACACCACTCGATGTTAAACCAGTTGGTTTTAAATGGGTTTTCGTAAGGAAGCATTATGATAATTACGAAATTGTTAGATACAAATCTCGCCTAGTGGCGCAAGTCTTCTCTCAACACCCTAAAATTTATTACGAGGAGATGTATTATCCTGTAAGGGACGTTACCACACCAATAGAAAATTTTAATAAAAGTTATAAACTGGTCAAAATTGCACGTAGTTTCGTAATTGACAATTAAATGGGAACATAGTGAGTAGATGTTACCACACCAATAGAAAATTTTAATATGATTATTCTATTTTCTTGTCAATTAAGGATCCATCAATTTTTTCGTCTCTCTCTAAATGATTCTTGCCTATTAGCTTTTTTTAAATTAAATATGGGAGACTCACTATTTAATTGATTTTAAAGTTTAATTGGCCTACAGACTTATTACATAGAAAATCAATACGTAAAATAAAAAACATAAAAATTAGAATTTAGGCCCCAAAATAAATAAACAAAGAGATCAAGCCCTTCTTGGGTACAGCTCTCTCTATTATGTATTTTCTCTTCACCATTCGAACTTGCGATCAAGTTCCATTGAACAGAAAAAAGCCCTTCATTTACTCACTAAAGGATGGAATAACCATGACAATAATTTAGCCATTTTGTAGGTCTTTTTCCAAAATCTTATAGTTTAGGCACCAAGTTTTCTTCAATAGAAATATAAAATAATTAGCAACTGCCATAATCTCCATAATCATAGAGATCATAGTAATTGTTAATCGATTTTGACATGTTTCTGGTATTATATCGATTTGTTTTAATTTTTCTTTGTTCACTCTGTATTTTAATGCCTTTCCATTTTTTGGCTTGCTTACTAATTTTTTTTTTTCATGCACTTCTGTTTCACAATTTGATGAGTAAAGCTTTACAACTAGCTTGTCTTCATTTATTCTTATCTGCTCATTAGAAAGGAGATTTTGCTGTTTTGAGCTAGTATTTTTGCTGTTAGATGTCTCTTTCCCACTTCTATATTTGCTATCTTCAATATTATGTTATTTAAACTCCGTTGCAGTTTCGAGTAATAGAGGTGTCACTAATTGCTCATTATTTCCCTTTTTACTATTTGTTTTAGAAATACCTTCTAGCACCAAAGTATTTGGGTTTCCTAAACTTATATTCAATGGAAATTCCCAACAATACGATAACCTGGGCAAATAATCATAGTGCAAATGATCAGAGGGTTTGTTATCTATTTCTCTTTGAATACCACTTTGAGCAAGACCTTCAAATGAATTTTTCAAAACTACATCATCATCAAAGTTTGGAATTATTGAACCATTTCTGTCAACATTAACAATAATGTTATTTTCTCCCTCCTTGTGTAGCTCATTCATATCACTTGCCTCGCTTTTTTCTTCTTTCGGTACCTTAATCAATTTGTTCTCTTCCCCCTTTTGTTCTCCCATTGAAAAACAACATTGCCCCATTTCCTTGCTGCACGCTATTTGCCTTTTCTTTTCCATATGCAAATTTAGTTCTTCGTCAACTCCCTGATTAACACCGACGGGTACCCATTTCCACTTTCTTTGTCTTTGATACCAATTACCATACATTCTCTCTCTTTATTTATTTGTCTGCGGGTCTCCATTTTCTTTGTTTCATTTACATTTAGTTTTTTCTTTCCTTTCCTCACTTATGTCCTATGAACAATACCATTATTTATCCTATTTTCCATAACCTTTAATTTCCCATTGTCAATTCTTTTGCACTCAAAACTATCATGCCCTTGCAACTTGCACTTGTTACAATATCTAGGAGAATTTTTGTATTCAATTGGGTGCCAGAAACCTCTTTCCATAGATGTGCCAATCCAAACAACGTTTTCTGTCCTTTTTAACAAGTTCAACTCTACGCACATTTTAGCGTATTGATTAGGCCACGAAATGGTCATTTTTAGGTCTTAATATGATATGAATTAGCATAGTTTTGTTGACATTTAATCTTCTTTATTCTATATTTTGCGTTTTTCTGTGTTGTCCAGTTTACTTGCAATCGTTTGCATTTTTGTAGAAAAAAAGATGGATTTAACGCAAAACCAAGACAAGGATGCAAAAATACCAAATGAAGTACTAAAAGAGAAGATTTTAGAAGACAAACGACCTCAAAGTCACCCCCAATAAGTTATAAAACGGACTTAAGTCAAGATAAGAGCAAAACAAGATTCTAGAAGTTGACTTTACCGGTCAGCTGCTGTTATATTTTAAAATTTCAGATAAGATAAAATTTGTTGAGTTGATAAGTTGATATAGGTCTCCCCCTATTCCGAAAAACAAAAATTCATATCACTTTTTACCAGTTTTATATCACAAATTCGTTTTAGAGAGAGAGGTGAAAGAAAGTACATTTAAATTGAGAGTTTGTGCACGAATTGTCCCTTTTATCGACGTTTTATCGTAAGATCATCTCTTGTTCTTACTTTTTATGTTGTTTTTGGGTATTTTCTTTGATTTTACTGCATGCTTATGTATGTTTACATGTTTTAAATCATTAATCTTATATCTCGCATGCAAAACTAGTTAAAACAAATCTGATTTTAGTTGTTTAAAACACTCGAGGAATGAGCCGTTGGATTGACAAACCAACCGTTAGCGCTCTTCTCGTTACTAATTAATTGACACCTAATTAGTAAACCCACTTAAAATTATCTAGAATAACAACCAAACGGTTCCACGAACAATAATATTGGTGTGCTTTCCGAGAAAAATACTATCGATACCCTCGTGCTCTTGCGAGGCCTTTCGGTGCGTAGGAAAAAAGTACGTACTGAAAAGGCGGACAATAAAGTCAAAGTTGCAGTGACTGCTTTCAGGAATTTCCCTACAGATTTTGTAATTTCTCTCAAGTACGAATTTACACAGAAATTTAAGGGCAATAGAGGTAACTTCAACCAAACTGGAGCTATTGATGGTTCAACCCACAAAGAGAAATTAATGCTCCATTTAAAAATTCTAAACAACCACCCCTACATTTCGTGGTTATGTATAGACATTGCTTGGATAAAATCAGCTGCATCATATAATTTGATCAAAACATGTCTAATATCAATCATACCGATAACCGGTGAATGTTTTCACCGCCAATTATGCATAACGTGAATCCTAATCAACTCCAATTTAGGTATTCCTCTTGAGAATTTAATTATCAAAGAGTTTTGAAGAAGATGATTAAGGAGAGACTGATGGCAGGAGAAACCCTAGGGAATAATCACCCATTTCGTCACATTTTCGCCCCTTTTCTCTCTCTCCAACCTAACTGTCCTAAAAAAGCAACAACTTTTCGTTGTGTCTTGCCCATTAGCTTATTCGTATATACCCACCCGATAGTAATATATTTATATCTTATGCTAATAAATTGAACTTTAATATCCTGCCTTTTGACAGAATTTTAGAAAGAATTTTTTGTAGTTCAAAGATAAAAAAAAAATTAAATCCAAGAGTGGATAATAATTCTACATATACAACTTTCTGACACCGAGTCTTCATGATCATAATGTTTCTCCACATTTAAATTTTAATAGGCTTCATAAATGCCACTCACAAATTTGAACAAAAAATGGAAAGAAAATGACTTTAAATTTTTCGAACGAAAAATCCAAACCTAAAAATTTAGTTTCTTTTTTAGTGGATGACTTTTATGGACACTTTGAGACGTAATAATAACTTTAAAAAAATGCCGAAAAAGTGTCATGTTTTGAACCATTCTAAAAGTATCATCTAAACATTTCTTGCTAAAAAAGGCCAACTCGCATTCACCATCAATTTCAAATCACATCGGACTTGTAACACACACACACACACACACAAACACACACCGCCACCACTCCAGTTAGACATGATTGCAAATCTGGGGGGTTTTGAATAGTTTTAACTGTTTTTTTAAAAAATTCACTAAATAATTAAAAAAAAATGGCTTTGGTTGGTCTTAATTAATATAAACGTATTTTATTAAAAAATGTAATACAACGAAATATAAAATATATGAATAACTATATATTAATAAGCATTTTAATATGCAAACAATCAATGAAATCGCAAACACAATATTTATATCAACATCTTGCTATGTTACCAACACAAGTTGACTTTAGATGCACAATGATTTGTCCAACCATTGACGAATGAATATATTAACTCAAGGCTAATTCAATTCGTTTGCTTCGGGTTATCAAACTATCTAGGAACAGATCTATCAGTTAATGAACTGATCTAAACATTCACTTCAGATGTAATCAGCTTTTAAGTTAATATACACTTTTAATAGATATAGCAATACATGATAAATAAAGTGTAAGGTTAGAAAGTACTTGACGTGCTTATTTATCCAGGTTCACCTCAAATTGAGACTATGTCATATAAAAGTCCAAATTGGATCTTGAGATATTGTATTAACCACGAATTTCCTTTAGGACAGTCTACCATTTACAAAAAAAATTCCTTTAGGACAGAGCTTAACACTATTCCTTTTTGGCAGAGCTACCCACGAGTTTGTTTCTCTTCAAGGGACAAAGCGACCCATGTAACCCATCTTCCTTGAAGGGTAGAAGCATAAAGATATCCGAAAATTTGTCTCAAACAAGGACACTTTTGATCAAAGATCCAAACAAGTTTTCCTAGTTGAAGTTGTACAATCAACTTTGTTTAACACCAACTATCAATGTGATTCGATGATATAAAACAGAAGCTGAATCACACACACTCAAAAAATAAAAGTCTCTATAAATGAATCACCCAAAAAATTAACTCTTCTCACTCAATATAGAATGATGTAGCTACTGATTTTGAGAGTTAATAGGCTTGGATTCAAGGAAAGACTTTGTCGGTGAGGAATCAAAGTGTCAGAACTTTGCCTTTAAATGAAATGTGAGACCAACGACTTTGTATATGAGAAGGGAATAGTCTAGTCGTGTTTTTCTGACCTCAAGGGGTCTATTTATAGTGGTGACGGTGAAAGTAGTCATTGCTAGGGCTTCCCATTTGAATCTAAAAAACCAGTCGTGTTCAACCGGTTAACTTTAGTACATCGATGCTTGTTGTGTATATAAAATTCCCTTTAGTTATCATCAAAATGTAATTCAATTATGTATAATTGAAAATTGGTTCAACAACCCCCACACACCGCCACCATCACCACGCACACACCCATTCACCCATGGGTTTGTGGGCACCAACATATATTGATGGAGGTTCGTCGAACTTCTGGCAAGTTCCATCAATTTTTGGGGAAAATGCATGCATTTTTTGGATATTAGTCATTGACGGAGGTAAATCGAAGATTTGACGAAGATGTTTCTCTTCTCATTTAAAATTATCAAAATAATATAAGGTAATTTAATTACAATTATGTTTTACTATTCAAAACTCGTATCTCATACCAAGTGTTTTGGAAACATAATTGATAAAATCTTAGTTTTACATTTATTTGGAAAAAAATGTTATTTTAACAAAAAATCAAACGAATTTTTGATAATTAATACTGGTCATAGATTTTGAATTAAAAATCCTCTAAATTATATATCTACTGGAACATGTAGCAGAAAAAGAAATTAAATTAATCGAGTTTATAGGTGTTCTAGTGAAGTTACTAATTTAATTAACATGAGGAAATAATTACTACATCACATGTTTGCAATTAAATATGACAACATAACAAATTAGAAATTAAATTGTTTCTAATTAAAGGGAATGACTTGTGTTGGAATTCAATGATTAATCACCGTAACAAGATAAGTTATACTTCATCTGTTCCATTAAAATAGTTCACTTAGTGTTTTGATTCCGTCACAAAATAATAGTCCGTTTTTTTGCCACAATTTTTCCTTTTCTATTACTATTTATTAAATTGGGAATTAACAATGTTATTTGGTATTTAGTTACCAACATTTATTGTTATTGAGTTATTGACCGATATTAGACCAAATTCACAAGTATATAGCTAGTAATTAAAAACTCGAGATGCATGTAATTACACTTAGAGCATTCCCGTTAGTCTATATAAACAGGCTCTATAAGTATAAATATTAGCAATATGGTTAAAAACGTTGCATACCAGTGTAGATAACACCATGTGTAGCTTATCGATGCATCGGAAATATAAGAATTCTGTCTACATGTATACAACAATTCTATACATGAATAAATTATTTTAATATTATTTATTTTATTATCTAAACAAAACCCCAGCAATATCCTTTCTCCTCCCATTTTATCACTTTCACTCTCTCTCTAGATGTGTCTCCATCTGTCTCACATATCCGAGTTTTTCTTTTGTCCAATCCATGAGTTGGACGATACAAAGTCTCGTTACCCAATTTTTTTAAAAATTACTCCATCCGTTCCTAAATAAGTGTCAATTATTTCATATTTCAAACTGGTTTACATGATTATTTAAAACCGTAAGATATGAACATGTTTATATTTTGTGAAAAATTTAACGGTAAAACTTTGTATTTTTAGTCCTCAAAGTGGCCAATATAAAAGTTTTAAAAGCTTAAGTTGTGTAAATTATTAAAATTACCCATTAGGATGCTTATAAATTATACAATGGTATACTAAAGTTCATCGTCATAAGATAATTATAATCACCTAAAAGGTGGATTTGTCAGTTTTATAACTAATTAACATAATAGTTGGTGACCAATATACTATTTTGGTCAAAATTTATATCCGAAGATGTTAAATATGCATAAGTAGTGAATATGATTGCCAAATTATAGATAATTTTATCATCATTAGAATTAGTGTTATATGTCTTTGTATCAAACAAATGAGAACAATGATGTATAGTTTATTTTATTTCTTTGAATCTTTTTTATGTGTTTTAAGTTAAAGTACTAATACATGAGTATTGTATCAAATTTTGCAGTAGATGTTCACGATGTTTTCCATTCCCATGTTTCCTCTGTACCCCATGTTCAATGGGTTTAATTTCTCTGAAAAGAGTTTCCATGATGCTTGGGACAGGTCAAACAGACTTAGCCTAATTTTTATGCAAATGAGCGTAGCAAACAACATTAAGTCAACACTTCCAAAAGATGATACTCCTAAGGAATTTATGAAAATTGTTGAATAGCGTTCTCAAACTACAGATAAATGTGTTGCAAGGACATTAATGATGACTATCTTAACCAACATGAAATATGATGGTTCTCGTAGCATGTATGATCATGTCACTGAGATGTAAAATGTTGGAGCAAAAATTAAAGACTTAGCAATGAATTTGGATGAAAGCTTTCTAGTGAATTTTATCATTAACTCACTACCTCCTGAATTTAGCACATTATAGATGAATTATAACACAATGAAAGACAAATGGAAAGTGCATGAACTCAAAAGTATGTTAATTTCTGAGGAAACAAGACTTATGTTAGTTTATGAGGAAACGAGGCTTAAGAATAAACCAAAACATTTAGTTAATCTCATAAGTAACCAAGGAGCAAGAAAGAAGTTTGGTAAAAAGATAGAAAATGGGAAGAAGGGACTACATAAAGTGAATAGTTCATCTTTCCAAATCCGCAAGAAAGAGCAAAAGCATGTAAAGTGCCACTTTTGTGGAAAACTCGGACATTTCAAGAATGTTTTCCTAAAACGTAAGGCATGGTTTGAAAAGAAAGGTAATTTTAAAACTTTAGTATGTTTTGACGAAAATTTAACTAAAATTTCTTTTAATACTTGGTGGATTAACTCTGGTTCTACTGTCCATGTTCCCAATACTATGCAGGGATTTCTTACGACCTGAACCACAAGTCCAAATGAAAGGTTTATTTTCATGGAAAATAGTGTAAAGGCTCCAGTTGAAGCTATTGGAACTTATCGTTTAATTTTACCTACTGGAAGTCATTTGGATTTGTTTCAAACTTTTTACGTACCTTCTTGTTCGCAATTTGATTTCATTGTCTCGATTGGATTCTGTTGGACATTCCTTTAAATTTGAAAATAAAATTTTTAGTTTGTTTAAAAATAATCTTTTTATTGGTTCTGGTATTGTTTTTGATGGTTTGTATAAACTAAAACTTGATAATATTTTTGCAAAATCTCTTTAACCTTGCATGATAATGTTGGAACTAAACGTGTTTTAGTAGATAAAAGTTTTGCTTATTTGTGGCATAAACGTTTGGGTCATATTTCCAAAGAAAGACCGCCAAGATTGGTAAAAAATGAAATTTTACCTAATTTGGATTTTACCGATCTTGGTATTTCTGTCGAACGCATAAAAGGAAAACAAACAAAACAAGCAAGGAAAAGGGCCACAAGAAGCACACAACTTCTTGATATAATACACACTGATATTTGTGGGACTTTGGATGTTCCATCTTTTGGTGGATAAAAGAATTTTATTAGCTTTATCGATGAATTTTCATGTTATGGATGTATTTACTTACAACATGAAAAATCTCAATCACTAGATGCCCTAGATGTATTTATTAATGAGGTTGAAAGCCAATTAGGCTTAAAAGTGAAAATTGTAAGATTTGATAGAGGTGGTGAATATTATCGAAAATACAATAAAAGTGGACAATGTCGAGGTTCATTCGTTTGATAAATTTCTTGAAAAACGTGTTATTTGTGCGCGATACACAATGACAGGTACACCACAACAAAACGGTGTAGCTGAAAGGTGTAATCGTATCTTATTGAAAATCGTTAAGAGTATGCTTTCTATTTCATCTTTACCCATTTCATTATGGATGCATGCATTAAAAACTATCATATACTTGTTAGATAGAGTTCCTAGTAAAGCAGTTCATAAAACTCCTTTTGAGTTTTTGACTGGTAGGAAACCTAGTTTACGACACATTCATGTTTGGGGTTGCCCGACAGAAGAGAGGATCTATCATCCACAAGAAAAGAAAATGGATATAAGAACGTGGTTTTTTCATCGGTTATCCAGAAAATTCTAAATGGTATAGATTTTATTGTCCTAGCCATACTACAAGAATTGTTAAAACCGCAAATGCTAGGTTTCTTGAGAATGGTGAAGTTAGTGGGAGTTTGGAGCACGAAAAGTGGAGCTTCAAAAAGTTAGGGTGGAGATACATTTGCCTTTAACCTCTTGTAAATCTATTGTTCCTTCTATTATTGGGCAGTTGAACAATGGACGAGAACAAATTAATGATCCAACTATCCAGAATGACATAATGTCAATGAACCTATAGTTGATGAACCACAAGAAATAGAATTAACAAGGTCTCAAATACCAAGAAAATATGCTATTTCTGATAATTATGTGTTGCATCTAATTGAAGAAGATTTCGATTTAGGAATCGATGAAGATCCATTTTCATTTTTTCAAGTCATCGAAGGTGTTAATTCTGCAAAATGGTTCAATGTCATGAAAGATGAGTTAAAATCAATGGAACAAAATAAAGTTTGGGATCTCGTCGAATTGCCAAAAGGATGTAAAAGGGTCGGGTGTAAATGGGTCTTTAAGACCAAACACGACTTGCTTGGCAATATCTAACGACACAAAAACTGACTGGTTGATAAAGGTTTTACTCAAAAAAGTGGAATCGACTACACAGAGACTTTTTCACCCGTCGCTAGAAAAAAAACTCATTAAAAATTTTCTCCCAAAACTTTGAAAGGAAAGATATGGGTGAGGCGACCTATGTGATCAGGATAGAAATATCTCGGGATAGATCACAAGGAATGTTAGGTCTGTCTCAAAAGGCAAATATTAATCGAGTTTTGGAGAGATTCATAATGGAAAAATACTCATCAAGTATTGCTCCAATTCAGAAAGAGGATAAGTTCAATCTTATGCAATCTCCTAAAAATGAATAAGAACGCAAACAAATGGAAGGAATTCCCTATGCATCAGTTGTAGGGAGTTTAATGTATGCTTAAACTTGCACTAGGCCAGACATCAGTTTTGCTGTTGGAATGCTTGGCCGGTATCAAAGTAATCCGGGAATGGATCATTGGAAATCTGCAAAGAAAGTTTGAGATATTTGCAGGGCACAAAGAACCATATGCTCACTTATCGAAGATCTAAGTATGTTGAAGTGATTGATTATTTAGATTCAGACTATGCCGGTTGTGTTGATTCAAGAAAATCAACGTCGGGTTATTTGTTCCTATTAGCTGAAAGAGCAATTTTATGGAAGAGTGTGAAGCAATCTAACATTGCTACATCCACGATGGAAGCTGAATTTGTGTCTTGTTATGAAGTCGCAATTCAAGGAAATTGGCTGCGAAACATTATTTTAGTACTTGGTGTAGTCGACAGTATTGCCAAGCCACTGAAAATTTATTGTGATAATTCGGCAAGAGTCTTCTTTTCGAAAAACGACAAGTTATGTAAGGGTATAAAACATATAAATTTAAAATATCTTGCCGTTAAAGAAAATGTTCATAAACAAAAAGTGTCAGTTGTACACATTAGTACTAAACTCATGATCGTGGATCCGATGACTAAAGGATTGCCACATAAGGCTTTTATCGAGCATGTCGAGAGGATGGGAATCACTGAAAATATTAATGTTTAGTTTAAAGGTTTTAAGTTTGACACTTTGAGCTAATTTATGTATTGTTTTTGAAAATAATAAATATCATGTTTTCTTGCTTTTGTATATACATAATGTTGAACATGATTTGATGTGTTTTCTTTTATATATCTTGTCAACTAGACGACCAATATTGTTGTACTTGGAAGGGATTATGTTGTTATTTAATGCAAAATCGCCATGACTCATACTAATTTATACTTAATAATGATTTTACTGACGTGACCAATATGTAAAATATTTTATCAAACCATGAAAGACTAAAACTACCACAAGGCCAAGTGGGAGAATGTTAGAATATATGTGGCCTAGTGTCACATATGTTAAATATATTAATGTTATAAATTATAGTGGTTTGGATAATTATCAAGTTTTAATAAACTTATTGGTTAATTAATTAATTAAAGTTAAATTAAAACAACTAGTATTAGATAAGAATTAAAGTTAACGTTAAACTAATACTACCACTATCACATTGATGGAACATGAGAAGTGGGGGAAAACTGTTATATGCTTCATCTATCTATCTATAAAATGGTAACAATAGTACTCTATTCTCACCATCAAATACTTATACAGAGAAATAGATAATAGTACTTAGTATTAAGGAAGGCTAAGAGAGAGAAGATCGTATCTCATAAAACATTGGAGTAACATACTACAAAGGCTCAAGATAAGTTTTCAATCGTATTTTCTTATATTGTGAAAATCATGAATTTCTAACGATTCATGTTCCTTTATATTAAATAATGGTTTATAAAATATGTTTTACAAAAGGTGGCATACATGGAGGAGTTTGGAGGAGGAGAGAAAGGCGGAAGGAATCGACAATCATAAGTTACATAACAGTTGAGTTTGAGGAGCATGTTTTCTTTGATCGAAGTATGGGTGTAGATATGATCAGATCTGGACTGGAAATTGATATTTACATTTTATAAATCTGATTTTTTTGATTAATCGTGAACAAATTGATATTTTTACTTTGTTAAATATTTTAAGAGGTGAGAAATATCAAATGTGTAGTTTGGATATTTTCTTATTAATATATTGAAGATTTTCTTGATTCGGATAAAAAAGAGAAGAGTAGAAGAACAAAAAAAAAAGCAAAAGTAATAAAATACAATATTTAATAAGATAAATAGGTTTCCGAAGATAGGTTGATTTGCATTTGATTTGAAATATACGAATATATGTCTTATAAAGCTACTGTGTTGTACTTTTTATACTTGACCGTTATATAGGCAGTTGTGAGTGTTCTTAATGTTCTCATCTATTGAAGATGTAATATAAATTTGGATTTAAATTGTTAGTTATAAGTGACTCATATGATTAATTCTCATCTACTTTTAACAAAATTAATTTATGAGCAAAACTGGAACAACAGCTAGACCGACTTGATCGTGAAAGCGCCGAGCAAAGGGCACAATTTCATGAATTCTTTCCAAACGACGATGACAACGAGGATGATGCGACTTCTCACCGCGACTAGGCGGATAGTTGTTTCTTTTATTATTTTTTGATGATGTCAAAGGGGGAGAAATACCTCTCTTTTATTTCTCTTTGCGTTGTATTTCTATTATTTCCTTTGAGTTGAACAAGTTGTTTTGATGTAATAGGTAGGAAACGGTTTTACTTGGTTATTATGATGCGTTTCTTCCTATATTGCTCTTGTTTAGATGGCATTGTGTGATTGCAATTTTAAATATGCGTTTGTATCTTATTTTGATATTATTGCTTTTGGCGCACTTAGATTGATAGTTGATTGGGTTATATACATTGTTTTTTATTTGTGGCGTTTGACCTTTTTTAGGCAAAACTATGGCCAAATTTTCGCTTGCATTTCGATCTTCATTATCCCTAATCTTTTAGCATTGTGTTTACATCGTTTTAAAATCGGATGTTATGACATTTACTTGCTTTTTCTCAAAATACTTTTATCCAAGTAAAGCGTCATCTATACATTTCGGTTATACTTGTTTAAACAAAAAGAGCTTATAGTATGTTGAAGTCAATATTTTGTCATCATCAAAAAGGGAGAGATTGTTGAACGTAGTTTCTTCTAATCGATTATTTTGATGATAACAATAATTGTAAAACATGATAAAAGCTCGTTTTGCGTACTAATCATTTATCAAGTGTGTTAAAGGGTTTAAATGATAGAATGCGTAATTACGAAGCCAATGGTTCAAGCGGAACGTCAATCGGAATTAAATCAAACAAGTTACAAGCTTTCGAAGTTGGTCGAGAAAACCGAAACATGCCCAGAATTAAAAACGATTGATGTATAAGCAAAAACGATCGATCATATTCAGTGCAAATTTCTTCCAGTGAGCACAACGCAAAAACGACCGATCGCCAAGAGGAAACGACCGATCGTTTTCAGTATAAATTCTTCCAGAGAACTCAGATCAAAAACGACCGATCGTTTTGCAGAAACGACCGATCGTTTCTGTAGATTTTCAAAATCCAGCTTTTAAGCTTTTCCTGAAAATTGGGCGAACCACTGCCTGAACCATCATTCAAGTCTGCCAACAACCAGCAACGGTCTGTTTTTAAATGAAGACCAACTTTGGCCTACAAATAGCTTCCAATCCCTTTGAAGAACATTATCCAAGTATACACAACTTATAAGCAATTCTTACAAAGCTATTCTTCAAGCTTATACTACTAAATCTCACTTGTATTCTTAAATATTCTCGAGAGTATTATTCGTGTAATTCTATAAACTTCGAGATACTATTTTTTAGTGAGTGATCAAATTTGTAAAAGAGTAATTTTATAAACTCATTTGTGAGCGAGTGAATTGGGTAGAGGCTTTTAAGCAAGTGTAGCTTAAAAGCTCTAGGTCATTTATTCGGGATACTCATATAGTGAGGGGGAGCGTAATCGGTTGATTAAGCTCGTTAAGGTGTAACCTTGAAACAAAGATTTTAGTGAAACACTCGGTAGTGAAAATACCGAGGAGAGGACGTAGGCGCGGTTTGCCGAACCTCTATAAATCTTGCGTTATTTCTTTCCCTTAACTCTTACTTTTTGTATTTATTTATCGCATACATTTATTGCTTGCCTAGATTTATCTAGTAATAATTAGTTAACGAAAGAGTTTTAGTTATAAATATCACTCATTAACCTAGTTAATAACCCATAGATTTCATTCCGCGAAAAACGTACAAAACCTTATTCACCCCCCCTCTAAGGTTTAGACTCCTACGGACCAACAATTGGTATCAGAGCTTAGCTATTCTATTCATAAAAATCTAACGATTTTATAGTTTAAAGATCCACTATGTCTTCATACGCCGACTCTAAATCCATAACTAGGCCACCATTCTTTGACGGTACTAACTATCCCTATTGGAGAGACCTTATGAAAAATTTCCTTTGTGGTTTTGAAATAGACCAATGGATAACTATTAGTAAAGGCTATAAAACGCCTAGGAGAAATGGCGAAGATAAACTTGTAGAGGAACTAGACACCGATGAACGCCTAGCATTTTCCCTAAATTGTAGGGCTATGACTTCTATCACTTGTGCGCTCTCGCCTAGTGAATATGATAAGATTTCCGGTTGTGACACCGCTAAGCAAATGTGGGATAAGCTAGCTATTATGCACGAAGGAACTAGTCAAGTTAAGGACTCTAAAATTAGCATGCTTATTCATGATTATGAATTATTTAAAGTCGATGATGACGAGTCTATTGCTTCTATGTACACTCGTTTTACTAAGATTACTAATGATCTTAAGAGACTTGAAAAGGTATACTCTAGCAAGGAGATGGTGACGAAGATCCTTCGAAGTCTTCCAAGGAAGTGGGAATCAAAAGTGACGGCCATACAAGAGGCCAAGGACATGAACACTCTCTCTCTCGACAACCTCATTGGATCCCTAAGCACTCATGAACTCGACATGACGACTCGAAAGCATGAGGATGACTCGAAAAAGAAGAAAGGCATTGCCTTCAAATGCACAACAAATGACGATAGCGAAAATGATTCATCTAGTGAGGATGATGAGATGGCACTCTTTGCCAAACGCTACAACAAATTCCTAAGTTGGAAAAAGAAGGGTGGACAACGATTTCGGAAAAAGGAATATAAGGAAGAGACTTCCGAAAAATCTAGCAAAAAGGACGAAATCATTTGCTACAAATGTCACAAACCCGGCCATATGCAAAACGAATGTCCCTTGAAGAAAAAGGACAAGTTCATAAAGAAAAGGGAAAACAAGAAGGCATTCTTAGCCGCATGGGGGAGCGATGATGATAGCTCCGATAACGACAATGAAGAAGTCGCAAATCTATGTCTCATGGCTAGAGACGATGATACCGAGGATGTAAGCTATCACTCCTCTAACTCCTCTATTTCTAGTGATGATTGTCTTGATATTAATGATGTGTTAGAATCTTTAGAAAAAGCTAGAGGTAAGAACAAATCTTTTAGAAAATTGCTAATTACTCTACAAGACGAACTTGAAAATTTAGCTATGAAAAATGACACACTCGCAACTAAAAATACCGAACTCAACCTAGAAAATGATAAGTTAGTTGATGACCTTAAGTCATGTAAACTTAAGGCGGATAGCGCCGAACTTACTCTCTCTAAGTTCACTAAAGGTAGTAAAATGCTAAGTACTATATTAGCTTCTCAACAATGCGCGTATGATAAAACCGGTGTAGGTTACAACCCACTCTTAACGGCTAAGCATAAAAACCTATTCACCAAACAAACGGCTAAAAATGAAAGTAGACAACCAAATCACTCTCATAAAAACAACTCGTATAAAAAGAACTTAGTTTATAATCGTTTTGTTAAACCTATATCACATGTTAAATGCATTACTTGCAACCGTAGTGATCACTATGAAGATTACATATATTGCCCTAATAGGTATAAGGTTAATAGAAATGATTTGGTTTGGATTCCAAAGGGTCGAGACTCTAACCCTCAAGGACCCAAAAATGGATTAGGGTACCAATGATCGTTTTGTCTTGTAGGTATGTTTGAGGTCAAAAATCAACGAGGACAAGTGGTTCTTGGATAGTGGATGCTCAAGACATATGACGGGAGACAAAACAAAATTCACCACTCTTGCACCTACAGACGGAGGTTTTGTGACCTTCGGAGATAATAGCAAGGGCAAAATTATCGGTATTGGTAGTATCTCTAAACCATCTAATGTTGTTATCGATAATGTATTGCTTGTGGATGGTCTTAAACACAACTTGCTTAGTATAAGTCAACTTTGCGATTTGGGTCACAAAGTCATTTTTGAAAAATCTCATTGCATCATTCATTGTATTTCAAATAATAAAACTATTCTCATGGGTCAAAGACAAAATAATGTCTATATGATTGATTTGAATAGTTCGGTGGAAAATGAAGTTAAGTGTCTAGTTACTATCAACGACAATGGTTGGTTGTGGCATAGAGGACTTGGTCATGCAAGTCTTGATTTACTTGCTAAACTTTCTAGTAAAGATTTGGTAATAGGTTTACCAAAAGCTCCTTATATAAAGGACAAACTTTGTCACGCTTGCCAATTAGGCAAACAAACAAAGATTTCTTTTAAGTCTAAAAATATTATTTCTACTACTCGTTGTTTGGAGCTCATTCATATGGACTTAGTTGGCCCCTCCCGGACACTTAGTCTTGGTGGGCGTGCATATGCTTTCGTCATGGTTGACGATTATAGTCGCTTTACTTGGGTATTATTTTTAACTCATAAGCATGAAGCATTTAGAGAATTCTCTATTATTTGCAAAAAGCTCCAAACACGAAAGGGTTATATGATCAAAAGGATCCGAACCGACCATGGTAAGGAATTTGAGAATACTCCATTTCAAACTTATTGTGATGAAAATGGTATTGATCATAATTTTTCGGCTCCTCGTACGCCCCAACAAAATGGGGTAGTAGAGAGAAAGAATAGAACCCTAGAGGAAATGGCACGGACCATGCTTTGCGAAAATAATTTGCCAAAGTATTTTTGGGCCGAAGCCGTAAATTCCGCTTGTTATATTTTAAATAGAGCCTTAATTAGGCCCATATTAAAAAAGACACCTTACGAATTATGGAATGAGCGAAAGCCCAATATTTCTCATTTACGTGCATTTGGTTGTAAATGCTATGTTCATAATAATGGTAAGGATAATCTAGGAAAATTCGATGCTAAGTCCGACGAAGGAATTTTCGTTGGATATGCTATATCGAGTAAAGCTTATCGTATTTTTAATAAAAGAACTTTATTGGTGGAAGAGTCGGTACATGTCTCGTTTGATGAGAATTTGCCGACGATTGATAAGCCTTTAATTGTTCATAATATTGATGATGATATTTTTCATAAAGCATCTTCTTCGAATCATGTTACATCTAGTTTAGAGTCAACGCCTAGCTTAGATGTTGAACCCGTTGATGAAGAAGTCACTATAGAGAGACTTCAAAAGGACTTAGAATCTAGCGTACATATTCATGAGGATTTGCCTCAAGAATGGCGTTTTGCCAATCACCATCCGCAAGATTTAATTTTGGGTAACCCGGGAGAAAGAGTGCATACACGGTCATCATTAAGAAATATAGTTAATCATTTTGCATTCTTGTCTCAATTAGAGCCCAAGAACATTCATGAAGCGGAACTCGATGAGAGTTGGGTATTAGCTATGCATGACGAATTAAATCAATTCGAGCGTAGTAACGTATGGACCTTAGTACCTAGACCGCGTGAGAAAACCATTATAGGTACGAAATGGATATTTCGTAATAAAATGGATGAATCCGGGGTAGTCATTAGAAATAAGGCTAGACTAGTAGCTCAAGGGTATAACCAAGAAGAAGGCATCGATTTCGATGAAACTTATGCACCCGTAGCTAGACTAGAAGCCATTAGAATGTTGCTTGCTTATGCTTCTTTTAAACGTTTTAAATTATTTCAAATGGATGTTAAAAGTGCATTTTTAAATGGTTTTATAAATGAGGAAGTTTATGTAAAACAACCACCCGGTTTTGAAAATCACGAGTTTCCTAATCATGTGTACAAACTTCGAAAAGCACTTTATGGTTTAAAACAAGCACCCCGGGCTTGGTATGAAAGGCTTAGTAAATTTTTGATTAAAAAGGGTTTTTCTCGTGGTACTTTAGACACTACTCTTTTTATTAAAAAGGATGGTAAAGATATGCTCTTAATTCAAATTTATGTTGATGACATTATTTTCGGTGCTACTAATGCTCGCATGTGCGAGGAGTTTTCTAAATGTATGCAAGGTGAATTCGAGATGAGCATGATGGGTGAACTCACATACTTTCTTGGATTGCAAATCAAACAAACAAAGGACGGAATTTTCGTCAATCAAGCCAAATACACGAGGGACTTGCTCAAACGGTTCAACATGAGCGATGCAAAGCCGCTAGGAACTCCAATGAGTCCGGCAACAAAACTAGACAAGGATGAATCGGGTAAAAGCGTGGACCAAAATCTCTATAGAGGTATGATTGGATCCCTCTTATATTTAACCGCAAGTAGACCCGATATCATGTTTAGTGTTTGCTTGTGTGCTAGGTATCAATCTTGCCCTAAAGAATCGCATGTTATAGCCGTTAAGCGCATTTTTAGATATCTTGTAGGTACTTGCAATTTAGGATTGTTTTATCCTCATGATACTTCTTTTGAATTCCTTGGCTATTCCGACGCCGACTTTGCCGGTTGTCGATTAGATAGAAAGAGTACTAGTGGCACTTGCCATTTTTTAGGAAACGCCTTAGTTTCTTGGCATAGCAAGAAACAAAACTCGGTTGCGCTTTCCACGGCGGAGGCGGAATACGTCGCCGCGGGTAGTTGTTGCGCCCAAATCCTTTGGATGCGTCAACAACTAAACGACTTTGAATTATCATTTGATAGTGTACCTATATTGTGTGATAATACTAGTGCTATAAACCTTTCGAAAAATCCGATCCAACACTCTCGCACTAAACATATTAATTTACGTCACCACTTTTTAAGGGATCATGTCCAAAAAGGGGATATTACACTTGAATATATAAGTACCGATAGGCAATTAGCCGATATTTTTACAAAACCCCTTAATGAGGAACAATTTTGTTTTATTCGACGAGAGTTAGGCATGTTTGATGTGTGAAATATACATATATACATGTATTTGATTAATTTCATATTTCAGTATTTTTGCATATTTTTTTCTTGCCAAATCTGTGTCAAAATGTGCCAAAATTTCTGTTCTGTACCTCATTTACAGTCGATCGATCGTCAGCTAAAACGACCGATCGTTTTGCTACAGACGACCGATCGGTCCTTAAAAACGACCGATCGTTTTTATGTTGCACTCACTGGAACTTTTTGGTTCCAAAACGACCGATCGTCCCACAAAAACGACCGATCGTTTTTGTGATTTTCAGTGTTAAAACACGTTTCATAACCCTAATTTCATTAAACCTCTCAAAATTCTCACTCTTCAATTCGCCTTCTCCTCCGAAATCACCCAAATTTTCCATTTTTTTTTATCCAAAATCACTCTAATATGGTTCGCACCAAGCAATCGAAGCAACCCCATCTCATTGATGAACCCGAGGATGAGTACGTGCCTCCACCCACTCGGCCCCGTATTCCTCGCGGTCGCCGAACCGGCTCTTCCTCCACCGCTCCACCTTCGGGCCCCGGTGCCTCGTCCGGCCCTCTTCCTCCTCTCTATCCACCCGAAATGGGTACAAGAGGTATATTGACCAACTTCACTCTAGACATGCCTCTTTTCCGTGAAAGGTTTTCCGCTCTTATGATAGATTTAAGCTTTTACAAACTTGATACCATTCTTACTCTCAAAGAGCCCTTTTACAAAGAAAATGTCTATGAATTCTATTATCACCTAGTTCTAGATAGGGATTCCAATGACGCACTCCGTTTGCGTTCTTCCTTTAACGGACAACAATTCGTTTACGGTATAGACCGTTTACGAACTCTCTTATGCCTAGATAGCGGCGGTGTCCATGAATCAAGCAAGGAACTTTGTGAAACTCTAGAGATCGAAAACTTCAATGATCTTAAAGACGAAATTTTTCATCCCGCCCATAACAACCGTTCAAACAAAGCCCATGGCCTTCTATTCCGTAACAAACTAGCCTACCACATTCTTTCTCACATCGTCCTCCCACACACCTCCAACTTTACGGATGTTACTAATGAGTACATCTTTCTTCTTGGGTGTATCCACCGCCGAGTCAAACTTGACTTCGCGACACTCATTCTCTTTAAGATGGATTCGCTTAAGACGAAATCCAAAAATGGGCTACCTTACGGTGCCTTAATTTCGGCAATCCTAAAAGACCAAAATCTTGTTCCCGGTGGAACTTTGGTCAAAAACAAGGACAAACACGTTTGGGACACTTCCTACCTCTCCCAAATGTCGATTAAATTCAATAATACCGACAAGTCCATAACTTGGTCCGGTAAGCGGGTGTCCGGCCCCGATTATACCCCTCTTTCCCCTGAAGAGGAAGAGTATGTCGGTCCTAAGCCCACCCCACGTACTTCTCATGAGGATTTGGATATCTCCTCCGATTCCATTCCCCCCGTCGATATCCCTACATCCTCTCGTCCCTCTCGACGACAAGGAAAAGCTCAAGCGGGATCTTCTTCTCGTATCCCGCGCTCCGACAAGTTCTACGACTCTCTCTACATCAACCAATACCACAATGCGCAAATGACTCGTCGAATGTTTCGATTCATGAATCCGGGACAAGAAGAGCTAGACCGACTTGATCGTGAAAGCGCCGAGCAAAGGGCACAATTTCATGAATTCTTTCCAAACGACGATGACAACGAGGATGATGCGACTTCTCACCGCGACTAGGCGGATAGTTGTTTCTTTTATTATTTTTTGATGATGTCAAAGGGGGAGAAATACCTCTCTTTTATTTCTCTTTGCGTTGTATTTCTATTATTTCCTTTGAGTTGAACAAGTTGTTTTGATGTAATAGGTAGGAAACGGTTTTACTTGGTTATTATGATGCGTTTCTTCCTATATTGCTCTTGTTTAGATGGCATTGTGTGATTGCAATTTTAAATATGCGTTTGTATCTTATTTTGATATTATTGCTTTTGGCGCACTTAGATTGATAGTTGATTGGGTTATATACATTGTTTTTTATTTGTGGCGTTTGACCTTTTTTAGGCAAAACTATGGCCAAATTTTCGCTTGCATTTCGATCTTCATTATCCCTAATCTTTTAGCATTATGTTTACATCGTTTTAAAATCGGATGTTATGACATTTACTTGCTTTTTCTCAAAATACTTTTATCCAAGTAAAGCGTCATCTATACATTTCGGTTATACTTGTTTAAACAAAAAGAGCTTATAGTATGTTGAAGTCAATATTTTGTCATCATCAAAAAGGGAAAGATTGTTGAACGTAGTTTCTTCTAATCGATTATTTTGATGATAACAATAATTGTAAAACATGATAAAAGCTCGTTTTGCGTACTAATCATTTATCAAGTGTGTTAAAGGGTTTAAATGATAGAATGCGTAATTACGAAGCCAATGGTTCAAGCGGAACGTCAATCGGAATTAAATCAAACAAGTTACAAGCTTTCGAAGTTGGTCGAGAAAACCGAAACATGCCCAGAATTAAAAACGATTGATGTATAAGCAAAAACGATCGATCATATTCAGTGCAAATTTCTTCCAGTGAGCACAACGCAAAAACGACCGATCGCCAAGAGGAAACGACCGATCGTTTTCAGTATAAATTCTTCCAGAGAACTCAGATCAAAAACGACCGATCGTTTTGCAGAAACGACCGATCGTTTCTGTAGATTTTCAAAATCCAGCTTTTAAGCTTTTCCTGAAAATTGGGCGAACCACTGCCTGAACCAGCATTCAAGTCTGCCAACAACCAGCAACGGTCTGTTTTTAAATGAAGACCAACTTTGGCCTACAAATAGCTTCCAATCCCTTTGAAGAACATTATCCAAGTATACACAACTTATAAGCAATTCTTACAAAGCTATTCTTCAAGCTTATACTACTAAATCTCACTTGTATTCTTAAATATTCTCGAGAGTATTATTCGTGTAATTCTATAAACTTCGAGATACTATTTTTTAGTGAGTGATCAAATTTGTAAAAGAGTAATTTTATAAACTCATTTGTGAGCGAGTGAATTGGGTAGAGGCTTTTAAGCAAGTGTAGCTTAAAAGCTCTAGGTCATTTATTCGGGATACTCATATAGTGAGGGGGAGCGTAATCGGTTGATTAAGCTCGTTAAGGTGTAACCTTGAAACAAAGATTTTAGTGAAACACTCGGTAGTGAAAATACCGAGGAGAGGACGTAGGCGCGGTTTGCCGAACCTCTATAAATCTTGCGTTATTTCTTTCCCTTAACTCTTACTTTTTGTATTTATTTATCGCATACATTTATTGCTTGCCTAGATTTATCTAGTAATAATTAGTTAACGAAATAGTTTTAGTTATAAATATCACTCATTAACCTAGTTAATAACCCATAGATTTCATTCCACGAAAAACGTACAAAACCTTATTCACCCCCCCTCTAAGGTTTAGACTCCTACGGACCAACAAAGAAAAAGTAGAATTCTAAAAAGTTAACATGGTCGACAATTGCACATATGATAACACCCTTGTGTGGTACTCATTCAGTTCAGCACTCCAAAGAACAATATGGTTATGACAAACCTTTCTTAATTTATCACATTTGAATGTAAAAATTTATACTTTGGGAAGCACACTTTATTAATGAAAAATTATATGTTATTAATTCTTCGAATAATTGATTCTCACCATGGGACATGTCCCTATGGAGGCATGAAATAAAATCAAATTCCAACAAAATTTTGGAGTAAGCAAATAGTATACCTACAACAAGGGAACTATGACTAAAAAGACAATAAAACTAGCGAGCCATCTTCTAACCTCATTTAAAAGAGCAAATGCGCTCAAAGAAAACATCATTTTTCTCCATATACCCCCTAAGCTTATTTCTCACCTTTTAACGCTATCAAGGCGAGTTTTAGAAAACACACACTACCAATCTGTTGCATAATTATTATTGTCTTGATTTGGAATGTTTATTATGATTTTCCTCGTGCTTCATTACGTTCTAGTTTAGTTCATGCACAGATGCATATCGATTCCACTATTTAACATGAGTTGGCTTATGTTTTTCAAAAATCCTTGTATCATACGTAATTTAATCATTTGTTTTTATTTTGAAATAGGGTTCAGATAATGTGACGAGAAATAAATTTATGATCCATATGACGAGCCAGTTGAGTCTTATGGAACCCGGTGGAAGAAGGGTCACATATGAAGATAGAGATGGTGTTGTGTCTAGAAACGAATATGTTGAGAATGGTGGCGGCAGCACCCATTGTGGCACAGGGAGGAAAAAATACCACCACCATATTACCTACCAAACTCAAGAACTAGAAAAAGTAAGTGCATAAAAGTTTTTTTTTTGGGGGGGGGGGAATAATACTAGTATCTAAATTACTTTAAATAGTCAATATTGTTTCACCTTCAAAATCTATTGTGTCATTATCGTTCAATTGAAATCATAAGAGTAATGAAAGTCTGGGGTAATGACATAAAATATTCACACATGGGTCAAAATCATTTCCAATGATGAAAAGATGCATGTGGAGTAGCTGTTGGAAATATTTGATAATAGCAAGTGAAAACTTAGAAGATAATAAATTTATAAGGAAAAAAGTATACAACTCCTAAGAGTTTATAAAACCCTTTTTCAGTTTTTGGCATGTGAAAGATTTATAGTCTCTCAACACTACAACAATGGATGTTCCATGCTTGTGATCTAACAGCTACAGTAATATACATTTTTACATCAGTTCTTTAATGAGAAAAATATTATTAAACTCTTAAAGTACTCGAATTCGTTCAATAAGATATTTATAGAGTGAAATATCTCAAGAGCACATGTTGAGAGTGCTTAAAATGTATCTTTTATCATATCTTGTCAATAGCTGTAATATGAGAAACGTAAGGCATTCCATGAGCACATGTTGAAATAATGTTCTCTACTTCATTAGATACTGAGATTCTATTTCTCTTTAAGTCGTCAATTTATTATGCTATTTTGGTTTTCGCTGAGTAATGAACAAGGGAGAGGGCCTTCACAACTCTGCTACAGAAGATGCCGATGAGTCCAGATCATTATAGTAGAGACCCGTTAATAATATAAATTTAAAAGGGTCTGAATATTCGAATAAACTTATTTTATTTTTTACATAGAGAGATGCATACATTTCCATCGTTTTAAGTACTATTCTACTTTTTCTTATGCTCCAAATTTGAATTATTTGGAAGAGGCATGGAACCCCAGAGTCCAGATTATTCAATTTGTTGACATCGTTGTTTATTTGATTTAGGATCTTTGAAAATGCTCAAAAGCTTATTGCGGAACCTCCTTTTTAGAATGATTAAGCTATCTTTTTATGATGTGAAAGGTAGTTTAGTACAACACAAAAGGTGTGCTTAAATGGCTGTATTATGTATGATTTCGTTGTAAATTATTTCCAATTGTTTCTTTACTTGGGGGTAATTTTCTCCTAAATGGTCACAGCGATAGTAGTTAAATCAATATTGGAGACAACGAGTAGTATGTGTTAGTGTGGGATGGGATCACTAATACCATAGCTTTTACGCCATGTAACTGTACGACTCAATTTCGATTATTTTATTTTGTAGGAAATTAATGTAGACATTTTGAACTCAAACAGACCCTACCTCCCCCTTTGTTTTAACCCCCCAAATAGGTGTGGATCTATAGTAGACGTTAACTGGTGTTCATACTAATATTGGAATGATCAGTACACAGTTTTTTTAAACTAGTAGTGAATGACACTTTTGTGAGTGATTAAGTAAGTTACATCATTAGTTATTGGGGAGTCAAACTTGTTACAAACATATTGAAAGTGAAGTTGGGACATATCATACCTAAATTTCGGCCGCATCGTTTTACAAGAGAAATAAGCGGATCTGAAAGTGTACTTAATTGCATATAACCACATCATGGTAATTTTTTCTATGTGAAAAAGCCTTTCTAGGCCGTGTTTGGATGTTTTGGAATACAACAACTAACATCAACTAGCAGTCTAGTATATGGTTTATGATATGCATGATCATTCTAGTAATATCTTTTATAATGATTCTTAAATCGTATTTTCAAACTAGAATGTCCTTCCTAACATTTACTCGATATAAACTTTGAACTGATACGCACTTTTTCAAAACCAGAGAAGAATATAGAACCTTAATTTTTTTTTAGTAGAACGTGATATCTATTACAACTTCAACTCTTTGTACTAATAATTATAAACAAAGACAATTTCTCCCCTAAACTAGCTTATAGCTTCAATGAACTTATATTACATGAAAATAAAGTAATTGGACTTGCATAAAGAAAAAGTTAGTGCATAGCTTTCTTTTAATGTTTAAAAGGCAAGATACAAACAACCACAGTTAAAATGAGGACCTGCTTAACAAAATTGAGTATTGCTATACATGTTCGGATGAACAAGAATACATGGAAGCCTTTGAATCGCTGGAGTAGCTCACTTGCTACATTTAGCAAGCGTGTGAATCTTTTAAATAGAGTTGCATTTTTTTTTTTTCATTTATCACAAGGTTAGAATGTAGCCAATCAAATCAGACAACCAGTCTTCACATGTATTTTAGTATCTGCAAACATTCCACATTTGGATAGCCAACATGATTTGAATATGAGAAGCACTTTTGATTAGAGCGCGTAGTGGCTTTTTACGTTTTTTGTAATTCGAAAATTTATATTTTTCTCATAATGAAATCACCAATTTTCTTGTTCTGCTTTAGTATAAATTTTTTATTCAATCAAGTTCCATGGCCAATCATCCGTAGTAAGGGTTTAATTATTTTGTGACCTTTCATAGTATGTGCTCAACTGGTCTAGTTCTAAATACACATTGGCTACAACTGCTCCTACCTTATTAAGCTTCACCCTTTGCCTAGCCATGCTGCTTCGCAACCATCTAATATATTCCGACATTGTGGTTTTTTGTGATTGTCTTATATATGAATTTTCAACTAAAGTGAACTGAAAAGAATTGAAATTGTGATGATGAGGTAGTATTATATATAGATGAACAAGTTTTTGGTCGCTCTAGTTCAACAAACAAAGTGGCGTAAAATGGAAAAAAAAATCATAACAAAGACATTTACTCGCTTGATCCTATTTTGTTAAAAACTACACAAAAAGAATATGGAGAATTTTGAGAAGCTCAATAAGAAGACAACGTTTTTACAATCTTTCAAGACAAATGATTATAAACCAACCGTGTATCATCGTTTTTATCAATTATTTTGGATAAGTTAGATTTTCTAATATTTTAAGATTTTCGTACATGTATTTACATATTACAAAATTCTCTTTTAGAGCTTCTTAAGTTAGCAACATGTGCTAACCAAGATGTTTTGTTCGTTTTATTAATTGTTTTGTGGCTTTCCAAAACCAAGTATCAACTTTTCAAGATATACCATCTCATTTTCTGAAAAAAACTAATCTAATAGGAAATAATTTATTAGAAATAACGATATAAGACTCCAAGAAAATGTGAGGATAGAAAGAGAAAAAAAATTCGACTATTGCTAAATTTACTAACAATGCAACAACATAATATGTTGATAAGTTTGTTTTTAAATTTAGCGAAATTCACTCTAAAAACATAGGTTATGGTGGTATCTTGATATTTTCTTGTAGTGAAATGATACACGTCCTTCAGTATTGGCAGTGAAAAAAAAATGCCAACAATAAAACTTTTCATATAGTATATAGCTCGATCGTATCAAACGTACAAAAAAAATTATATTAACAATAGACTAATTGAGTGCTCAAAAAACTTTAACGGACTCCTGTATGAATGGGTATAAAAAGTTTAGTGATACGAAAACATAATTAGGGTTTAGGAAAGTATTAGCTAGATACAAAATAGTGGTCAACAAAGACTATCCAGATTGTAAGATTTCTTAGTCTAAAAGATAATCAACGAATAATATCTCCAAGCTATATTTTTATTAAATTATTCTCCAAATTAAATATGAATAATTGGACCACTTTTTTTCGTCCATTGTTTCAACATCAACATTTCATTAATTCAATGTACAATTATGATACATATTTGGAGAAAGAACATAATATAGGAAGTGTTATAATTGTCATTAAAGTATTAAAGTGTAGTTCATTAAAATAATTTGAAATATACAGTCTTATAATATGATCCATACAATGAATAATTTTTTTCTTATTATGCATGGTAACAAATTAATTTTTTCCTAATATAGTGAAGACCGTGAATCATTCTTATCCTCCGACCAGACAAACTATTTAACTTTTTACTCTTTTTTATTATTTCTATAAAAAGTACTCTTTGTCCAAATATTAAAATCCCACAATATCTATTCAATTTTTTTTCTTATTATGCATGGTAACAAATTAATTTTTTTCTAATTGAGTGGAGACCACGAATCATTCTTATCCTATGACCAGACAAACTATTTAACTTTTTACCCTTCTTTATTATTCCTATAAAAAGTACTCTTTATCCAAATATTCATTCCCTACAATATCTCTCGAAAACTTTTACTCTCTCTCTCTCAAAGTTATCAAGTCATTTCACTAGTAAGTTTTTTATTGAATAATCTCTGATAAATTATGGTTTGTTAGTGTTTTGTACACATAGAACCATCATGTTTTATTTTTAATTTAATTAAGGGTAGAATAGAAGGCAACGAATAGATTAATTCTCAAAAGTTAGAACAAGTTCAACGGAAAAAAGCGCCTCATCTCAAGTATGATCGGCCTACAAAAGCATAAATGTTGTTTATTAATTAAACTCAATCGTTTGTTTAATTATGATTATTTGTTTCTAAATCTTTTCAGTATCTTCAGGAGCCGACCCAAAGAGGGGGGACCACCCTGGCGAGAATTTTCAATTTTTTTTTTATACATGTAATTAAGAAAATTCTGAGATAATAGATTGATGACCCTCTTAGTTAAACAAAAAAATTGCTGGTGTAATGGTAAAATTGGACCATAAGATAGTGGAAAGTTAGGAGTTCAAATCATGTTATTTTCTTTTTTCTAAAATTTTATGTTTTTACTTTGAAATTACCAAATTTTCTAAATATCTATTGTATTTTTTCAAACAAGATTACATAAAAAATTAATTTATTGTCCACTGTCATTTGTCTTGACTTCATATTTATTTTATATTATGTTGAATATAGAAAAAAAATAAAAATTGTATTAGATCCTATTTTTTTCTATTCGACATATTTTTTATACCACGGGCCCCCGAAGAAAATTATCTTGGTTCCGTCCCTGAGTATCTTGTATAACATTATTGGAATATGAACACATATTTTTAAAAATAATATTGGAACAACTATTAAAATGTTTACACGAATTTTTTTTTGCTAGCTAGGTCCATGTACTTCATTAAAATGTTTACCCTTCTTGATTTGGAATGTTTATTATCATTATTGCTAGTTATGTCCTTGCGCTTCATTAAAATGTTTACCCTTCTTGATTTGGAATGTTTATTATCATTATCCTTGTGCTTCATTAGTTTCCATACTTGACTGTATTTTAATTCATGCACAAATGCATATAGATTATGTAACATCGGTGGCTTCAGTTTTTCTAAATTCCTTATATCATACATGATTCAATCTTTTGTTTTTATTTTACAAAATTGGATTTACCTAATGTAACGGACAATCAGTTTATGATCCCTATGACGAGCCAGATGAGTCTTGTGGAAATCAATGGTAGCGATGGTGTTGGGCCCGTGGGCGAACCGGTCGAGAATGTTGGCGGCAGCATCAATCGTGGCACCGGGAAGAAATTTTTTTACCGCCATAGTACGTACCAAACTCAACAACTCAAAAAGTAAGTATCGAATTTTGGAGGAAAAAATATTATTATCCGAATTACTTAAAATAACCGCACCCAATATTGTTTCATCTCAAAAATCTATTTTGTCATTATTGTTCAATTGAAATCATAGGAGTAATGTAGTCTTAAATCATTAAATGACCTAAAATCTTCACACATGGATCATTTCCAATGATGAAAAGCTGCATGGGGAGTAACCGTTGGAAATAATTCATAATAGAAAGCAAAAAATTTAGAAGGAAAACAAGTATATAACTCTTACTAAGAGTTCATTTATAAAAATCCTTTTTCTGATTTTAGACATGTAAAAGATGACTAATCTCCCAACACTATAACAATAGATGCTTCATGCTTGTGATCTTAAACTGATACTGTAACTTACATTTCCACATCACTTCTTTAAAACTTTATCAACTCTAACTCTTAGAGAAGTGTCGTCTCAAGCAATTTAGAGGCCCTAGCAAATTTCAGGTAGGAAAAAAAAACTCCAAACAATAAAATAGTTTCTTTAATCCAACATCAAAAGAATCAAGAAAAACTGAAGAAAATACGACGTTTACTATGTCAAAGTTGAGATACCAGCAGATAAAAAAATTAGACTTCAGATTTTTCTTACTTTTTTTGGGTGCAAACTCAGTAACATTTAACTACACAAAAGTTATCAAACTACACAAATAGTATATTATACAATTCTAATATGCTTTAAAATCTACTAAATGTTCTCAATAAAAATACGGGAGTTGCCATTGAAGAATAGTAATATAAAGAATAGTAAATCTATTAACTGATTCTCAATAAAAATATCGAAACTATATATACAACCATTGAAGAAAAAGAAACATAATAAAAAAACTGAGAACTTAACTAATTAGCTAGCTTTGTAATGTTTTCTTCTGTTCATTCTATTTGGTTTGATTCCCATTTTGGTCACCTGGAGTTGGATACTCTCTATTAATGTAATTTTTTTTTCCTTTTTAATCTTTATAGAAGTCTTGAACATGTTCCACAGTTTTATTATGGATGATATGTATTGGGAAATATAACAACCAATATATGGATTTGGTAGTTCGTCTTTGCCTATGCATATTTGAATTTTACTTTCCATGTAAGATGGCTATATATATATTTTATTTTTTTGTAAGCTACAAATCTAACATTTAGGGTAAAACTTTTCTATAATTATACAATAAACTTCATAGAGTTCTAAAAAATCCAAGTCACATCAATAAACTCTACATTGTTATATTACATATTTTTATATCCCATGCTATGATATTTTCCTACTTATCGTAACAGATGTCATCACATTACAAAAAATTACTTTGATACATATAACTTACTTTAAAACTATAGATTTTCTATGTAACCTCTGTTTAAAAATAAACTCCACTAAGTACTACTTTTCTTCTTCTCAGTGTTCCGGTTGTAATTTTTTCAAGACCTGCCCACATCAGTAATTATTTATTTGGAGTAGAAAATCTATCAGTAAACTTCATCAGTAATTATTAATTTATTTTTATTTGGTGTAGTTTTTTCGAGGCCTGCCCACATCCAGATGACAACCAGAAGAAATTGCTATGCAGTCAATTGGACTTGGAGCCTTCGCAAGTCAAGCATTGGTTCAAAAACAAGCGCGATAAAGTTAAGGTTTAGTTCAACACCTCACTCTTTAATTCTCACTCTATCTAGTCTCTTGTATAGTTTTTCCCTTTGTTAAAATGCATCTACGCACGCTAATCTAGTTTAAGCTATGTAGAGTTTGACATCAACCAATAACTTAAAAGGATTTTAAACACTTTTCTTGGGATCCTTTGGTTGTATATTACAAATGCTAGAGTATAACTTTTTAGTTAATATATATATATATATATATATATATATGTATATATATATATATATATATGTATGTATGTATATATATATATATATGTATGTATGTATATATATACATATATGTATATATAGGCAACAAAAGTATCCGCTTGGTAGAAATTAATAAGGACCATCATCGATCGAAAGGTGAAACGTGTATTTTTTTGAAACATGTAAGAGCTTGAATGATCAAAAGTTAACTAAAAAAGGACAATTCCAAATCATCAAAATAAATAAATAAAGGAAAATCCAATAAAAATAATTTTCAAACTATAATATAAAAAAAGGTACCATCTAATCATTTCTGTTCGAATTTTACTTATTTTTTTAGTCTATTATGAATTTTCACTAAACTTATAATATATCTTATTTGAGAAAGTTGGAACGTGAAGTCCTTTTGAATATTTCAAAGAGAGATTTTTTTGGAAAGAAAGAGTTTATCACATGTATATATTAGATGATATAGCTTGTGTATAGTAGTACTTTTTCAACATCACCCCTTTATTTTTCTATACCCCTCAGATGCAACAAGTGATGCATGAGAACTCACAATATCGATTATGGAATGAGATGTTTCATGCTGAAAATATAAGGCTAAGAGACACACTCAACAACTCTCCTTGCCGCGCTTGTGGGGGTCCAACGACTCTCAATGATATGTCTTCCGACATGGTTAATCTGCGAATGGAGAATCTCCGTTTGAAATATGAGGTATGTTGCTTGTTAACCATATAACTTTGTAAATCATATATTTTTAACATTGGTTTGACATTTTTAAACTTGGATATGTAACAAAAAACTTCAATTTACCCCAAAACCACAAGTGGTTGTCGAGGATATTGTGTTGCAGATTAAGATAAAACTATGAACAATGATTTTCATGAAATGGATAAAACATTATAGTAGTATACTATTAGTTATAAGTTAAGAGAGTTGAGAAACATATTTAAATTTTTTATGATCTTTTTATCAAGCATATAAATTGACTGAATCCTTACATATACTCTTATTATATTTAGGCATATTTAGATATAGATAAAACAGATTCTGCTATTTTAATTTTTCATGAATTAATTCACATGTTTCAGTGTGAGTGAAGATCAATTTAAAGTTCATCTTTAGCTAGCGTATAATTAGTTGGTAATAAAAGTCCATTTACGAATATTAAACATACAAATTTGGATGTACCATGATTGGTGCAAACCAAAAAAAAATCTAATGTGATTGAGAATTCTGCTTCCGTGACGATCCTTCATTTATTAGATTACTTCTTTATCTTATATATGAAAATGTTAATGAATTTGTGTTATGTTTGAATAATGTCATTAAAATTTAACGAAAAGAATTATTTTGCACACTGTCTCTCTTGATATCTTTAGCCTACACGAATTGCTTTTATGTTACATGCATGTGAAAGGGACACATGATTATTGAGTCAATTTAAATAATTAGTTTTTTTCGTCATATTGTCATAATATTCAAAGTTGTTAACATTTCAGATTGACCGGATGACTAATGCAGTCGCAAGATGCATCGGCAAGTATATGTGATAGGCCCCACAATCGGTATGTCTGAGAATGGAGTTACTTTAACTTTTCGTTGTTTAATAAAGGATATTAATAGTATTATTATAATTATGGTTAATATTATTTTCTTGCTTTTGTATTTAGAGCCTTAAATTAGTGTTTAGGGTGGTTTATTAAACAATTGTTTTTATTATCAAGTTGGAAAGCCATTCATTTAAGAAAAACAAAATATTTAGTAGTTACATGTAGATATATATTAGTAATTTGTAGTTAGCTGAAAAGGGGTAGAATAATTAGAAACTAAGGGAAAAATTGTGTTATACATATTATGAGTTAAATCCACAAACCCTCACTCATTTAGAAACGTGAGAGACACAGAGAAAGAGAGATAGATGAAGGAGATAGAGATAAATAGGCTAGGGTTATGACTTTTGTCTCTTCATTGCTAGGGACATTTACTTGAAAGGCTTGTGAGAAGTGTTTCCTTACCTGTTGGGTAGCAATGGAGTTGATCATGATTACAATGTAAAGTGGAACCTAATATAAACAAAAGCTTTATTATTATTATTATTATTATTATTATTATTGTCGACATACATAATTATGTTGTTTTATATCAAATGTTGCTAAGAAGTGTGATGTATTGACTTACCTATAAGTTTACGTAAAAATTCACCCTTACATATTGGTTGCAGGAAACAAGAAAGAGAAAGGCAACGCAGAATAAGAGCATCTTTGCGGTGTATGCATAAATAAGCGTTTCTTGTTCTTTTTCTTTTAAACATTTTTATTATTTCCGTACTCTTTTTTGGGTTTGAAACAAGCCTTGAGGGCTAATACATTCGCAAACTGTTATGTGCTCTTTTGTTTTTAAGTTGTAGCCTTCGGGCGTGTTAAAATATTTTTCTTTCACATTGTGTTTTTTATTTTTTGTGAGATACTCAATACCGTTTTTGTTTTAAAATTTTCATTCTTTACTTAAATTATATTTTATTTAGTTAATCTTCAGAATTACTCTCTTTGCAAAACCGGGGCGTGACAAGTTGTATCTGAGCTTAAACCATATTTTTGAAAAATGTGGGACGACGAGAAGATGGGTAATCATTGGGTCAAACTCCATCGTATAAGATAACATAATCTTTTCCATTACTTTTCTTTTGAAATTAAATCGGGGGATGAGTTAGTATAAGACATATAGTTAGATTTGTACTTGAATTTAAATAAGAGAAATTTCCGCTTGCTAGTCTTTTTGGAAACGACATGGACATTTTTTTTCTGCTGAAAGGACGAACAAGTTTAAACGACTCGACATCATTGGAAGTATGTCCATTTAAATGCCTCGTAAAGGGATATCTTTAATAATTTGTATCTTTGAAACTTGAGTGGATGCTCGAATGTTTTGAGGAAGTATATTATAAATAGTTCCTGACTGTAAATCCTGAAGACGTGTATTGTCTTTTTGTAATACTTGTGAAGTTTAATGTTGACATTTAAAATTTAGGATGGACGAATTTGAAGTTGAGCATGCTAACACGAAATATTGATGATGAATTATGTGCATTTGAGCGCTTTGATCATGTATAGGATTTAAAGATTTAAGAAAAGATAAAGGCGGAAGTCGCTCTCCAAGTGAGGTCATTTTTTATTGGCATTCATGCCTCCCATCTTCATTGTCTTTCCTGGTCGTGTTCAAATAGAGCTACCGAAAGGATCAGAGTAAATAATAGTATCTCCGAGTGTGTTTCTATACTTATGTTGCGTCCGAATTGGTGTTTCTGTATTAACATGTCGATTCCGATTGAGAACCATTCGCCGCAAAAGCAAAACAAGTGTTGTCGAAGGATTTTTCCCTGAACAGAGTTTGTGCTTAAGCAAACCATGTAAACATGTGAACTAATCCACATTTTTTCTTGTGATAGAAAAATATCGATCTAGCTTAACTTTTCAATCTTGGATGTCGCTGGCAAGAATGATTTGGACTAGACACAAGATATCCAGAACCATCTTGATGCCTAATGATTGCATATAATGAGGATGAACGCGAGGTTGATGTTACCCGCGAAATGTTGGATAAGGCAATGATTTTGTTCTGCCGCAATATATCCGAGTCTATGAAGCCTGAGTTTATCTCCATCTCCTCACCTAAGGAGTTATGGGATTCCCGGAAAGATCGCTTTAACCATCAAAAGACCATATGGCTTCCCGAAGCCCGCAAAGATTAGTTGAATTTACAATTCCAAGACTTCGAGAGCGTTAGCAAATACAACGCTGAAGTTTGTAGAATCCGTGCTCTTCTCCATTAATGTGGTGATTAGTTGTCTGAGAATGACTTATTGGAGAAAACGTACACAACATTTCCTTGCTCGGACAATTTGCTTCAAAAGATATACTGTCAGTCCAAATACACAACATTCCCTGAACTCATCACCCAATACCATCGGCACGGAATGGAGAACCGAGACAAGGGTTGGTCATTTCGATGACCAAGAAACTACCATGAGCATGGAGTTTGTGGGGCCCAGCAAGGTTCGGACTCTCGTCAGAATCGTGGAACTCAACCCCCAAGGCAGTCTCGTGAGAGGAACGAAAAAAGGGAAAATCACCGCAAAAATCGGGATAACTCTCAAGAGCTAGACATTTGTTACAAATGTAGTGCTACTGGTCACTAGCATAGCTTATGTTGAGCTAGTGCTCAACAAGTTCGGGCTTACCATAATGGTAGAAGAGCCGAGACTAACATGGTTGAAGCGAAAGGAAAACAAGTCTTGGAGACACCCGACTTAGTGGCTGAAATGGAATTTTAGTTTCTTTCCTTATTTTCAATAATAATTGAGTTGGCTTGTAGCTCATATGAATTATGTTCTATTTCCATTCAGATGATGTTTTTTCCGTTGGACAATATTTTTCTTTTGGATCTTGGTTTGTTTGTCCGAGTATTTTTCTCGCAATAAATTTAAAGTCATTGAGAATTTAAATTATCAATGTGACTAACATTAAATTATTTTTACTTATAGGCATGAATTGTGAGGTAGTTGATTGTCTGGTTAATAGTGGAACCACCCACACTATCTTAAAAGATATAAGTTTTTTGATCAACTTTATGCCTAAAGTAACCTCAGTGACAAGGATCTCAGGTCCATCGACCCTGGTAGAAGGATTTGGCAAAGTCCATTTTACGTTGTCCAATGGTACTCCTGTTGAAGTATTAGAGGCCTTAAATTCTCCGAGGTCCAGACGAACCTTGTTGAGTGTTAAGGATATCCGAGAAAACTAGTTTCATCTTGAAATTGCTCGTGAGAATGGTATTGATTACCTTTACATTACCTCCAGTCAATATGGCCAAAAGTGTATTTTGGAGAAGTTGAGAAGTCTTTCAAGTGGTTTGTACGTTACCACGATCCAAAATATCGAAAGCAATCTAACTATTCGGTGGGCACGGATTGATGAGAGCATTTTTATGCTTTGGCATGACAGGCTAGGACACCCGGGTCAAACGACGATGATTTAAACAATGAATGCATCTCATGGGCATCCTCTTGGAGGAATGAATTTCATGATTAGTACAAAAATCCTATGCCAAGCATGCTTGATTGGAAAGATATCTCAAACCACTTCTAGTGAAACCTACGAAGTTGGTATGTCAATTCCTTGAGAGGATTCAAGGTGACATTTGTGGACCTATCCAACACAAATGCGGACCATTTAAATATTTTATGATTTTGGTTGATGCATCGACAAGATAGTCACGTTTCTTTGTTGTCTACAAGAAACGCAGCATTTTCCAAACTCATGGCTCATATCATTAAGTTGAGGGTCCACCATCCAGATTATCATATTAAATCAATTCGACTAGATAATTCCATGGAGTTTACATCAAAGAATTTCGATGATTATTGCATGACTTTGAGAATTGATTTTGAACATCTAGTTGCGTATGTTCATACACAACGGCCTTGCTGAAGCTTTTATCAAGCGATTACAAGAACTTCGGTGATACGCAC
Organism: Primula vulgaris; assembly: GCA_963920805.1. NCBI lineage: Eukaryota > Viridiplantae > Streptophyta > Magnoliopsida > Ericales > Primulaceae > Primula > Primula vulgaris. The sequence continues at coordinate 16,727,685 of OY987215.1, read as the reverse complement.
CAAGTTACCCACTTCATCATGGGGTAATGACATTTTGCATGTTGCTGCATTGGTCCGTTCGAGGCCCATGGACACCCATACACTATCCGCGTACCAGTTGGTAACTGGATATGAGACTGATGTCTCATATTTACGCGTATTTGAGTGCTTGGTCAATGTTTCAATTGAACCGCCAAAGCGTTCAAAATTTGGACCTCATAAACGATGGGGAATATATGCCGCATATGAAACCCCATTCATAATTCACTATTTAGAGCCCTTGACATGCAATCTCTTTACTGCTAGACATGCAGATTATGAATTTGATGAGACTTTCTTCCCGTCGTTAAGGGGAGAAATGCACGTAGACGTTGACAAGGAACGACATGAAATAACGTGACATGCACCCACTCAGTCTTATCTCAATTCCCCAACTGCACACAGTGATAAGGAAGTGCAACGAATCGTAAGTCTGCAAAATGTTGCAAATGTGTTACCAGATACATTTAATAACTTAGGAATGTCATGAGATAACATATACCTGCTGGAAATGTGCCTACAAGGTTAGACGTCCAGGTTGGACGTCGTGTTCCGGTCGAACACATTGCTTGAGGTGAACCCACTGAGCAAGGAATGCTAAATTCAACTATTCAGTCTGCGGCCCTTCCTAGGAAAAGGGGAATGCCAATCGGTTTCAAGGATGTTCTGCCTAGACAGAGGATAACCCTTGTAAAACCCATTTTGTCATATTAGATCATTGATGATCATGATGATGTGTTAGAGGAGCGTGTTCTCGATGAAACACCAATTTATAAACACCCCAAGAATCTCGAGGTATAGGTCGATTATAATAGTTTAGACGATATCTTGAAGTGAAAAGAAACTCTCATCGATGATGTATTCATATATGCAGTGGCCACTAACATTATGAACAATGATGACGTGGACTCACATACCGTTGTTGAGTGTCAGCGAAGAATAGACCGGCCACAATAGAAACAAGCAATCCCGACTGAGTTAGGTTCCTTTACGAAACAAAAGGTGTTTGGGTCTGTCATTCTGACACCACTCGATGTTAAACCAGTTGGTTTTAAATGGGTTTTCATAAGGAAGCATGATGATAATTACGATATTGTTAGATACAAAGCTCACCTAGTGGCGCAAGGCTTCTCTCAACACCCTAAAATATATTACGAGGAGACGTATTATCCTGTAATGGACGTGATAACGTCCGCTACTTAATCAGTTTAATAATTTTTGAAAAACTGAATGTGCAGCTCATGAATGTGGTCATAACTTATCTCTACAGAGTTCTGGACACAGAGATATACATGAAACTCCCTAAAGGACTTAAGTTGCCTGAATCAAGTAGTTCCCGGCCATGGAACATGTTCTCGATTGAATAATACGTCCACTATATGGATTGAAACAATTAGGCTGAATGTGGTATAACCGTTTAAGTGAGTACTTGACCGGCTTGGGATATGTGAACAATGAAATATTCCCTTGCGTGTTCAGAAAGAAATCCACTGCACGATTCGCGATTATCGTGATCTATGTAGATAATATGAATTTCATGCGAACCTTGGATGAGTTGTTACAAACTGCCAAGCTCCTGAAGAAGGAATTCGAGATAAAAGATCTGGGGAAGACATGATATTATCTCGATCTGTAGACCCAATACCGTAAAGATGGAATTTTGGTCCATCAAGAAAATTACACCAAGAAGGTTTTCCGATGATTCAGTCATCATGACTCTAAGCCGTCACCTACCCCCATGGTCGTCCGATCTCTAGACATTGACAAGGACCCATTTCGTCTTAATAGAGACTATGTGGAGGTATTGATCCCAGAATGATCGTATCTCGGTGCAATATGTGTGCTATTGTACCTGGCCCAATGTACTAGACAGGACATCTCGTTCGCTGTGAATTGTTTAGCAAGACACAGGTCCGCACCTACATACTTCCATTGGAATGGCGTAAAAGATATTTTTCGCTACCTTCAAGGTACGACAGACATGGGATTATTCTATCCCTTTGCATCGTCGAGTGAAAATAACCCCCTTGGCACTCATTCGGATGCAACCCTTATTGGCACTTATTCGGATGCAACCCTTATTAGACCCGCACAAGGGATGCTCCCAACTTGGTTATGTCTTCACCATTGGGAACACAATGAACTCCTAGAGATCTTGTAAACAGACTCTAGTGGCTACTTCGACAAATCACGCTGAGCTACTCGTGCTCTATGAGGCGACTAGAGAGTGTGTATGACTTCGAGATGTCATCGGCCATATCTGAAGTATATGTGATTTATCATATGAACCTGATGAACCAATTGTCATTTATGAGGACAATACCACTGTGATTGATCAAGCAAAGAATGGTTACATCAAAGGAGATGTCACTAAGCATAACTTGCCGAAGTTGTTCTTTACACATGAGCAATAAGTGCGCCAAAAGATTGAGGTGAAGCATATTGGTTCTGAGAGTAACCATGCAGACTTATTCACGAAGTCACTGCCAAAGTATTCATTCCAGAAGCATGTCTGAGCAATTGGGCTCTGGAAGCTGTCTGAGTTATCTTGAGACATTTTATATTCAAGATGAATATTCGCACCCTATCGCGTGCAAGTGAGGGGGAGCACGCATGTGTACTTTTTTTTTCCTTAGACCAAGGATTTGTCCCACTGGGTTTACCTTGAAAATATTTTTAATGAGACACGATTCGCACCATCCCTAAGGATGGCCAAAATTAAGGGCGTATCGAGTTGCATACTCATAACCATTGTGTACTCTTTTGTCCTTCGATTAGAGTGTTTTTCCCACAAAGTTTTCTCTAACAAGGTTTTAATGAGGCACACCGTGTATGATTATTTCCTCCGCTACTACTGACAGTTGTGTACTCTTGTAACATCCCTTATTTTTATAAATGGTTTTTTTTTTATGATTTAATTTATCCAAAAGCGTTTTATTCAAAATTTTACCAAAAACCGGTCACTCGACTAATTTTTAGCCAAAAACCGAAACTCTTCCGAAAAACTTTATTTTAAAAACCTGTTACTAATTTTACTAATAAAAAGGACCCAATAGATTTGTTTTTAAAGATTTGTTATTTTGAGTAGTAAAACTTTATTTTTGGATTTAGAGTTAACTATTAGAATTTTGGGGACCAAATAGTTCGTTACCTCAAACTATCTCAAAACAGCTTTTATAAACACTTTCCAGCCACTTTTCAATAGCTAAAACCAGCAAAATACATAAGAGAGAAGAAGAGAGAAGAAGAGAGAGAAAAAGAAGAAGAAGAAGAAGAGGAAAAGAAAACCACCATTAGCGGGTTCATACCGGAAGCATCTCCTCTACGCTCTAAGGTAACGGGGGTTATCCATAGCGACTAGACGAGGGTGTATGTTAGGATTAGGTTTTACGTTTATTATAAATTGGGGGTTTTTGCCTTTTATATTAATTATGTTCTTATATTGTTAATTGGGGTTAGTTGCTACACTTTTAATTCCATTTATTTGAATGGTAGAGGTTGAGACCTTAGATATATAAATTTTGGATTGATGAGAATATTGATGGGTTTGCGTGTTTTATGCGTTAAATATATGTTATGATGGTTGTTGATAGAATTGAGTAAAATATTGTTGAAAAGAGATGAGTTTTAGATTGTGCATACAAGGTGTTTGTTAAAATGCCCGAATGGGATTTTACGTTATTGGAGTTGTTTGGCTAGTTGCGAATTTAGTACATATGGTTATGTGTTATGTTGATTGACGTTATAGTGACGTTTGAGAATGTTGGTATTATGAGAATGTGTTATTTGCGTGGATTTATATTATTGGCCGAGGCCGTATGAGAATGTGTTATTTGCGTGGATTTATATTATTGGCTGAGGCCGTATGAGAATGTGTTATTTGCATGGATTTATATTATTGGCCGAGGCCTTGTGATTTAGCTGTAGTGGCAATGGTCTCTGTCTCTCCCTAATTCCGGGGACAGAAGACGGCCGAGGGGATAGGGAATGACTCGTCTTACGGAACGGGGCGAGTGGCGTTAAAGGTCCCAGTGTGCACTATTTACTTTTATGTTGCAATGGTCTATGTCTCTCCCTAATTCCGGGGACAGAAGACGGCCGAAGGGATAGGGAATGACTCGTCTTACGGACTGGGGCGAGTGGCGTGAGAGGTCCAAGTGCGCACTATAAATCTATTTTTATGTTGCAATGGTCTATGTCTCTCCCTAATTCCGGGGACATATGACGGCCGAAGGGATAGGGAATGACCTACCTTACGGACCGGGGTAGGTGGCGTGAGAGGTCCATGTATGCTTTAGATGTGTGTTGATGTTAGTTAATTTATTTAATTTATCGTAGTTGTAGAATGTCGTTATATTCTTTTTGTTCATAGATTATCGTAGTTGTAGAATATCATTATATTTCGTTTTATACGTCGTTTATCGTAGTTGTACAATTTGTGAGTTCTTGCATTTATGGGATGGAGTGACGGTGTCTGTGGTGCCGTCCCGTCTAGTTATGTGCGTGGGACTCACCGTTACAATTTTTGTCTTTCAGGTACAAATTAGCTTGAGGCGTTGGCTAGGTGCATTAGCGCGGTATTGCATGGGTTCGGGGCTTCTTTAGTCACTTTCTTTTTAGTTAGTTCATTTTTGAGGTTGTAGCCTACGGGCAATTTACATTCGTTTATTTTATCTCGCCTTGTAGTCGCGTTTGGCAAATACTTTTGTTTATTGTTTAATAGTTCCTTTAGCTCGCTTGTGTTTTCTTTTAAAATTTTAATTTTGTACCAACAGGTTCTCTTTGCTTTTGTTTTTAAAAAGGTCATGCCTCGATATCCGTGTCTTTTGGATTTTGGTGCGTGACAACTCTTTTGTCCTTCGACCAAGTATTTTCCCACTGGGTTTTCTTGGAAAGGTTTTGACGAGGCACATATTTTCTATTCAGTTCATTCACACACTTGTACAATGTTTTGGTCCACTCCATTCGGAAACACCATTTTTTCCTATGATCCGGTTTTTGTCACTCATCGGGTTTTACAGACTTGAGGTATTATGTGCTAGCAATAGCGAATGCGACTCAACAAATCATCGTACTTTATGGAGATGAGGAAGCTTGAATATTGTCTTGGACATCCAAGGGGGAGTGTTTTGATGCATTTCATGTATCTATTGTGGATTTTCCACATTCTTAACCTTCATGATAATGATGCTTTATGAAGAGATTTTAGATTTTCTAGCTTTCCTAGTTGCATGTAACTTGCTACACCCTTCCACTGTATAAAAGGGTGGTAGTCTTCACCTTTGTACACACACATTCATACTTGAATAAGAATATTTTGCTATCTCTCCATACATTTCTTGTTATGTCGATAGTTTGCTAATAGTTGCCACAAAACAAAACGATATTTTTATTAAAACTTTTTTCCAAATTAAGTTTGATTAATTACATCACTTTTTCTCGTTCACTGCTTCACCATCAGTATTTCATTAATTGCATATATTATTGTGATACATATTTGGAGAATGTTATTATTATTTAAGTGGGGTTTATTAAATTAATTTGAAATATACATTTTTTAAATATGATCATTACATAGAATAATTTCTTATTGTTATTAAAGTGGGGTTTATTAAATTAATTTGAAATATACATTATTTGAATATGATCAATACATTGAATAATTTCTTTCGTATTATGCATTATAATCAGCCTATTTTTGATAAATAACATGGTATAAGTTTTTTCTTAATATGATGGAGGCCGTGAACCATTCGTATCCTCCAATCAGGGAGGCCATTTAACATTCTTACAATTTTTATTATTCTTATAAAAATTAATTTTTTCCCAAATATTCAATGCCCATAATATATCTCAAATAATTTTACTTCTTCTCCATCTTTCTATGAAGGTTATCAATCCGTCTCACTAAGTTTATGATTGAATAGTCCGTGAGAAATTATGGTTTATTATTTTTTTGTTCAGATAGAACCATCAATGTTTTTTTTTGTCAATTAATTAAGAATACTTTAAAAAGCAATGGCTCAATCAATGCTCGAAGGCTAGAAAAAGGTCATCGAAAGAAACTGGGAAAGGGATGGAGGACTACCCATTAACCGTAGGATTAACCATAGAAAGTTTACGATTGAATAGTCCGTGACTACTATTTCTTAACCGTAGGATTAGAATAAATAACTAGATCAGATTTGGAAAGCAATCAAATTAATTTATTATGGAAATATACTCATTTTAGAATTTATTCATAGTCCAAGAAGTTAAAAGGAAATACTCATTTTAGAATTATACAAAGTATCTTTCTTTGCCATTTCATGTCTGTACACATTGGACTGGTTATATACGTGTTGTTTCATTGTTTGTCATTGCTTACTCACACCCATGATAAAAAAAACTAGGGGTCATATCGGTTCGTTATCAAACTTTTTTAACTCCGTACCAGTACCAAACCGAAATAGTTTGGTTTTCAAAAATTAATACCATTACCGAACCAAACAAATTGGTGTACTGACAACATCGGTCGGTATCGGTTCGGTATGAGTTTATACCAATATTAAAAAGGTTAGAACTGCTAGTTGGCCTTAAAAATTAGGTTCAGTGCATGAGTCTTAGTTCCCAAGCTTGGAACCAATAGAAAAACTCCATTATGGACTTTCCGGTGCTTTGAGCAAATAGAAAAATTCCATCATAGGGCTTGTCTGCCTTCTCCTCTTGTAGCTAATTAATTTCTTCACACTCAAGATAAGATCAATGGAGACTTGGTAGTTTGATCACCGTTCACCCTTCTTCGCTCGGAGGAGTTGTAAGGAGGTGTGAAGCTCTTACGGTGTATATAATATAATAATATAAAGTGTTTAATAGAAGTAGGGTTTAAAGATACCCGTATTTAGTGTATATTTGTAGAGAGATATTGAGAGATTGGATCACTTTTTTCATTTTTAATGAGCTCCTTACATAGTCGGATGGACTATATCTTGGAGCAGCACAATCTTGGCAATCATATCTTATGATATTATATTATATCTCTTGGCTTATCAATGATATATTATAATGGTCTCCTCTATTTTCTTGTGTATCCTCCGACTTTGACTTGCTATTGGGGAAGATTGTTGATGCCGGCCTCCTCAAGGAGGGGATAACCCGAGGGCCACGATCCTTTCTATATATGAACTGGGGTGAATACCCCATTTTCACTTGCCATTGCCTCCCTCTCGGACTCAAGAATATATTGGGGCTAAAACTATAATTCTCGTAGAGAGGCAGAATCTCGTAGGAGATTTTGTTTCCTTGTGCGATAAGTAATATATCTTTATGGGACGTCTCCCGTATAGATTTGATGTATTCTTTCCTTCATGAAATATCTGATTGATTATCTTAGATATGTAAGTATCTTTCATATGTTATCTCGCTGATAAACTACCCAGCGAGGAAAACGTGTTGAGAACATTATCTTCTTCCATCGATTGTGTCATTAAATTCTCATTAACTCCATCTTTATTGCTATGTTTCAGATCGCGTATGCCACAATCGCCACGAGGTTCTCACCCTAATTTTTTACCTGCATCAATTACATAAAAAATAGAAATCCACCTAACATTAATAGAAATCCACCTAATTTGAAAGACAATATATAAATCATCATAAAAATGAATAAAGAATAATAGTAACTTTCAAAATTAAAAGCTTATAAAACCAATAGTAATGTTTTCTTAACATTAAAAGAAAATTCAAAAATAACAACTCACAACTGAAAAAATAATTGTGTTAAATGATTTGTTGCTATATGATTGTAAAATATATATAATTTAATGAATCATAGTGATTTATTTATTTATTATTGTGTAATATTATTTGTTGTTATATAATTACTCAATTTACTCAATCAAAAATTCAAATATATGACCAGATTGGAATTAATTTTTAATACTAAAGTAATTGAGTAAAGTGTGGAAATCAAATACTATTAAAAATGTGTATATAAGTGACTAAATATAAATTTCGGTACGGTACAGTATTGTACCAGTCCACTAAATTTTGTACCAAACTGAACCGGTTTCTTTAAAATGGTACGGCACAACCGAACCGACTTTTCTGTATATCGAAATTTTGGTACCAACTGGTTTGGTTTGGCTCGAAAGTCGGTCCGTTGGTACAAATCGATACAAAATGGCCACCCCTAAAGAAAATACTTATTAGGTTTAATCTAATCTTATAAAATCACTACTAATAAAATACACCTAATATGAAACAAAGATATGAAGCAAATCAAAGAGTGAATAGATTACTATTTACTGGAAGAAAAAAAAAAGTGAATAGATGTTTATTGTTTTTAAACGTTTACCTCAAAACATAGATGAGAGAAAGATAGTACAACAAAGGAAAAGTAGAGCAATATATAAGGAAAGAGAAGAGCTAAAAGATCTCCTCACATTGAAAATGAAATATTTAAATTAATTTGAATGCTTTCCAAATCTGATCTATTTATTTATTTTAATCTTACGGTTGAGAAATAGTAGTCATAGTAGTAATATTATTGAGCAGTACTCCACCTCTTTTTCGAAGAAAGTGCCTCATCTCGAGAATGATGGGCCTACAAAACCATCAATGTTGTTTATTAATTATTAAACTCGATATTGCATTTAAATATGTTTGTTTGTGTAACTATATATGCACTTACATTTATCTTTTTAATTATTTATTTAGTTTGATTCTTGATGTCAATGAGCCCTTTTAAGTATATGGTCTAATAATGTCTCACACTATTTCGAGAATTTTCACTTTTTTCATATGTGGTGATCATTTTTGCAAATTATTTTGTTTAAAAATAGATTCCAAAAATGAGAAAAAAATATTGCTACTCAGAGGCTTCCTTACTGGATTTGAACATTGAAATTTACCAAAACAAATAAACGAAACTATTTTGTAAATCTTAATTTGTATCTTGTATATCATTATTGGAATATAAAAAGATATACCTTTTTTAAATATCGGAACAGCTATTAAAAAAACTCAAGAAAAAAAAAACATATTGCTAGCTAGATCATTTTTCCGGCGCCAATTTTTAAAATTTCAGTAGAAAATTAAATAATTGTCAAGACTTTATTAACTATTGTTTGGTACAGATTTTTTTAGTATTTGATTGCCTCACAAATTCTAATTTAAAAAATTTAGGTGCGAAAATTGACTTCTAGGTTGAGGATTTCAGGTGGCGAGGTTGATAAGAATGAAGGGGAATTCCGATCCCAATCGGTACATACGATCAGTGGATAACAGGTTAAAGTTGCTAATAATTTTTAAATTTTCCGCGTATGCTTTTTTACTAGAAACTTTCAAATAACATCGATGTATATATGTATAATTAAATGTCTTAGTTGACGCTACTTTATGCATCTAACTTTATGCATTTTGACCGTGGAAGTGTATTTATGTACAAGACAAAACGAACACAAATCGAACAAAAGTAATATCCTTAATTTAGTTAGGAATTAATTTTTAATTTTGACTTTTTTAAGAAAAAATATTACCTCTTTGTCGGATTATATTTATTTTTAAAGATGTTAGAGAGACTTCGGTAAAGTTGAGCCATTTTATGGTTATATATAAAATAATTGCGTAACTGATTTGAAATGTCAATTAAGATTACGTACAGATCGCACATAAAGGGCTACTCCCTCCATTCTTATTTAATCGTCTATTACGAAACTACGTGTAATTTTGACCGGTCAAGAACTTGTATCAAAATTGTCATAATAAAAATTTTCAAAATTTGATCATATAGTTCAAATGTTAAATTTTATGATTATATTTAAAAAAAAATTCATTTCGAAAATTTTGATACGAGTTATAAACTGGTCAAAATTACACGTTGTTTCGTAATAGACAATTAAATGGTAACGGAGTGAGTAGATGTTACCACACCAATAGAAAATTTTAATATGATTATTCTATTTTCTTGTCAATTAAGGATCCATCAATTTCTTCATCTCTCTCTAAATGATTCTTGTCTATTAGCTTTTTTTAAATTAAATATGGGAGATTCACTATTTAATTGATTTTAAAGTTTAATTGGCCTACGACCTTATTACATAGAAAATCAATACGTAAAATAAAAAACATAAAAATTAGAATTTAGGCCCCAAAATAAATAAACAAAGAGATCAAGCCCTTCTTGGGTACAACTCTCTCTATTCTGTATTTTCTCTTCACCATTCGAACTTGCGATCAAGTTCCATTGAACAGAAAAAAGCCCTTCATTTACTCACTAAAGGATGGAATAACCATGACAATAATTTAGCCATTTTGTAGGTCTTTTTCCAAAATCTTATAGTTTAGGCACCAAGTTTTCTTCAATAGAAATATAAAATAATTAGCAACTGCCATAATCTCCATAATTATAGAGATCATAGTAATTGTTAATCGATTTTGACATGTTTCTGGTATTATACCGATTTGTTTTAATTTTTCTTTATTCACTCTGTATTTTAATGTCTTTCCATTTTTTGGCTTGTTTACTATTCTTCTCTTTTTTTTCATGCACTTCTGTTTCACAATTTGATGAGTAAAGCTTTACAACTACCTTGTCTTCATTTATTCTTATCTTCTCATTAGAAAGGGGATTTTGCTGTTTTGAGCTAGTATTTTTGCTGTTAGATGTCTCTTTCCCACTTCTATTCAATATTATGTTCATCAAACTCCGTTGCAGTTTCGAGTAATAGAGGTGTCACTAATTGCTCATTATTTCCCTTTTTACTATTTGCTTTAGAAATACCTTCTAGCGCCAAAGTATTTGGGTTTTCTAAACTTATATTCAATGGAAATTCCCAACAATACGATAACCTGGGCAAATAATCATAGTGTAAATGATCAGAGGGTTTGTTATCTATTTCTCTTTGAATACCACTTTGAGCAAGACCTTCAAATGAATTTTTCAAAACTACATCATCATCAAAGTTTGGAATTATAGAACCATTTCTGTCAACATTAACAATAATGTTATTTTCTCCCTCCTTGTGTAGCTCATTCATATCACTTGCCTCACTTTTTTCTTCTTTCGGTACCTTAATCAATTTGTTCTCTTCCCCCTTTTGTTCTCCCATTGAAAAAGAACATTGCCCCATTTCCTTGCTGCACACTATTTGCCTTTTCTTTTCCATATGCAAATTTAGTTCTTCGTCAACTCCCTGATTAAAACCGACGGTACCCATTTCTACTTTCTTTGTCTTTGATACCAATTACCATATATTCTCTCTCTTTATTTATTTGCCTGCCAGTCACCTTTTCCTTTGTTTCATTTACATTTCGTTTTTTCTTTCCTTTCCTCACTTCTGTCCTATGAACAATACCATTATTTATCTTATTTTCCATAACCTTTAATATCCCATTGTCAATTCTTTTGCACTCAAAACTATCATTCCCTTGCAACTTGCACTTGTTACAATATCTAGGAGAATATTTGTATTCAATTGGCTGCCAAAAACCTCTTTCCATAGATGTGCCAATCCAAACAACATTTTCTGTCCTTTTTAACAAGTTCAACTCTACGCACATTTTAGCGTATTGATTAGGCCACGAAATGATCATTTTTAGGTATTAATATGATATGAATTAGCATAGTTTTGTTGACATTTAGGCTTCTTTATTCTATATTTTGCGTTTTTCTGCGTTTTCCTAGTTTACTTGCAATCGTTTGCATTTTTGTAGGAAAAAACATAGATTTAACGCAAAAACAAGACAAGGACGCAAAAATACCAAATGAAGTACTAAAAGAGAAGATTTCAGAAGACAAACGACCTCAAAGTCAACCCCAACAATTAGTTATAAAATGGACTTAAGTCAAGATCAGAGCAAAACAAGATTCTAGATGCTGACTTTACCGGTCAGCTGCCGTTATATTTTAAAATTTCGGATAAGATAAAAGTTTGTTGAGTTGATAAGTTGATATAGGTCTCCCCCTATTCCGAAAAACAAAAATTCATATCACTTTTTACCAGTTTTATATCACAAATTCTTTCTAGAAAGAGAGGGGAAAGAAAAATACATTTAAATTGAGAGTTTGTGCACGAATTGTCACTTTTATCGACGGTTTATCGTAAAATCATCTCTTGTTCTTACTTTTTATGTTGTTTTTGAGTATTTTCTTTGATTTTACTGCACGCTTACGTATGTTTACATGTTTTAAATCATTAATCTTATATCTCGCATGCAAAACTAGTTAAAACAAATCTGATTTTAGTTGTTTAAAACACTCGAGGAATGAGCCGTTGGATTGACAAACCTACCGTTAACACTCTTCTCGTTACTAATTAATTGATACCTAATTAGTAAACCCACTTAAAATTATCTAGGATAACAACCAAACGGTTCTAAGAACAATAACATTGGTGTGCTTTCCGAGAAAAATACTACTGATACCCTCGTGTTCTTGCGAGGCCTTTCAGTGGGTAGGAAAAAAGTACGTACTGAAAAGGCGGACAATAAAGTCAAAGTTGCAATGTTTGCTTTCAGGAATTTCCCAACTGATTTTGTAATTTCTCTCAAGTACGAATTTACACAGAAATTTAAGGGCAGTAGAGGTAACTTCAACCAAACTGGAGCTATTGATCGTTCAACCCACAAAGAGAAATTAATGCTCCATTTAAAAATTCTAAACAACCACCCCTACATTTCGCGGTTATGTATAGACATTGCTTGGATAAAATCAGATGCATCTTATAATTTGATCAAAACATGTCTAATATCAATCATACCGATAACCGGTGAATGTTTTAACCGCCAATTATGCATAACGTGAATCCTAATCAACTCCAATTTAGCTATTCCTCTTGAGAATTTAATTATCAAAGAGTTTTGAAGAAGATGATTGAGGAGAGACTGATGGCAGGAGAAACCCTAGGGAATAATCACCCATTTCGTCACATTTTCGCCCCTTTTCTCTTTCTCCAACCTAACTGTCTTAAAAAAGCAACAATTTTTCGTTGTGTCTTGACCATTAGCTTATTCGTATATACCCACCCGATAGTAATATATTTATATCTTATGCGAACAAATTGAACTTTAATATCCTGCCTTTTGACAGAATTTTAGAAAGAATTTTTTGTAGTTCAAAGATAAAAAAAAAATGAAATTCAAGAGTGGATAATAATTCTACATATACAACTTTCCGACACCGAGTCTTCGTGATCATAATGTTTCTCCACATTTAAATTTTAATAGGCTTCATAAATGCCACTCACAAATTTGATCAAAAAATGGAAAGAAAATGACTTTAAATTTTTCAAAGGAAAAATCCAAACCTAAAAATTTAGTTTCTTTTTTAGTGGATGACTTTTATGGACACTTTGAGACGTAATAATAACTTTAAAAAAATGCCGAAAAAGTGTCATGTTTTGAACCATTCTAAAAGTATCATGTAAACATTTCTTGCTAAAAAAGGCCAACTCGCATTCACCATCAATTTCAAATCACATCGGAGTTGTAACACACACACACACAAACACACACCGCCACCACCCCAATTAGACATGATTGCAAATCTGGGGGATTTTGAATAGTTTTAACTGTTTTTTAAAAAAATTCACTAAATAATTAAAAAAAATGGCTTTGGTTGGTCTTAATTAATATAAACGTTTATTATTAAAAAATGTAATACAACGAAATATAAAATATATGAATAACTATATATTAATAAGCATTTTAATATGCAAACAATCAATGAATCGCAAACACAATATTTATATCAACATCTTGCTATGTTACCAACACAAGTTGACTTTAGATGCACAATGATTTGTCCAACCATTGACGAATGAATATATTAACTCAAGGCTAATTCAATTCGTTTGCTTCGGGTTATCAAACTATCTACGAACAGATCTATCAGTTAATGAACTGATCTAAACATTCGCTTCAGATGTAATCAGCTTTTAAGTTAATATACACTTTTAATAGATATAGCAATACATGATAAATAAAGTGTAAGGTTAGAAAGTACTTGACGTGCTTATTTATCCAGGTTCACCTCAAATTGAGACTACGTCATATAAAAGTCCAAATTGGATCTTGAGATATTGTATTAACCACGAATTTCCTTTAGGACAGTCTACCATTTACAAAAAAAATCATTTAAGACAGAACTTAACACTATTCCTTTTTGGCAGAGCTACCCACGAGTTTGTTTCTCTTCAAGGGACAAAAGCGACCCACGTAACCCCTCTTGCTTGAAGGGTAGAAGCGTAAAGATATCCGAAAATTTGTGTCAAATACTGACATTTTTGATCAAAGATCCAAACAAGTTTTCCTAGTTGAATTTGTACAATCAACTTTGTTTAACACCAACTATCAATGTGATTCGATGATATAAAACAGAAGTTGAATCACACACACTCAAAAAATAAAAGTCTTTATAGATGAATCGCCCAAAAAATTAACTCTCCTCACTCAATATAGAATGATGTAGCTACTGACTTTGAGAGTTAATAGTCATTACTAGGGCTTCCCATTTGAATCTAAAAAACCAGTCTTGTTCAACCGGTTAACTTTAGTACATCGATGCTTGTTGTGTATATAAAATTCCCGTTAGTTATCATCAAAATGTAATTCAATTATGTATAATTGAAAATTGGTTCAACAACCCCCACACACCGCCACCACCACCACGCACACACCCATTCACCCATGGGTTTGTGGGCACCAACAGATATTAATGGAGGTTCGTCGAACTTCTGGCAAGTTCCATCAATTTTTGGAGAAAGTGCATGCATTTTTTGGATATTAGTCATTGACGGAATCGAAGATTTGACGAATATGTTTCTTTTCTCATTTAAAATTATCAAAATAATATAAGGTAATTTAATTACAATTATGTTTTACTATTCAAAACTCGTATCTCATACTAAGTGTTTTGGAAACATAATTGATAAAATCTTAGTTTTACATTTATTTGGAAAAAAAATGTTATTATAACAAAAAATCAAACGAATTTTTGATAATTAATACTGGTCATAGATTTTGAAGTAAAAATCCTCTAAATCTGGAACATGTAGCAGAAAAAGAAATTCAATTAATCGAGTTTATAAGTGTTCTACTGAAGTTACTAATATAATTAACATGAGGAAATAATTACTACATCACATGTTTGCAATTAAATATGACAACATAACAAATTAGAAATTAAATTTTTTCTAATTAAAGGGAATGACTTGTGTTGGAATTCAATGATTAATCACCGTAACAAGATAAGTTATACTTCATCTGTTCCATTAAAATAGTTCACTTAGTGTTTTGATTCCGTCACAAAATAATAGTCCGTTTTTTTTGCCACAATTTTTCCTTTTCTACCACTATTTATTAAATTGGGAATTAACAATGTTATTTGGTATTTAGTTACCAACATTTATTGTTATTGAGTTATTGACCGATATTAGACCAAATTCACAAGTATATAGCCAGTAATTATAAAACTCGAGATGCATGTAATTACACTTAGAGCATTCCCATTAGTCTATATAAACGGGCTCTGTAAGTATAAATATTAGCAATATGGTTAAAAACGTTGCACACCAGTGTAGATAACACCCTGTGTAGCTTATCAATGCATCAGAAATATAAAAATTATGTCTACATGTATACAACAATTCTATACATGAATAAACTATTTTAATATTATTTATTTTATTATCTAAACAAAACCCCAGCAATATCCTTTCTCCTCCCATTTTATCACTTTCACTCTCTCTCTAGATGTGTCTCCATCTCTCTCACATATCCGAGTTTTTCTTTTGTCCAGTCTATGAGTTGGACGGTACAAAGTCTCGTTACCCAATTTTTGTTTAAAATTATTTCATCCGTTTCTAAATAAGTGTCAATTATTTAATATTTGACTGTACCAAAATAAGTGTCAATTTTCTTAATTTATCAATGAAAAAATAATTAAAGTACTATAATGTCATCAACTATTACAATAAATACATTTTAAAAATTACCAATAATAATAATTTAATTTAAAGTGGGGCTATATGAGTAACTTTTAAATGCAATTAATGATACTTTTTAATATTTACCGAATTCAAATTGTGACACTTAAAAAGGGACGGAGGGAGTATTATTATTATTTTTATATAAATTTTGATTAATATTTATATTTAGGATATTTTTCACTAGGATTTTATATTTTTATTTGAGTTTTTATTGTGTTGTAATATTTGTTTTTAATTTATCAGAAATTAAATTTTCTAATGTAAAATAAAAATAGAAAAAATAAATTAGTTATTGAAAATTGACCATCTAACCCTCCATTTTCTAATCCAACGGTGGACAATTTAACTGCACAATGCCCGGTCTAACAACCCAATGGCACAAATTGAGGACCCTCACATATCACACGAAAAATAATTATATGAACTCGGTCCACTATTATTTAGAGTGTGTCAACCAATAAAAAAATTTCCTTTTAGTTTTGAATTAATTTTAGACTGGTTATATTTGAGTTCATTAGTAGTTGTTGAGTTTTTAGTAGATGACACATCCTAAATAATATTAGTGAATCAGGTTTACGGCAGTGTTACTCTATATCCCACGAAAATCAATTCCATGAACTCGGTCCACTATTTTAGTGGGTGTACCAACCAATATAATTTTTTAGTTTTAATTTTAAATTAATTTTAGTATAATGATTTTGGATTCATTAACAGTTATTGGATTTTAATGGATGGTTCACCTTTTATTTTAGTAGACAGAGTTTATGGAGTGTTTCTAATCACACACAATTCATTCGTTTAGCCTATTGATACTCTCTCTATATGTATATATATTTCCACAACTCCAACAGGTCAATCCTAGTAAATAAAGAATAAAAGAGTGTTAGAATATATGTGGTCTAGTGTCACATATGTTAAATATATTAATTTTATAGATTGTAATTGTTTGGATAATTATCAAGTTTTAATAAACATATTGGTTAATTAATTAATTAAAGATAAATTAAAGCAGTTAGTATTACATAAAAATTAAACTTAACGTTAAACTAATACTATCAGTTATCACGTTGATGGAACGTGAGAAGTAGGGGAGAACTGTTATAAACTCGATCTCTCTACCTATATAATAGTAATAATAGTACTTTACTCTCACCATCAAATAATTATACAGAGAAATAGATAATAGTACTTAATATTAAGGAAGACTAAGAGAGAGAAAATCGTATCTCATAAAAACTTGGAGTAATATAATAGAATGGCTCAAAATAAGTTTTCAATCGTCTTTCCTTATATTGTGAATATAATGAAGTTCTAACGATCCATGTTCCTTTATATTAAATAAAGGTTTATTAAATATGTTTTACATGTGCTATCTAGAGCATGGTTTAAAAACTCATGATTTTCCTTCTTAAGATATTCTATGAACCCTAGAATTTAATTGCAATGACTTTACTCAATTTATTTCCGCTGCAATTTGTGTGTAATTTATATGTATCATGTGTGGCAAAGAATATAAATATTATCACTGTTATTTGTCGAATAGTTTACTGCAAATATTTACAACCTTATAATTGTTATTAATAGTTTTATAGCATTATAAAGTGATAGGTACTAATTTTAATGACCATGGTTTACTTAACGAAATAATGAAACGCTACATAAAGATGAAATAATATGTTTACAGAAACCTACTCGTCATATATACCCCTTTTAATTTGTTTAGAAGTATTTTATAATTTGTCATATGTAGCTCAATTGTTTATACACACAGAACTTGTAGTACTTGTACACACAAATATTCATGTTTTACCGTGTGTTTTAAGACGTTTAAAGACAAAAGATGGCCGATGTCAAGTACTGTTATATATTTTCAGAAATTTTAATTGAATTTTTAAAGTAAAAGATATGTAAAAGGGGACTTAAAACTTAATTGTGAACATCACAAAATGTTTTATGTATATATGTGTGAAATTCCTATCCGCTGTTCTAGTTGCAGTTTTGCAGTTAGGTTTCAAGTGATGTTGCAACCACAGTTGGAACCTAAGTAATAATGATGGACAGAACTGAATAAAGTTAAATGTACTTGAAATAAATCACACGCACATTTAACAACGGAGTTCACCTAACTAGGCTACGTCTCCGGGGCACTTACCCATATTTATGATATTATAAAAGCTTACAATATAGGATTCAAGTCTTAATGAAAACTCTCAGACTCCCTCTAGCTTTTTCTGCCTATCTCTATATTGCTCCTACCTTATAACTATCACTTATAAATCAATGGCATCCCACCATTGTTTTCTTTTAAAGCTCACTGTGTATTCTCTCAAGAATGAGTTCTTTATAATTTAGAACACACACTTTTTACAAGCTAAGTCATCAACTATATAAACAAGTAAAACAATCTTCTTTCTTCAAGATCTTTTATGATTGCTTTGACTCTTTTGATTGGCTTCAATCTTTCCATGTATCATAAGACTCTTCAGCGTGGGATTGACTCCAATCTTCATAAGTTAATGCCTGTTGATTAACTAGCTTGGAAATAGGAGTTAGTCTTTTCCTATAAGAAGGAAACATATAAGACAATATCTTTTAGAGATAATATCTTTCAAATATACATATGAAACATTAACTCCATATTTCATTCAATGTTAAAGATATCATACTGATTTTGATAAGGAACAAAGATTGAAATAAGTGATAAAGATTTGCATAAGAATAGAGATATAGATTTATCCAACTAAAGGAAACACTTCTTTATAAACTAATCTCCTTATACCTTTTAAGAAACATCTTTCCTTACCACTATAATATTCTCACTATAAACGAATTACACCTTTAAGAGCATATGAGAATATATCCTGCATACTTTAAAACAGATAATTATCATTAAAGAATAGTAATGCAGAATTACAGAACTAGACAAAATCCTGCAAAACAACAGGTTGGAACTGTGGTTGCAACTGAGGTTGCAACATTACTTGAAACCACCAACGCTGTCTTAGCAGGTTGTAACTGAGGTTGCAACATTGCTTGAAACCTAACAATACTGTCTTATGTAGGTTGTAACTGAGGTTGCAACATTGCTTGAAACCTAACAACACTGTCTTAGTTCTTAACAAACAGATAAGATTATTTAGTGAAAACCAATAGACAATAAATAGTATTTAGACCAGAAATCTGGTCCTAACAATATGCTAAAGGTCGTGTACCATGTTATAAACAAATTATGATATTTATGTATAAAAGATGTACGTGAACACATTTTAAATTGTTTTGACTGTTTAATATAAAGACAGACTCTACAAAGTTTGATGTTGAAAGCCCAAATTCATAAATACTCACATGGTAGCATATTTAGGATTGTTATCGAACTTATTAACTTAAGAAACAGTGCAATTTAATTTTGTTGATTTCCGTTGCAATGATGTTCTTGGTATTGAATAAATATGATAAAAGGGATACAATTATATTTGAAGTTTATTTTACTCTTCAGAGACTTCAAATGGTGGTGTTGTTTATGTAGAACCAATTTAACACTTGTATCATTGTATGTATGGTCAGTAGTGATTTTGAACATATATTGAATATGAAATTAATTGTAATACAAAGTAGCCCATGTACATGTAAACCCTCATATGAATCTCAGTAGTATGTTTGAAAACATATAGAATCAAGATAAGTAAATGAACCGGTTTACATGATTATTTCAAAATGTAAGATATGAACATGTTTATATTTTGTGAAAAATTTAACGGTAAAAATTTGTATTTTTAGTCATCAAAGTGGCCAATATAAAAGTTTTAAAAGCTTAAGTTGTGTAAATTATTAAAATTACCCATTAGGATGCTTATAAATTATACAATGGTATACTAAAGTTCATCGTTATAAGATAATTATAATCACCCAAAGGTGGATTTGTCAGTTTTATAACTAATTGACATAATAGTTGGTGACCAATATACTATTTTAGTCAAAATTTATATCCGAAGATGTTAAATATGTCTAAGTAGTGTATATGATTGCCAAATTATAGATAATTTTATCATCATTAGAATTAGTGTTATATGTTTTTGTATCACACAAATGAGAAAAATGATATATAATTTATGTTTATTTATTTGAATCTTTTTATGTCTTTTAAGTTAAAGTACTAATACATGAGTATTGTATCAAATTTAGCAGTAGCTGTTCACGTTGTTTTCCATTCGCATGTTTCGTCTGTACCCCATGTTCAATGGGTTTAATTTCTCTGAAAGAACTTTCCATGATGCTTGGGAAAGGTCAAAATGTTTTTGCAAATGAGCGTAGCAAACAACATTAAGTCAACACTTCCAAAAGATGATACCGCAAAGGAATTTATGAAAATTGTTGAATAGCGTTCTCAAACTGCAGATAAATCTGTTGCAGGGATATTAATGACTATTTTAACCAACATGAAATATGATGGTTCTCGTAGCATATATGATCATGTCACTGAGATGCAAGATATTGGAGCAAAAATTAAAGACTTAGCGATGAATTTGGATGAAAGCTTTCTAGTGCATTTTATCATTAACTCCTATCTCCTCAATATGGCACATTATAGATGAATTATAACACAGTGAAAGACAAATGGAAAGTGCATGAAGTCGAAAGTATGTTAATTTCTGAGGAAACGAGACTTATGTTAGTTTCTGAGGAAACGAGGCTTAAGAATAAAGCAAAACATTTAGTTAATCTCACAAGTAACCAAGGAGCAAGAAAGAAGTTCGGTAAAAAGATAGAAAATGGAAAGAAGGGACTACATAAAGTGAATAGTTCAACTTTCCAAATCCGCAAGAAAGAGCAAAAGGATGTAAAGTGCCACTTTTGTGGAAAACCCGGACATTTCAAGAATATTTTCCTAAAACGTAAGGCATGGTTTGAAAAGAAAGGTAATTTTAAAACTTTAGTATGTTTTGAAGCAAATTTAACTAAAATTTCTTTTAATATTTGGTGGATTAACTCTGGTTCTACTGTCCATGTTCCCAATACTATGGAGGGATTTCTTACGACCTGAACCACAAGTCCAAATGAAAGGTTTATTTTCATGGGAAATCGTGTAAAGGCTCCAGTTGAAGCTATTGGAACTTATTGTTTAATTTTAGCTACTGGAAGTCATTTGGATTTGTTTCAAACTTTTTACGTACCTTCTTGTTCGTAATTTGATTTCGTTGTCTCGATTGGATTATGTTGGATATTCCTTTAAATTTGAGAATAAAAGTTTTAGTTTGTTTAAAAATAATCTTTTTATTGGTTCTGGTATTGTTTTTGATGGTTTGTATAAACTAAAACTTGATAATATTTTTACGGAATCTCTTTTAACCTTGCATGATAATGTTGGAACTAAACGTGTTTTAGTAGATAAAAGTTCTGCTAATTTGTGGCATAAACGTTTGGGTCATATTTCCAAAGAAAGACTGCCAAGATTGGTAAAAAAATGAAATTTTACCTAATTTGGATTTTACCGATCTTGATATTTCTGTCGAACGTATAAAAGGAAAACAAACAAAACACGCAAAGAAAAGAGCCACAAGAAGCACATAACTTCTTGAAATAATACACATTGATATTTGTGGGACTTTTGATGTTCCATCTTTTGGTGGATAAAAGAATTTTATTAGCTTTATCGATGAATTTTCATGTTATGGATGTATTTACTTACAACATGAAAAATCTTAATCACTAGATGCCCTAGATGTATTTATTAATGAGGTTGAAAGACAATTAGGCTTAAAAGTGAAAATTGTAAGATTTGATATAGGTGGTGAATATTATGGAAAATACAATGAAAGTAGACAATGTCCAGGTCCATTCGTTTGATAAATTTCTTGAAAATTGTGGTATTTGTGCGCAATACACAATGCCAGGTACACCACAACAAAATGGTATAGCTGAAAGGTGTAATCGTATCTTATTGGAAATGGTTAAGAGTATGCTTTCTAATTCATCTTTACACATTTCATTGTGGATGCATGCATTAAAAACTATCATGTACTTGTTAGATAGAGTTCCTAGTAAAGCAGTTCATAAAACTCCTTTTGAGTTTTTGACTGGTAGGAAACCTAGTTTACGACACATTCATGTTTGGGGTTGCCCGACAGAAGAAAGGATCTATCATCCACAAGAAAAGAAAATGGATTTAAGAATGTGGTTTTTTTAACGGTTATCCAGAAAAGTCTAAATGGTATAGATTTTATTGTCCTAGCCATAGTACAAGAATTGTTGAAACTGGAAAGGCTAGGTTTCTTGAGAATGGTGAAGTTAGTGGGAGTTTGGAACACGAAAAGTGGAACTTCAAGAAGTTAGGGTGGAGATACATTTTCCTTTAAACTTCTTGTAAATCTATTGTTCCTTCTATTGTTGGACAGTTGAACAATGAACGAGAATAAATTAATGATCCAACTATCTAGAATGACATAATGTCAATGAACCTATAGTTGATGATCCACAAGAAATAGAATTAACAAGGTCTCAAATACCAAGAAAATATGCTACTTCTGATGATTATGTGGTGCGTCTAAATGAAGTAGATTTCGATTTAGGAATCGATGAAGATCCATTTTCATTTTCACAAGCTATCGAAGGTGTTAATTCTGAAAAATGGTTAAATGTCATGAAAGATGAGTTAAAATCAATGGAACAAAATAAATTTTGGGATCTCGTCGAATTTCCTAAAGGATGTAAAAGGGTCGAGTGTAAATGGGTCTTTAAGACGAAACACGGCTCGCTTGGCAATATCGAACACACAAAAACAGACTGGTTGCTAAAGGTTTTACTCAAAAAAGTGGAATTGACTACACAGAGACTTTTTCACCCGTCGCTAGAAAAAAAACTCAATAAGAAATAATATGGCTGTGGTTGCTCATTACTATTTATAGTTACACCAAATGGATGTGAAAACCGCCTTTCTAAATGGGAATTTAGAAGAAGAAGTTTATATGTCTCAACTTGAAGGTTTTTCCATTAAAGTAAAGGAAAACATAGTGTGTAAAGTTAAAAAGTCGATATACCGACTTAAACAAACTTCCCGCCACTAGTATCTTAATTTTAATGATAACATTACTTCTTTTGGATTTATTGAAAACACTGTTGATCGGTGTATTTACGTTAAGATCAGTGGGAGTAAAGTTATGTTTTTGATTTTGTATGTTGATGATATATTGCTTGCTATTAACAATTTTGACTGGTTATATGAGACCAAGAATTTTTTCTCCCAAAACTTTGAAATGAAAGATATGGGTGAGGCGACCTATGTGATCAGGATAGAAATATCTCGAGATGATCACAAGGAATGTTAGGTCTGTCTCAAAAGGCAAATATTAATCGAGTTTTGGAGAGATTCAGAATGGGAAAATGCTCATCAAGTATTGCTCCAATTCAGAAAGGGGATAAGTTCAATCTTATGCAATCTCCTAAAAAGGAATAAGAACGCAAACAAATGGAAGGAATTTCCTATGCATCATTTGTAGGGAGTTTAATGTATGCTTAAACTTGCACTAGGCCAGACATCAGTTTTGTTGTTGGAATGCTTAGCCGAAATCAAAGTAATCCGGGAATAGATCATTAGAAATCTGCAAAGAAAGTATTGAGATATTTGCAGGGCACAAAGAACCATATGCTCACTTATCAAAAATCTAAGTATGTTGAAGTGATTGGTAATTTAGATTCAGACTGTACCGGTTGTGTTGATTCAAGAAAATCAACATCGGGTTATTTGTTCCTATTAGCTGAAAGAGCAATTTCATGGAAGAGTGCGAAGCAATCTACCATTGTTACATCCACGATGGAAGCTGAATTTGTGGCTTGTTATGAAGTTGCAATTCAAGGAAATTGGATGCGAAACATTATTTTAGGACTTGGTGTAGTCGACAGTATTGCCAAGCCGTTGAAAATTTATTGTGATAATTCGGAAAGAGTCTTCTTTTCGAAGAACGACAAGTTATCTAAGGGTGTAAAACATATAAATTTAAAATATCCTGCCGTTAAAGAAAATGTTCATAAACAAAAAGTGTCAGTTGTACACATTAGTACTAAACTCATGATCGTGGATCCGATGATTAAAGGATTGCCACCTAAGACTGTCACGCCCCCAAATCCCTAAAGGACATCGAGGCATGACCTTTTATTAAAAACAAAATAAAAGTGAAACCTGTTGGTAGAAAATTAAAAAATTTAAAAGAAAAAGACTTGCGAGCTAAAGGAACAATTAAACCATAAATAAAAAGCTTGCCAAGCGCGGCTACACGACCAAAAGGTTTTAACAAAATTATAAAAGAAGAACTAAGCAAATGTAATTTGCCCGTAGGCTACAACCTCAAAACTGTTCTAAAATAAAGAGAAAGCGAAAGCTCCGAACCCATGTGATACATTCCAATGGCTCCTATCCAAAAGTCTCAACCTAAGTTGTACCTGAAAGACAAAATCGTAACGGTTAGTTCCACGCACATAACTAGACGGGACGGCACCACAATACCGTCACTCCATCCCATAAATGCGAGACTCACAACAACAACTATGATAGCAACATATAAAAAGAAATAAAATAACGTCGTACAACAAGACAAATTAAATAACTCCAACACATATCTATAACAAACATGGACCTCTCATGCCACCTACCCCAGTCCGTAAGGTAGGTCATTCCCTATCCCCTCGGCCGTCTTCTGTCCCCGGAATTAGGAAGAGACAGAGACCATTGCTAACATAAAAGTAGATTTAAAGTGCGCACTTGGACCTCTCATGCCACTCGTCCCAGTCCGTAAGACGAGTCATTCCCTATCCCCACGGCCGTCTTCTATCCCCGGAATTAGGAAGAGACAGAGACCATTGCTAACAGAAAAATAAATAGAGTGCACACTAGGACCTCTAATGCCACTCGCCCCAGTCCGTAAGACGAGTCATTCCCTATCCCCACGGCCGTCTTCTGTCCCCGGAATTAGGAAGAGACAGAGACCATTGCTAATGTATATATATTAAGGCTTCGGCCAATAATATTATACTATTCATATAATACATCTCATACATATAAATATTAAGGCCTCGGCCGATAATATTATACTATTCAAATAACACAATCTCATACGTCACTTAACGTAATACAACATAATCTCAAAAGCATAGGTGCTAGATTCACAACTAGGCAAACAAGTCTAATCAATATAAAAACTCATTCAGGAATTTTAACAAACACCTTGTATGTGCAATATAAAACTCATCTTTATTTCAACAATAATTTACCCAATTCTATCAACAACCATAATAATATATAATCAACGCATATAACATGGAATCCTTTAATATTATCATTAATCCGAAATCAAAAGGCTAAATCCACAACTAATCCAAAATCAAATAAGTGAATTAAAAATATAACAACTAACCCCAATTAACAATTTAAGAACATAATTAATATAAAAGGCAAAAACCCCCAATTTATACTAAACGCAAAACCTAATCCTAACATACACCCTCGTCTAGTCGCAATGGATAACCCCCGTTACCTTAGCATGTAGAGGAGATGATTCCGGTAATAATCCGCTAACGTGGTTTCTCTTTTTCTTCTTCTTCTTCTTCTTCTCTTTTTTCTCTTTTCTCACTTTTTCTCTCTTGTTTTAAGGTTTAATGTTTTTAAAGAAAAGTGGGCTGATTTGGAAGATGTAAAAACTGTTTTTAGAACGTTTGTGGAAGCGAACAATTTGGTCCCTAAAGTTCCAAAAGTTAACTCTTAATCCAATATATTACTTTACTGCTCAAAATAACCTATTTTTAGAAACAAAACTATTGGGTCCTTTTTATTTATAAAATTAGTAACAGGTTTTTAAAATAAAGCTTTTTGGAAGAGTTTCGGTTTTTGGCTAAAAATTAGTCGAGTGACCGGATTTTAGTAAAATTTTGAATGAAACGTTTTTGGATAAATTAAATCATAATTAAAATTACTTATAAAAATACGGGATGTTACAAAGACTTTTATCGAGCATGTCGAGAGGATGGGAATCACTGAAAATATTAATGTTTTGTTTAAAGGTTTTAAGTTTGACACTTTGAGCTTATTTATGTATTGTTTTTGAAAATAATAAATATCATGTTTTCTTGCTTTTGTATATACATAATGTTGAACATGATTTGATGTGTTTTCTTTTATAGATCTTGTCAACTGGACGACCAATATTGTTGTACTTGAAAGGGATTGTTTTGTTATATAATGCAAAATCGCCATGACTCAAGATAAGTTTTCAATCGTATTTCCTTATATTGTGAAAATCATGAATTTCTAACTATTTATGTTCCTTTATATTAAATAAAGGTTTATAAAATATGTTTTACAAAAGGTGTCATACATGGAGGAGTTTGGAGGAGGAGAGAAAGACGGAGGGAGGCGACAATCATAAGTTACATAACAGTTGAGTTTGAGGAGCATGTTTTCTTTGATCGAAGTATGGGTGTAGATATGATCAGATCTGGCCTGGAAATTGATATTTACATTTTATAAATCTGATTTTTTTGATTAATCATGAACAAATTGATATTTTCACTTTGTTAAATACTTCAAGAGGTGAGAAATATCAAATCTGCAGCTTGGATATTTTCTTATTAATATATTGAAGATTTTCTTGATTCGGATAACAAAGAGAAGAGCAGAAGAACAGAAAAAAAAGAAGCAAAAGTAATACAATACAATATTTAATAAGATAAACAGGTTTCCGAAGATAGGCTGATTTGCATTTGATTTGAAATATAGGAATGCATGTCTTATAAAGCTACTATGTGTACTTTTTATACTTGACCGTTATATAGACAGTTGTGAGTGCTCTTAATGTTCTCATCTATTGAAGATGTAATATAAATTGGGATTTAAATTTTTAGTTATAAGTGACTCATATGATTAATTCTCATCTACTTTTAACAAAATTAATTTATGGGCAAAACTGGAACAACACTATATTGTTACTACTTTAACCAACTTTTTTAAACCGCCTGAAAATCCTAAGTGGACTATTTTAATGGAATTGAGTGAGTAGTTATCTAATTAACTTAAAAGTACTAAATTAAATAAAAAGTAGAATTCTAAAAAATTAACATGGTCGACAATTGCACATATGATAACACCCTTGTGTGGTACTCATTCAGTTCAGCACTCCAAAGAACAATATGGTTATGACAAACCTTTCTTAATTTATGACATTTGAATGTAAGAATTTATACTTTGGAAAGCACATTTTATTAATGAAACATTATATTTTATTAATTCTTCGAATAATTGATTCTCACCATGGGACATGTCCCTATGGAGGCATGAAATAAAATCAAATTCCAACAAAATTTTGGAGTAATCAAATAGTATACCTACAACAAGGGAACTATGACTAAAAAGACAATAAAACTAGCAATCCATCTTCTAAGCTCATTTAAAAGGGCAAATGCGCTCAAACAAAACATCATTTTTCTCCATATACTCCCTAAGCTTATTTCTCACCTTTTAACGCTATCAAGGCGAGTTTTAGAAATCACACACATACCAATCTATTGCATATTATTATTGTCTTGATTTGGAATGTTTATTATGATTTTCCTCGTGCTTCATTACGTTCTACTTTAGTTCATGCACAGATGCATATCGATTCCACTATTTAACATCGGTTGGCTTATGTTTTTTAAAAATCCTTGTATCATACGTGATTTAATTATTTGTTTTTATTTTGAAATAGGGTTCAAATAATGTGACGAGAAATAAATTTATGATCCCTATGATGAGCCAGTTGAGTCTTGTGGAACCCGATGGAAGAAGGGTCACATATGAAGATAGTGATGGTGTTGTGTCTAGAAACGAACATGTTGAGAATGGTGGCGGAAGCACCTGTTGTGGCACAGGGAGGAAAAAATACCACCGCCATATTACCTACCAAACTCAAGAACTAGAAAAGTAAGTGCATAAAAGTTTTGGGGAGAAAATAATACTAGTATCTAAATTACTTTAAATAATCAATATTGTTTCACCTTCAAAATCTATTGTGTCATTATCGTTTAATTGAAATCATAAGAGTAATGAAAGTCTGGGATAAATGACATAAAATATTCACACATGGGTCAAAATCATTTCCAATGATGAAAAGTTGCATGTGGAGTAGCTGTTGGAAATATTTGATAATAGCAAGTGAAAGCATTGCTACATAGCGCTTTGCGGTATATTTTTTTTTTGCCTAAATATGCACTAAACTTTAGAATATATAACAATAAAAAAATAAATGTATAGTTATATTAGATAGTAATAAAAAACAATCAAATTTTTTTTTATTGTAGGTGAGTTTCGAACTTGGGTCTGCTGGAAATTACAGCACTGTCTCAACAATCTGGACTGCACACACTTTTATGAAAATTACACCATATATATTAATTATTTAGATCCGCTGTTTTTTTTTCCTAACTCACTATTTACGCCTTTGGTCCAGAATTTCGCGCTTTTTGCGCTTTTGGCCCACTATAGCGCGATTTTAGCGCAATTCCAGCCAAATAGTGGTTTTTCGTTGCGTTTTTTTTCCCAAAAAGCGCTATTTCGTGCTATATATCGCGATTTTTAAAACATTGCTGAGTAATGAACAAGGGAGAGGGCCTTCACAACTCTGCTATAGAAGATGCCGATGAGTCCAGATCATTATAGTAGCGACCCGTTAATAAATAAATTTAAAAGGGTCTGAATATTGGAATAAACTTATTTTATTTTTTACATAGAGAGATGCATACATTTCCATCGTTTTAGGTACTATTCTACTTTTTCTTATGCTCCAAATTTGAATTATTTGGAAGAGGCATGGAACCCCAGAGTCCAGATTATTCAATTTGTTGACATCGTTGTTTATTTGATTTAGGATCTTCGAAAGTGCTCAAAAGCTTATTGCGGAACCTCCTTTTTAGAATGATTAAGCTATCTTTTTATGATGTGAAAGGTAGTTTAGTACAACACAAAAGGTGTGCTTAAATGGCTGTATTATGTATGATTTCGTTGTAAATTATTTCCAATTGTTTCTTTACTTGGGGTAATTTTCTCCTAAATGGTCACAGCGATAGTAGTTAAATCAATATTGGAGACAACGAGTAATATGTGTTAGTGTGGTATGGGATAACTAATACCATAGCTTTTACGCCATGTAACTGTACGACTCAATTTCGATTATTTTATTTTGTAGGAAATTAATGTAGACATTTTGAACTCCAACAGACCCTACCTCCCCCTTTGTTTTAACCCCCCAAATAGGTGTGGATCTATAGTAGACGTTAACTGGTGTTCATACTAATATTGGAATGATCAGTACACAGTTTTTTTAAACTAGTAGTGAATGACACTTTTGTGAGTGATTAAGTGAGTTACATCATTAGTTATTGGGGAGTCAAACTTGTTACAAGCATATTAAAAGTGAAGTTGGGACATGTCATGCCTAGATTTTGGTCGCATCGTTTTACAAGAGAAATAAACGGATCTGAAAGTGTACTTAATTGCATATAACCACATCATGGTAATTTTTTCTATGTCAAAAGGCCTTTGTAGGCCGTGTTTGGATGTTTTGGAATACAACAACTAACATCAACTAGCAGTCTAGTATATGGTTTATGATATGCATGATCATTCTAGTAATATCTTTTATAATGATTCTTAAATCGTATTTTCAAACTAGAATGTCCTTCCTAACATTTACTCGATATAAACTTTGAACTGATACACAATTTTTCAAAACCAGAGAAGAATATAGAACCTTAATTTTTTTTTAGTAGAACGTGATATCTATTACAACTTCAACTCTTTGTACTAATAATTATAAACCAAGACAATTTCTCCTCTAAACTTGCTTATAGCTTCAATGAACTTATATTGCATGAAAACAAAGTAATTGGACATGCATAAAGAAAAAGTTAGTGCATAGTTTTCTTTTAATGTTTAAAAGGCAAGATACAAACAACCACAGTTAAAATGAGGATTTGCTTAACAAAATTGAGTATTGCTATACATGTTCGGATGAACAAGAATACATGGAAGCCTTTGAATCGCTGGAGTAGCTCACTTGCTACATTTAGCATTTTTTTTTTCATTTATCGGTTAGAATGTAGCCAATCAAATCAGACAACCAGTCTTCACATGTATTTTAGTATCTGCAAACATTCCACATTTGGATAGCCAACATGATTTGAATGTGAGAAGCACTTTTGATTAGAGCGCCTACACTACAAAAAAATGTCAGTTTATCATCAGAGCCTTTGTTGCTAAACCGATGGTAAAGTGAGTGTCGCTAAATTTAGAAACAGTTTAGCAGCATTTTTTGTTGCTAAACTGTTGCTAAAATTTAGCGACACTCACTTTACCATCGGTTTTCAAAAAGTGAATTGTTGATATCTTAACTTTTTCTTGTAGTGGTAGTGGCTTTTTACATTTTTTGTACTTCGAAAATTTATATTTTTCTCATAATGAAATCACCAATTTTCTTGTTCTACTTTAGTATAAATTTTTGATTCAATCAAGTTCCATTGCCAACCACCCGTAGGAAGGGTTTAATTATTTTGTGAACTTTCATAGTATGTGCTCAACTGGTCTAGTTCTAAATACACATTGGCTACAACTGCTCCTACTTTATTAAGCTTCACCCTTTGCCTAGCCATGCTGCTTCGCAACCATCTAATATATTCCGACATTGTGGTTTTTTGTGATTGTCTTATATGAATTTTCAACTAAAGTGAACTGAAAAGAATTGAAATTGTGATGATGAGGTAGTATTATATATAGATGAACAAGTTTTTGGTCGCTCTAGTTCAACAAACAAAGTGGCGTAAAATGGAAAAAAAAATCATAACAAAGACATTTACTCGCTTGATCCTATTTTGTTAAAAACTACACGAAAAGAATATTGGAAAATTTTGAGAAGCTCAATAAGAAGACAACGTTTTACAATCTTTCAAGACAAATGATTATAAGCCAACCGTGTATCATCGTTTTTATCAATTATTTTGGATAAGTTAGATTTTCTAATATTTTAAGATTTTCGTACATGTATTTACATATTACAAAATTCTCTTTTAGAGCTTCTTAAGTTAGCAACATGTGCTAACCAAGATGTTTTGTTCGTTTTATTAATTGTTTTGTGGCTTTTTCAAGATATAACATCTCATTTTCTGAAAAAAATAATCTAATAGGAAATAATTTATTAGAAATAACGATATAAGACTTCAAGAAAATGTGAGGATAGAAAGAGAAAAAATTTGACTATTGCTAAATTTACTAACAATGCAGCAACATAATATGTCCGTAAGTTTGTTTCTTAATTTAGTGAAATTCACTTTAAAAACATAGGTTATGGTGGTATCCTGATATTTTCTTATAGTGAAATGATGAACGTATTTCAATGTTGGCAGTGAACAAAAATACCAACAGTAAAACTTTTCATATAGTATGATACATATTTGGAGAAAGAACATAATATAGGAAGTGTTATAATTGTCATTAAAGTATTAAAGTGGGGTTCATTAAAATAATTTGAAATATACATTCTTATAATATGATTCATACAATGAATAATTTTTTTCTTATTATGCATAGTAACAAATTAATTTTTTCCTAATATAGTGAAGCGAATCATTCTTATCCTCCGATCAGACAAGCTATTTAACTTTTTACTCTTCTTTATTATTTCTATAAAAAGTATTCTTTGTCCAAATATTAAAAACCCACAATATCTGTTCAATTTTTTTCTTATTATGCATGGTAAGAACTTAATTTTTTTCTAATTGAGTGGAGACAACGAATCATTCTTATCCTATGACCAGACAAACTATTTAACTTTTTACCCTTCATTATTATTCCTATACAAAGTACTCTTTGTCCTAATATTCATTCCCTACAATATCTCTCGAAGACTTTTACTCACTCTCTCTCTCTCAAAGTTATCAAGTCATTTCACTAGTAAGTTTCTTATTGAATAATCTCTGATAAATTATGTTTTGTTAGTGTTTTGTACATATAGAACCATCAGGTTTTATTTTTAATTTAATTAAGGGTAGTATAGAAGGCAACGAATAGATTAATTCTCAAAAGTTAGAACAAGTTCAACAGAAAAATGTATTATCGGCCTACAAAAGCATCAATGTTGTTTATTAATTAAACTCAATCCCTTGTTTAATTATGATTATTTGTTTCTAAATCTTTTCAGTATATTCAGAAGCGGACCCAAGGGGGACTGGGGGTGGCCGTGACCACCCTGACGAGGATTTTCAATTTTTTTTTTTTATATATGTAATTAAAAAAATTCTGAGATAATAGATTGATGGCCCTCCTACTTAAACAAAAGAGTTGCTGGTGTAATGGTAAAATTGGACCATAAGTTAATGGAAAGTTAGGAGTTCAAATCATGTTATTTTATTTTTTCTAAAATTTTCTGTTTTTTATTTTGAAATTACCAAATTTTCTAAATATCCATTGTATTTTTCCAAACAGGATTACATAAAAAATTAATTTATTGTCCAATGTCATTTGTCTTGACTTCATATTTATTTTATATTATGTTGAATATAGAAAAAAATATAAAAATTGTATTCGATCATATTTTTTTTATATTCGACATATGTTTTATACCACGGCCCCCGAAGAAAATCATTCTGGTTCCGTCCCGGAGTATCTTGTATAACATTATTAGAATATGAACACATATATTTTTAAAAGTAATATTGGAACAACTATTAAAATGTTTACACGAATTTTTTTTTTGCTAGCTAGGTCCATGTACTTCATTAAAATGTTTACCCTTCTTGATTTGGAATGTTTATTATCATTATTGCTAGTTAGGTCCTTGCGCTTCATTAAAATGTTTACCCTTCTTGATTTGGAATGTTTATTATCATTATCCTTGTGCTTCATTAGTTTCCATACGTGACTGTATTTTAATTCATGCACAAATGCATATAGATTATGTAACATCGGTGGCTTCAGTTTTTCTAAATTCCTTATATCATACATGATTCAATCTTTTGTTTTTATTTTACAAAATTGGATTTACCTAATGTGACGGACAATCAGTTTATGATCCCTATGACGAGCCAGCTGAGTCTTGTGGAAATCAATGGTAGCGATGGTGTTGGGCCCGTGGGCGAACCGGTTGAGAATGTTGGCGGCAGCATCAATCGTGGCACCGGGAAGAAACAAATTTACCGCCATAGTACGTACCAAACTCAACAACTGGAAAAGTAAGTATCGAATTTTGGAGGAAAAAATATTATTATCCGAATTACTTAAAATAACCGCACCTAATATTGTTTCATATCAAAAATCTATTCTATCATTATTGTTCAATTGAAATCATAGGAGTAATGTAGTCTTAAATCATTAAATGACCTAAATTCTTCACACATGGATCATTTCCAATGATGAAAAGCTGCATGGGGAGTAACCGTTGGAAATAATTCATAATAGAAAGCAAAAAATTTAGAAGGAAAACAAGTATATAACTCTTACTAAGAGTTCATTTATAAAAACCCTTTTTCTGATTTTAGACATGTAAAAGATGACTAATCTCCCAACACTACAACAATAGATGCTTCATGCTTGTGATCTTAAACTGATACTGTAACTTACATTTTCACATCACTTCTTTAAAACTTTATCAACTCTAACTCTTAGAGAAGTGTCGTCTCAAGCAATTTAGAGGCCCTAGCAAATTTCAGGTAGGAAAAAAAAAACTCCAAACAATAAAATAGTTTCTTTAATCCAACATCAAAAGAATCAAGAAAAACTGAAGAAAATACGACGTTTACTATGTCAAAGTTGAGATACCAGCAGATAAAAAAATTAGACTTCAGATTTTTCTTACTTTTTTTGGGTGCAAACTCAGTAACATTTAACTACACAAAAGTTATCAAACTACACAAATAGTATATTATACAATTCTAATATGCTTTAAAATCTACTAAATGTTCTCAATAAAAATACGGGAGTTGCCATTGAAGAATAGTAATATAAAGAATAGTAAATCTATTAACTGATTCTCAATATAAATATCGAAACTATATATACAACCATTGAAGAAAAAGAAACATAATAAAAAAACTGAGAACTTAACTAATTAGCTAGCTTTGTAATGTTTTCTTCTGTTCATTCTATTTGGTTTGATTCCCATTTTGGTCACCTGGAGTTGGATACTCTCTATTAATGTAATTTTTTTTTCCTTTTTAATCTTTATAGAAGTCTTGAACATGTTCCACAGTTTTATTATGGATGATATGTATTGGGAAATATAACAACCAATATATGGATTTGGTAGTTCGTCTTTGCCTATGCATATTTGAATTTTACTTTCCATGTAAGATGGCTATATATATATTTTATTTTTTTGTAAGCTACAAATCTAACATTTAGGGTAAAACTTTTCTATAATTATACAATAAACTTCATAGAGTTCTAAAAAATCCAAGTCACATCAATAAACTCTACATTGTTATATTACATATTTTTATATCCCATGCTATGATATTTTCCTACTTATCGTAACAGATGTCATCACATGACAAAAAATTACTTTGATACATATAACTTACTTTAAAACTATAGATTTTCTATGTAACCTCTGTTTAAAAATAAACTCCACTAAGTACTACTTTTCTTCTTCTCAGTGTTCCGGTTGTAATTTTTTCAAGACCTGCCCACATCAGTAATTATTTATTTGGAGTAGAAAATCTATCAGTAAACTTCATCAGTAATTATTAATTTATTTTTATTTGATGTAGTTTTTTCGAGGCCTGCCCAAATCCAGATGACAGCCAGAAGAAATTGCTATGCAGTCAATTGGAATTGGAGCCTTCGCAAGTCAAGTATTGGTTCCAAAACAAGCGCGATAAAGTTAAGGTTTAGTTCAACACCTCACTTTTTAATTCTCACTCTATCTAGTCTCTTGTATAGTTTTTCCCTTTGTTAAAATGCATCTACGCAAGCTAATCTAGTTTAAGCTATGTAGAGTTTGACATCAACCAATAACTTAAAAGGATATTAAACACTTTTCTTGGGATCCTTTGGTTGTATCCTACAAATGCTAGAGTATAATTTTTTAGTTAATATATCTATATATATATATGTATATATATATATATGTATATATATATATATGTATATATATATATATATGTATATATAGGCAACAAACGTATCCGCTTGGTAGAAATTAATAAGAACCGGCATCGATCGAAAGGTGAAACGTGTATTTTTTTGAAACATGTAAGAGCTTGAATGATCAAAAGTTAACTAAAAAGGACAATTCCAAATCATCAAAATAAATAAATAAAGGAAAATCCAATAAAAATAATTTTCAAACTATAATATAAAAAAAAGTACCATCTAATCATTTTTGTTCGAATTTTACTTATTTTTTTAGTCTATTATGAATTTTGACTAAACTTATAATATATATTTTGCTTATTAATGTGAGAAAGTTGGAACGTGAAGTCCTTTTGAATATTTCAAAGAGCGATTTTTTGGAAAGAAAGAGTTTATCACATGTATATATTAGATGATATAGCTTGTGTATAGTAGTACTTTTTCACAATCACCCCTTTATTTTTCTATACCCCTCAGATGCAACATATGATGCATGAGAACTCACAATATCGATTATGGAATGAGATGCTTCATGGTGAAAATATAAGGCTAAGAGACACACTCAACAACACCCCTTGCCGCGCTTGTGGGGGTCCAACGACTCTCAATGATATGTCTTTCGACATAGTTAATCTGCGAATGGAGAATGTCCGTTTGAAATATGAGGTATGTTGCTTGTTAACCATATAACTTTGTAAATCATATATTTTTAACATTGGTTTGACATTTTTAAACTTGTATATGTAACAAAAAACTTCAATTTACCCCAAAACCACAAGTGGTTGTCGAGAATATTGTGTTGCAGATTAAGATAAAACTATGAACAATGATTTTCGTGAAATGTGTTAGGACCAGATTTCTAGTCTAAATATTGTTAATTGTCTATTGGTTTTTACTAAATAAATCCTAACTGTTATTAAGAACTAAGACAGGATTGACAGGTTCCAAGTACCAGTTGCAACCTCAGTTGCAACCTCTGCTGACAGGTTTCAAGTACCAGTTGCAACCTCAGTTGCAACCTCAGTTCAAACCTGTTGTTCAGCAGAATTCTGTTTAGTTCCATTTATCTGCATAACCATTCTTTAATGTAATTACTTCTTTTAAAGTATGCAGGATATATTCTCATAAGGTCTTAAACGTTTTATATGTGTTTATTGAGAATATCAAAGTGTTAAGGAAAGATGTCTTATTAAAGATATAAAGAGATTAGTTTATAAGGTTGTTTCCTTTTGAATATGATCTCTTCTCTTATGATTATCCTTATCACTTGTTTCAATCTTTGTTCCCTATCAAATCAGTATGATATGTTTAAGATTGAATAAAATTAGGAGTTAATGTCTTACATGAATATCTAAAAGATATTATCTTGCCAAGATATGATCTTTTTATATGTTTCCTTGTTATAGGAAAATACTAACTCCTACAAACAAGCTTGTTATTTAACAGGTATCAACCAATCATGATTGAAGTCTATTCACGCTGAAGAATCACGTATTACATGGAAAGACTAAAGCCAATCATTAAAGTCAAAAGCAATCACAAAAGACCTTCAAAGATAGAAGATTGTTTTTGCTTATATAGAGTTGATAACTAAGCTTGTAAAAGTGTGTGTTCTAAATTATAAAGAACTTATTTTCTAGAGAGAATACACGTGAGCTTTAAAAAGAAAACAATGGTGGGATGCCATTGATTTATAAGTGATAGTTATAGAGTAGGAGCAATATAGTGATAGGCAGAAAAACCTAGAGGGAGTCTAAGTTTTTCATTAAGACTTGAGTCATATATTGTAAGTTTTTTATAATATCATAATCTGGGTAAGTGCCCCGGAGACGTAGCCTAGTTAGGTGAACTCCGTTGTTAAATGTGCGTGTGAATTATTTTCAAGTACATTTAATTTTAAAACAGTTCTGTCCATTAATACACTTGGTTCCAACTGCAGTTCCAACCTCACTTGGAACCTTATACACTTGGTTCCAACTGCAGTTCCAACCCCACTTGGAACCTTACTGCAAAACTGCATCTAGAACAGCGGATAGGAATTTCAATTGGTATCAGAGCTTTACACTAGACCGTACTTAGTGTGGATCCTGTGTTCTAGTAAAAATGGACTTAATGAGGGAAGGAAACGCTTTCAACAAACCTCCATTGCTTGAAGGAGGAGTAAACTATGGAGTATGGAAGATCAGAATGAGGTCTTTCATCAAACAGCAGAATGAACATGCATGGAAAACTGTGATGTATGGATGGGAGGCTCCAACTAGCATTGATAGTGAAGGAGAACTGGTTTTTATACCTGAAGACAGATGGTCTGCTGATGAAGACAGAAAATCAAGTGCCAACTCAACAGCCATAAACTTGATTTTTGCTGGTGTAACTCTCAGTGTATTCAGGTATATCTCTCACTGTGAAACTGCCAAAGAGGCATGGGATATTTTGCAAGTTACTTTTGAAGGAACTACCAAAGTAAAAGCTTTTAAACTTCAGCAGTTAACTACTCAATTTGAAAACCTTAGAATGGAGGAAGATGAAAACATTGAACAATTTAATGGTAGAATCTGCCACATTGCTCATCAAGCTGGAACCTTAGGTGAAAAATACAGTGATGCTAAACTTGTTAAGAAAACTCTTAGATCACTTCCAGAAAGGTTTGAAATAAAAGTTACTGCTATTGAAGAATCAACAGACTTAGATAATCTTAAACTTGAAGAACTTATAGGAAATCTAAGCACTCATGAGCTGAAATTTTTTAAACCAAAAAGACCAGAAAAGGGAATAGCATTTCAGGCTAAGAAATCTGAACCTAATGTCTGTGATAAAATAAGTGATGAAGAACAGCTAGCCTTCTTTGCTAAAAAGGTTTTCAAAAAATTTTACAAGAGAAAAGAGGATGATACTGGTTCTTCTAAAAACTTTCAGAAAAGGGATAACCAATTTAAGACAGAATCCAGGTTCAATAATAACTCTACTGGTAAGTGGAATTCTAAAGAGAAGGATAACAAAGATTATAAGCCTAAAGAGATTCAGTGTAGAGAATGTAGAGGCTTTGGTCATATTCAGGCTGAGTGTGCTAATACTTTAAAAAGGAACAAAAATGCCTATATATCCACTCATAGTGATAGTGATTCTGAGAGCAACAGTGATGAAGAGGATGAGTCTAATTTTGTTAACTTTATGGGAATAATCACTGAAAAAGAACCTACTTATGAAAGTGACTGTGAACATGTTTCAACTGAAGTTACAACCACTCTTAAAACCTACAGCAGTGATGAGGAAGAACCTTCTGATGAAGACATTTCCCAGCAATATCTTGTTCTTTATGAAAAGTATAAATGTCTGAGTAAACAAATCTTGATCATAAGCAAACTTAATGTTAATCTAAAAGATGAGGTTAAAAGTCTTACTGAGAAGATGAACTTACAACTGGCTGAA
This sequence comes from Primula vulgaris, assembly GCA_963920805.1. Classification (NCBI taxonomy): domain Eukaryota; kingdom Viridiplantae; phylum Streptophyta; class Magnoliopsida; order Ericales; family Primulaceae; genus Primula; species Primula vulgaris. The sequence goes on along the minus strand of OY987215.1, from coordinate 16,689,129 downwards.
CTTACTGAATCTAAAAAGAAAATAAAACTGATGAATGTTTCTGCTTCAGAAAAATTAGATGACATGCTGTCATATTCTAGAGGTTCTAAAGATATCAGTGGTCTAGGTTACTATGGTGGTAAAAGTACAGGAAAAACTACCTTTATTGAAGCTGTTGCTAGAGCTAAAACTCATAATTTTGACAATAAGGTTAGAAGCTCAGTTATAACCAAAGTTGCAACCATGAATAAACTGAATAGCTTTAGGTATAAAAATAACTTCAGAATGAAGATGTGTAATTTCTGTAAGAAACCTGGTCATTCTGAAATCCAGTGTTATTTAAAAAGAAACAGGAAGTATATTTCTCAGAAAACTTGGTTGGCTTCTGTCAATAAAAATCTGAACTGGGTCTGGAAAGTTAAAGAAAAAGCTACCTTAATTGCTAACAACAAAGCTGTCATTAACTCCTTGAATGCTGTTACCTCTAATGATTGGTATTTTGATAGTGGTTGCTCTAAGCACATGACAGGTACTGCAAGTCTCTTAAAAAATGTCACCATTCTCACTGGAAACACTGTTGTGTTTGGAGGTGGAGATACAGGTAAAATTGTTGGTAAAGGTACCTTAAACAAACCTGGAATGCCTGTTATTGAGGATGTTTTTCTTGTAGATGGTCTAAAAGCTAACCTTATAAGTATCAGTCAACTTTGTGATAATAAAATGATTGTTAAATTTGACAAAGAAAGGTGTCTTATTACTAATCTTAACAATGATTTAATCATGACTGGAGTTAGATCAACAAACAGCTGCTATGTGTTTGAAAAAGCTGAAAAAGAATTGCCTCAAAGTAGGTGTAATCAAGCCATTACTAATAATGTGGATATTTGGCATAAAAGGCTTGGGCATGTGAATTACAAAACTCTTGATAAGCTTGTTAAAAATGAATTGATAAGAGGAATTCCTAAACTTAGTGCTAAAACTCAAAGTGTCTGTGGTGACTGTGCTATAGGTAAACAAACCAAAAGTGTTCACAAAAGTATAAGTCAAATCTACACTAAGAGAGTCCTAGAACTTCTTCATATTGACTGGATGGGGCCTATGCAAACTGCTAGTATAGGTGGTAAGAAGTACATTCTGGTAATTGTTGATGACTTCTCTAGATATTCTTGGGTAGTGTTCTTAAAAGATAAGACTGAAACTTTTGAACTGTTCAAAACTTTGTGCTTAAAACTTCAACTTGAAAAAGGTTCAACCAGTGGTAATATTGTTAGGGTTAGAAGTGATCATGGAACAGAATTTGAGAACAGTAAGTTTAAAGAACTCTGCAACTCCTTAGGTATTAGTCATGAGTTCTCTGCTCCTAAGATTCCACAGCAAAATGGCATAGTTGAAAGGAAAAATAGAACCATTCAGGAAATGGCTAGAGTCATGCTTAACTCTAAGAAACTTGCCAACAGATTTTGGGCTGAAGCTGTTAATACTGCCTGTCATATAGTTAATAGAGTTTATATTACTAAAGGCACTTCCATGACAGCTTATGAAATATGGAAAGGTAGAAAACCCAATGTTAAGTATTTTCAAGTCTTTGGGTGTGTCTGTTACATTCTCAGAGATAGAGAGCATCTTGGTAAATTTGACTCTAAAAGTGATAAAGGGATCTTTCTTGGTTATGCTCAAAATAGTAGAGCATTCAGAGTCTTCAATCAAAGAACCAACTGTGTTATGGAATCCTATAATGTGTTATTTGATGAGATTACAGATGATAATGAACAGCCTGAGATTGCAGAAAAAGACAAAGAAGAAACTCAACAAACTAGAAGTCCCATAGTGGTTGGAAGTCCAGTTGCAACTGAAGTTACAACTGAGGTTGGAACTGAGGTTGGAACTGAAGTTGAAACTCAGAATTCAACAGAATCAGAAGAAGATGGATCTGCTATGCCAACAACAAGCAAGCCACGCTATGTAAGGACACAGAAAAATCACTCTCTTGACAATGTCATAGGAGAAGTTGCTTCAGGTATGAAAACCAGAGGTAAAAGAAATAATGTTGTTCACTTTGCTTGTTATATTTCTCAGTTAGAACCTAAGAATATAAAAGAAGCTTTAGAAGATAGTGAATGGATTATAGCTATGCAAGATGAGTTGCATCAATTTGAGAGAAATGATGTATGGACTTTAGTACCCAGACCTTCTAATAAAAATGTTATAGGGACTAAATGGATTTTTAGAAATAAAAGTGATGAGGATGGAGTTATTATCAGAAATAAAGCTAGGTTGGTAGCTCAGGGTTATACACAAATTGAGGGAATTGATTTTGATGAAACCTTTGCTCCAGTAGCTAGAATTGAATCCATTAGAATGCTACTGTCTCTTGCATGTCTGTATGATTTTAAACTGTTTCAACTTGACATAAAGAGTGCTTTTCTGAATGGTGTGATTAATGAAGAAGTTTATGTCTGTCAACCTAAGGGATTTGAGGATCCTAACTTTCCTGAACATGTCTATTTGTTGAAAAAGGCATTGTATGGCCTAAAACAAGCTCCTAGAGCTTGGTATGATAGATTAACCAAGTACTTGATTGAAAAAGGCTTTAACAGAGGAGGAGTTGATAAAACTTTGTTTACTAAGAAAACCACAAAGGACATAATAATTGCTCAAATCTATGTTGATGACATTGTCTTTGGCTCTACTTCTAATAAAAGGATAGAAGAATTCATTTCTGATATGAAGAATGAATTTGAAATGAGTGGTGGAGGTGAACTAACTTACTTTCTAGGATTGCAAGTTAAACAGAATGAGAAAGGCATTTTTCTGTGCCAAAGTAAGTACGCAGACAATCTTGTTAAAAAGTTTGGTCTGAGTGAGAGTAAAGAGAAGAGAACCCCTATGAGTACTACCCTTAAACTGTCCAAAAATGATAAAGGTAAAAATGTCTGTCCAAGTCTTTATAGATCCATGATTGGAAGTTTGCTGTATTTAACTGCTAGTAGACCAGACCTTTGCCTAAGTGTAGGAGTTTGTGCCAGATATCAGGCAAATCCTTTAGAACCTCATCTTCTAGCTGTCAAAAGAATTCTAAGGTATGTAAAAGGAACACTTTACCTAGGCCTATGGTATTCTAAAGATACAAACCATTTTCTAAGTGGCTACTGTGATGCAGATTGGGCAGGAAACATAGATGATAGAAAGAGTACTTCTGGTGGTTGTTTTTATTTTGGAAACAACCTTGTTTCTTGGTTCAGTAAAAAGCAAAATTGCATATCTTTATCTACTGCTGAGGCAGAATATGTTGCAGCTGGAAGTGGATGCACTCAACTTATTTGGATGAAACAGATGTTAACTGATTATAATGTCAAACAAGAAATATTAACTTTGTTTTGTGATAACAAAAGTGCTATAGATTTAGCTAAAAATCCAGTTCAACATTCCAGAACTAAACACATTGATCTAAGGCATCATTTTATTAGAGAACTAGTTGAAGAAAAGAGCTTAATTTTAGAACATGTTTCAACTGAAAGACAATTAGCAGATATTTTCACAAAGCCCCTTGATACAAACAAGTTTGAATCATTAAGAAGTGACATAGGGGTATGTCATTATCAATCTAATTGAATATTCTTGCTAAATATGTCTGTATTGAGTACCTTCAATAATTTTTATTTCTAAGGTTAAGTCTTACTTGAGCTATGATGTTTTTGTTTTCAAAAAGCCGCTTTTTGGTGTCTCAAAAACAGATGTGAGGTAATTTGTCTTAAAACCTCTCTGGTAATAGAGTTGCAAGCACAAAGTGCACTTTTTACACAGTGGTTGCAAGTTCAGTTGCAACCCCAGTTGAAACCACATGCTAATAATACTGGTTGCAAGCTCACTTGCAACATCAGTTGAAACCTCATACGCATAATACTGAAAAATTCAGTGATTGTCCGTACACTCTAGAATGAAAAAGCCAAGACAAAGTCTTGTTATTTTTGACATCACTTATACTCTTTCCTTGCTGAGGTCATCAAACTAGTTTTTGTGTAGAAATAAAAACGAATTTGCTCAATTTAAGCTCCTAAAATTTAATCTTTATTAGAGTTATTCTTTGATAAACATATTTTCTTGAGTAAATTGCTAGGTTTCTTTTGTTCTCTTAAAAATTAAATATCTGTTTAAGTGTTCTTTATCTTGAATCAAGTCAAATTTCCTTAAAAGCTTCAACTCTTGTATTTTCAAATTTGGGTAAATCTGTTTAAAAAGGAATGTTTATCTGTGTTAACTGCTTTATTCGTGTTTTAAGGGTTATTTCTTTTTTAAAAACTGTGTTGATAAGACACTTCCTATTTTTTTGGCTAAAATTGTTTCATAATTGATTTGCATGTATCTCTTTCCAATTACAAAAAGATATGGACTTTATTGTTTTTTTATATATATTCTTTTTACTATCCCAAAATAATCTATTATCTCAATTACTCTCTCTCCCTATCTCAGTAAAATCGTAAGTCCTCTGTAAAACCCTAGTTTTTCAGTAAAACCCACTGCCATGTTCTAAGTACGGTTGAAACCTCCCAGTTGAAACCATGTCTAAAAACCCCTATTCTGATGATGATATAACTCTAAAGGATTTCTTGTCTAAATCTCCACCCAAGACAGGCTCAACATCTAAGGTAAGTGAACCGTCCTCCTCTAAGAAACAGAGGTCAAAGAAACGTGCTAGGAGAGATTATGATACTGATCCTATTCTTGCTAAGTTTGACTATACTCCTAAGTATAATGAAGTTGATCCCAGATTCTGGAGAAGAAGTATGTATAGGAGGTTTAGATCTTTTTCAGGTAGGGAAATACACAGTGAAAGAACTCTTAATTTAGTCAGTTATCCTCACATACAGGTGTATGTTGAAAAATTGCTTTCTGCTGTTGGCTTAGGAAAAACTATTACCTATGCTGATTCTTATTTTCCTGCTGTAGTTAAAGAATTTTATGCTAATCTTAGTAGCATTGTCTTTGATGAAGAGAACCCTGCTTATGGGAGAATATTTTTGAGGGGTGTTACTTTAGATTTTACCCCAAAGCTTATTAATGACTACATGCAATCCCCAAATCCTTCTGTTGAAAATATTGATTATGACATGGAAGTCATTGGTCTGGTTCTAACTGGAAAGAACACCAGATTTGATGGCAATTCCATCAAGACATCCTCTCTCACCTTAAGTGCTGCTGTATTGCACAAAATTGCTAGGTTCAACTGGACTCCTACCAAACAACCTTCCAAAGTTAACAAAGAAATGGCCATCTTTATGTACAAAATCATGTCTTCCCTACCTATAAACTTTGGCCATCATGTCTTCAATCTAATAAGAGAGTTCAGTGATTCCAATTCTTCATCCATACTGTTGCCATTCCCCTGTCTCATCACTGGTATTATTCTAGGCCAAGTCTCTTCTATGTCTAGAAATTCTCCAATAAGTACTCTTAATGAACCTTCCACTGATTGTCCCTCTGCCCTATATATCTCTGCAAAACTGTTGAAAGAAGGGCATGTAAATGATATTTCTGGGGAAAAGGGAAAAGAAAAGGAAGAAGAGACCTCTAAGGCTCCCTCAGCAAAGAAGAAAGGTGTAAGGTGGTACTTACAACAGAAGTTGGCCTACAATCAAGAAAGGAGAGCTGAACTGGATGCTGATGACTATCAGATAAATAAGCTGCTGGTGAATCTCATAGAAAGTGAGGATGATGACAGTAATGACACTCAAAGTCATGATGGTTTTTCAATCAGCAGTGAGGATGACAATGCAGAAGATGAAGAAGTAGTCAGGCAGAATCCTCTAAGAGAAAGACCCCCACAGTGTGATATTCCTCGTAACTAATTCCAATGGTTGCTGACAAATAGGGGGAGTGAAGTTTATGTTTTGAAGTTTATGTTTTGGTGTTTAGTTTCATTCTGATGTTTTCAAGACTTTATTCTGTTTTTCAATTTTGTTGTATTAAGACAATTTTATGCCTGTTTGGCCTTAATCTGTTTGGCTTTAATAATTCTGCAGTTTCCTTCTGAAAATTTCTTGATATCTTGTTGAAGTATGAATGCCTTTAAACTTGAAACAGGTCTGAAAACTTACTGCGTGCACATACATTGTGCTTATATAATATGCCTGCAATTCTAACATACAGGGGGAGCTTACTGATATTGAATTTGCAGGTGGTTGGGATAATTTATAAACTTTATTGATTTGTCAAAACCAATGACAAAGGGGGAGATTGTTAGGACCAGATTTCTAGTCTAAATATTGTTAATTGTCTATTGGTTTTTACTAAATAAATCCTAACTGTTATTAAGAACTAAGACAGGATTGACAGGTTCCAAGTACCAGTTGCAACCTCAGTTGCAACCTCTGCTGACAGGTTTCAAGTACCAGTTGCAACCTCAGTTGCAACCTCAGTTCAAACCTGTTGTTCAGCAGAATTCTGTTTAGTTCCATTTATCTGCATAACCATTCTTTAATGTAATTACTTCTTTTAAAGTATGCAGGATATATTCTCATAAGGTCTTAAACGTTTTATATGTGTTTATTGAGAATATCAAAGTGTTAAGGAAAGATGTCTTATTAAAGATATAAAGAGATTAGTTTATAAGGTTGTTTCCTTTTGAATATGATCTCTTCTCTTATGATTATCCTTATCACTTGTTTCAATCTTTGTTCCCTATCAAATCAGTATGATATGTTTAAGATTGAATAAAATTAGGAGTTAATGTCTTACATGAATATCTAAAAGATATTATCTTGCCAAGATATGATCTTTTTATATGTTTCCTTGTTATAGGAAAATACTAACTCCTACAAACAAGCTTGTTATTTAACAGGTATCAACCAATCATGATTGAAGTCTATTCACGCTGAAGAATCACGTATTACATGGAAAGACTAAAGCCAATCATTAAAGTCAAAAGCAATCACAAAAGACCTTCAAAGATAGAAGATTGTTTTTGCTTATATAGAGTTGATAACTAAGCTTGTAAAAGTGTGTGTTCTAAATTATAAAGAACTTATTTTCTAGAGAGAATACACGTGAGCTTTAAAAAGAAAACAATGGTGGGATGCCATTGATTTATAAGTGATAGTTATAGAGTAGGAGCAATATAGTGATAGGCAGAAAAACCTAGAGGGAGTCTAAGTTTTTCATTAAGACTTGAGTCATATATTGTAAGTTTTTTATAATATCATAATCTGGGTAAGTGCCCCGGAGACGTAGCCTAGTTAGGTGAACTCCGTTGTTAAATGTGCGTGTGAATTATTTTCAAGTACATTTAATTTTAAAACAGTTCTGTCCATTAATACACTTGGTTCCAACTGCAGTTCCAACCTCACTTGGAACCTTATACACTTGGTTCCAACTGCAGTTCCAACCCCACTTGGAACCTTACTGCAAAACTGCATCTAGAACAGCGGATAGGAATTTCAAAATGGATAAAACATTATAGTAGTATACTATTGGTTATAAGTTAATAGACTTGAGAAACATATTTAAATTTGTTATGATCTTTTTATCAAGCATATAAATTGACTGAATCCTTACATATACTCTTATTATATTTAGGCATATTTAGATATAGATAAAACAGATTCTACTATTTTAATTTTTCATGAATTAATTCACATGTTTCAGTGTGAGTGGAGATCAATTTAAAGTTCATCTTTAGCTAGCGTATAATTAGTTGGTAATAAAAGTCCATTTACGAATATTAAACATACAAATTTGTATGTACCATGATTGGTGCAAACTAAAAAAAAATTTCTAATGTGATTGAGAATTCTGCTTCCGTGACGATCCTTCATTTATTAGATTACTTCTTTATCTTATATATGAAAATGTTGATGAATTTGTGTTATGTTTGAATAATGTTATTAAAATTTAACGAAAAAAATTATTTTGCACACTGTCTCTCTTGATATCTTTAGCCTACACGAATTGCTTTTATGTTACATGCATGTGAAAGGGACACATGATTATTGAGTTAATTTAAATAATTAGTTTTTTTCGTCATATTGTCATAATATTCAAAGTTATTAACATTTCAGATTGACCGGATGACTAATGCAGTCGCAAGATGCATTGGCAAGTATGTGTGATAGGCCCCATAATCGGTATGTTTGAGAATGGAGTTACTTTAACTTTTCGTTGTTTAATAAAGGATATTAATAGTATTATTATAATTATGGTTAATATTATTTTCTTGCTTTTGTATTTAGAGCTTTAAATTAGTGTTTAGGGTGGTTTATTAAACAATTGTTTTTATTATCAAGTTGGAAAGCCATTCATTTAAGAAAAATAAAATATTTAGTAGTTACATGTAGATATATATTCGTAATTTGTAGTTAGCTGAAAAGGGGTAGAATAATTAGAAACTAAGGGAAAAATTGTGTTATACATATTATGAGTTAAATCCACAAACCCTCACTCATTTAGAAACGTGAGAGACACAGAGAAAGAGAGATAGATGAAGGAGATAGAGATAAATAGGCTAGGGTTATGACTTTTGTCTCTTCATTGCTAGGGACATTTACTTGAAAGGCTTGTGAGAAGTGTTTCCTTACCTGTTGGGTAGCAATGGAGTTGATCATGATTACAATGTAAAGTGGAACCTAATATAAACAAAAGCTTTATTATTATTATTATTATTGTCGACATACATAATTATGTTGTTTTATATCAAATGTTGCTAAGAAGTGTGATGTATTGACTTACCTATAAGTTTACGTAAAAACTCACCTTTACATATTGGTTGCAGGAAATAAGAGAATCTTTGCGGTGTATGCATAAATAAGCGTTTCTTGTTCTTTTTCTTTTAAACATTTTTACTATTTCCGTACTTTTTTTTGGGTTTGAAACAAGCCTTGAGGGCTAATACATTCGCAAACTGTTATGTGCTCTTTTGTTTTTAAGTTGTAGCCTTCGGGCGTGTTAAAATATTTTGCTTTCACATTGTGTTCTTTTTTTATTGTGAGATACTCAGTACCGTTTTTGTTTTAAAATTTTCATTCTTTACTTAAATTATATTTTATTTATATAGTTCATCTTCAGAGTTACTCTCTTTTCAAAACCGAGGCATGACAAGTTGTATCCGAGCTTAAACCATAATTTTGAAAAATGTGGGACGACGAGAAGATGGGTAATCATTGGGTCAAACTCCATCGTATAAGATAACATAATCTTTTCCATTACTTTTGTTTTGAAATTAAATGGGGGGATGAGTACTTTAGTATAAGACATATAGTTAGATTTGTACTTGAATTTAAATAAGAGAAATTTCCGCTTGCTAGTCTTTTTGGAAACGACATGAACGTTTTTTTTTCTGCTGAAAGGACGAACAAGTTTAAACGACTCGACATCATTGAAAGTATGTCCATTTAAACGCCTCATAAAAGGATATCTTTAATAATTTGTATCTTTGAAACTTGAGTGGATGCTTGAATGTTTTGAGGAAGTATATTATAAATAGTTCCTGACTGTAAATCCTGAAGACGTGTATTGTATTTTGGTAATACTTTTGAAGTTTAATGTTGACATTTAAAATTTAGGATGGACGAATTTGAAGTTGAGCATGCTAACAGAAAATATTGATGATGAATGATGTGCATTTGAGCGCTTTGATCATGTATGGGATTTAAAGATTTAAGATTGTTGACAAGAAAGTTTTATCTCTTTCGTTGAATGTGCAGTTGAAGAATTATATGAGGATCATGTGTATTGGAAACAATTTCATAAAATAAGAAAATTCGAATACTATAAAACTTCTTTTTGGATTGTGAAAGAGTACCATTGAACTTCGGTTCTTGAGTGATGTTTTTGGGGAATAGATTTAATAATGAGCGTGTACATACTTGCATCGTACGGGTTATTTTGAGGGTGGGGGTGTATTGTAAAATAATGCATTGTACCCGCTTGATCTTATTTTGTTAAGAGCTACACGAAAAGAGTATGCATAATTTTGAGAAGTTCAATAAGAAGACATACCTTTACCATCTTTCAAGACGAATGATTATAAAGAAACCGTGTATCATCATTAATGTTATCAACGTTTTATTAATAATTGTGTGGCTTTCCAAAAAAAGTATTCCCAAATGCGAGTATAGAAATAGACAACCTTATATTAATCAAATAGGAAATATTTTATCAGAAAGAATGAAATAAGACTACAAGAAAATGCGAGTATAGAAATAGACAATCTTTTTCGATCATTGCTAAATTTAACAACAATGCAACAACATAAGAAGTTGATATTTTGTTTCTAAATTTATCAAAATTCACTTTAGAGACATACATTATGTTGTTATCCTGATTTTTTCTTGTAGTGATATCATAATATGCTCGTTTTTTATAGTGTCGGAAGTGAACAAGAAACGCCAACCGTAAAACTTTCGGTGTAATATATAGCTCGGTCTGTCAGATAGGCTATCAAACATTCCAAGAAAATTAATTACATTAACCATTGATTAATTAACTCCTGAAAAAAGCTTATCCCATAATCATAGGGATATGAATTAATAAGTAAATAACGAATGTAAAAATCTCCAATTTTAACCTATGAATAACTTGTTTTCCTGATTATTATCTCCCATATTTACAGTTAAATATATATACCACATTTCCTTCTAGTAACTTTCTCAAATAGTGATCGCCGAGTTATAAATTCCTCAATAAAATCACAAATCATACGATTCAGACTTCATAGTTATTGTAGAATATTGAATATTCTCATGAGACAAAATACTGAGTAGCAAAATTTTCAATCATCGTGTTAACAATTTCAATGTATGGCCGTTATTAAACTAAAATTGATATCTACAAAAAAAAAATCATATATAGAAATAGACTAATAGCTAGTGACAGATTTGTTTCACAACTCCTTAGTCGCAGACGACATAAATTGGCTACATATTTGAATTTTTACTACTAGTATTTATTATTGAGTGACAGATTTGACCGTATGTGATTGGAAAAAAAAATTTGTAGCAAAGAACTAAATTAGTAAAAGCCGAAGAGGAAAGAGAAAGATGAAAAGGAAAAAGAGCAAAGAAAACTTAGTTATATTACTATTGAAATTTGTCCAAGTGACTGGAAATAATTTCATAATTTAAGACTAAACCTACCTCGAAAATAGTTGTGTACCCAACAAACGAATGATGACCACAATTATGAATACTGGCCAAGAGAGGGACAGAAAGAGAGATAAACTAGTGAAATATTAATGAGAATATTGCAATTTTAGGGTTTACGTCTGTATTATGATCTGGACTTTTTACATCTTAATTTTGGTTGTACCGTATAAACAAACCCATTACTCAAGTCATAAGCATTACATCACAACTTGCCTTACAAATTATACATAAAATATTACACGCAAACACCAGTCCAGACCAGAGAGAGTATATAATCATAGTCAATTATTTCATGATGTCACTGTTTAATTCCCGGGATAGGTACCAGCCAAACAAACTTTCCACAACCAAAGTTTATTTACTATTTATTATTATAAATTATTTAATAAACTGGCACGGGCAATTTTCTTTCCATTTTTTTATCTTTTATTAAGTTTAGCTACAAAAATACAATTTATTTATTTTTTTTTTGTCCAAAAGAAAAAAAAACAGATTAAACATTAAAATTTGTATTTGTACGACTTAATAATCTATATTTTACATGTAAACGTTTAATTAAACATAAAAACTTAATTCTAAATGTAAAATATGTAAATAGAAGTTAATTTGTACTTTAAAAACATATGAAAATATTAAACAGATGAAAATCATGGGTTTTGTATTGGTACTCTATTAAAACTTAAATAAGTTTGGGATTTATACCAAAACTTAAATAAATCCTGTTTTTTGAACTTTTCAACAATTGTCTTGCACTCAATTGGACAACTTATTTTTATAAATATTAATAATTTTTTTCATGATGTCACTGTTTAATTCCCGGGATAGGTACTAGTCAAACAAACTTTCCACAACCAAGGTTTATGTACAACTTATTATTATAAATATTGAATAAACTGGCACTCAATTGGGCAGGGATATTATTATTTTTAATTTATTTGTTTATTGATGGAAGGACGTAATCAAGCTAACTGTTATCATTATGCGGATACACTATTGTCAACAATATCGTAACAAACCTTTTGCTTCACATGACCTTATACTACGATAAGACTGTACACAATTATTTGCTCTTATATTATTAAGAAAATATATTAAAATTGCTAATTAATGTAAGATTACAATACTATAATTGTTTGATTGGTATTTCACTAAATCTGCCCATAGTAAGGGAAATATTTCCCACTGATTTGTTCAATGTACTCTATATATTGGCACGAATCAAATAAAACATAAGAGAATTATTTCTTTAATTACAAACTCCATTTAACATAAATAACCATTGATAATATTCCCGATAACCTCAATTATGTAAAAATACTTCTAGTTATGGTGTTGTTATACATCATCATGCATTGTACAGTATGAGTATATCAAATCCTTTTTCATGAATACTTAAGATATCTGAATAGAAAAGAAAATAATTATAATAAAAATAAAGCATACCCTCATTTATCATCCATTTTTTTTTAACTTTTTTAACATGCCTTATGAAAACAAGAAAAATAATTGTCATAATATTTTATTGGAAGAAAATTAAAGTCAATAACAAAATAAAGAAGAAAAAAAGCATGTTGCCAATATAGTCATGCAAAAGTTCTACTAAATAATGTGAGTTTAAATATTTCCATCATACTATATATTCCTTTTTGGTGTTTTCTTAAGATTTAAAGAAATTGAGCCACATAAATTATCTGTTTAATGGTATAACTTTGCTGTTATAAGAGTTTAAATACAACTAAATTAAGTACTCTAGTCATTAGAAAGATTGGAATAATCTACAACAGGATCTCTTATTTGATCTTACACACAATTCAGTTGGCATACAAATTCTGGATATAGAATTATAGACAATCGCTTGAAGACATATTGCGATCATCCTTCACTTGAGAATGCAGATGTACAATAATTAATATCTATTACTAAAAATACTCCAAGTTTTTTTTTTTCCTTTTTTCCGGAAGTTATCCCTTCACACTGATCGCTATTCACAACCTAATTAATTACCTCATTTTGAAAGAATGTAAGATCACAATTTCCAGTTCCTTCAAACCTCAAACTTGGTGGTTCTACCATGTAAATTCCGGTAGAACCAAGCTCCGGCCACTCGGTGCCTAAAAAATTGCCCACATCCAAACCTGACAAATTGTTATGATTATTTTCCTGGTCTTGGAGTTGACGAATCTGCCGTTTCAAGAACTTCACATAGTGTATAGCTTCGTCTAGCATTGATGCTGTGTCCAATTTTGTTCCTCCAGGAACAAGTCTTTGTAGGATCCTTATTTTCTCACTAATCCTCTCTCTCCTATGTCGAGCGGCGACACTCTGTGGATCATCACTAATCTTCACATTTCGCCTTTTCGGCTTTCTAATTGTAGATGGATCTATATCTACCGGTTGCATAGAGGCTACCTTGTACATCATTTCCTTCATGGCACCTAGCTCTTCTTCTTGCTCTTCGTCTTCTTCCTCTCCTCCTACTTGGTGATGGTTTTCGATGATTTGGTCACTAAAAATGCTAATAGTAGACATTTGGTTGGCTGACAAAGGAGCGATTTGATAAGTGTGATGAGGGTAATTCTGCCAAATCGTATCAAAAAGGTGTTGGTCATGAGCTTCCATCCCCATTTCTAGCTCAGAAACAGTATGCGTGAATTTAGGGTTTGTTATATCCATATTGTAGAAAAGCTAAATAGGAACTTGCCTAATGTTTTTAAATGAGAAAGAAAAGAAACCTCTATTTAATGTACTCAGAAGAAGTACAAAAGCAGCCCCATTTAAGTCATCATATATACACAATAAATGCGAGTGCAAATTGGTTAATATCATTAAAAAAAAGGGGAGCTTGGTGGGATGATGAAAGCAAACATATTGATCAGTGTTAAGAGCTTTTGATGACATGTTTTAATTGACTAGCTTGCTAAGAAAAGGGTACAGAGAGATCCTAGGCACATTTCGTGAGGATTGAGAATGTGATGTAATAAAACATGAAAAATGATACAAATCTATATTTTATAGATAAGAGTAGAGATATATAGGGTATGTATTAAATGATTTTGCTTTTTGTAGGAAAAAAGTAGTCTGGGGTAAGAGTTGTATTTACTTAGACTTTTGCAGGCTTTGTCAAAACCTCTAAACTCCTTTTTTTAATTTTATTTATCTTTTTTCCTTATTTTGGTTTGGTGACCTATGCAAGCACTGAAATTCTAGGGCTACTCATACGTCTATTGCTTTCCGTGCGTGATACTTAAGTTTAATATCTTACAATATCTAAAACAAAAATCAAAATGTTTATATTTTTACCTCATTCCCTGGTTAATCGAAATTTTCTTCAAGCCTTTTTTGGGGATTTTAATAAACATAATTCATTCTCACTGTGTTTGTAGTTACAAAATGGAAAATGTTCAGCAAGGCTGTGGGCGTCCAAATTTCATGCAAATTACTAGTATGTTTTTCTGGATGGATAAAAAAAATTGAAACATTTGACATCTAATAATTCAAAATTACGCAGCAATTTCCCAAGTAACTAATGTATAGGACAATATGTTCATCTGGGAGTGTTTATTAATACAAGCAAAACTTATAAACTTTCTTTAAAGAGTATAATCAATCCTAGTAATAATTGGCGGTGTCCAGCTCACTAAGTTTATTGACTCATAATTAAACTCACTCTTTTATAAATTTCTACAATAGTCATTTCCCACATATACCTACGTAGTAAGAGTTTAAACAATTTCTATTACCACAAGTCATTAATTATTTTATCAAGTGAGTACAAGAATATTAGACTACTAGTTCACTGAAAGTTGTAAACAAAATACTTATATTTTACTAGAACTAATAGTCTAATATTCTATGTTTATGCCTACCTTACACACGAGACTTTCCTGGATATAGAAAAGTAAACACTTACTCGTGCATTAAAATAAACCAAATACAAATTGTTAATATAAATTCTCATAAAATGTAACAAAGTATTATAATCATATTACTAAACCAAAAACAACATGTTTTTAAGTATATGTTCGAACACGTCTCACATCGCATGGTTGTAGGTCACCCGCATTAGATAAAACCAACCTTTTGCCATAGATTGTCGAAGAAGTGTAGATGGTGTTGAACATAGAGTTCAATAATGATTTTGATTATAACTTTGATTATGTTTTAATGATTTTACGATTTCAAGGATATAACGCTTGTCTTGTCCAAGAAAATAAAAATGTATATTTCAGGTTTTCAGAGAGAAAGAACATTCGTTTACGAAGCCAACGGTTCAAGCGGAACCAAATTCGAAGCTAAAACGAAGAAGTTATGGGCTTTCGAAGAAGACCGGAAAAACTGCCAGAACTACAGACGACCGATCGACTGTACAAAAACGACCGATCGTTTTTGTACAGAATTCTTCCAGTGAACAGGACGAAAAAATGACCGATCGTTTTTTCAGAAACGACCGATCGTTTTTTCAGAAACGACCGATCGTTTTCTGGAAAACGACCGATCGACTATAGAAAACGACCGATCGTTTTCTACAGAATTCGAAAATAGCTACTCAGCTTTTTCTGGAAAATAGCTTAAAACGCTGGGATATAGCCTCAACCACTGCCAACGGTCATAAAACGGAAAAACAGACCTTTTGGCATATAAATACCACCCAATCTCTCTTTCTATACCAACCAATTACAATACCAATCAACTTCCTTCAACCTCTCATTAAAAACCCAAATATCACCATTTTGGTGTATATATATTCGAGAAAGAGGAAAATCAAAGAGAAAGAGATTCAAGCTCGATCATCATCAACAACTCACAAATTAGCTTTTTAAAGAAGCAATTAGAATAGTGAGTGTAGTTACGTTTTGTAACAAAAATTGTATCGAGTGTTTTATAAACTCAATTGTGAGCGAGTGATCGGGTAGAGGCTTTGTAAGCAAGTGAAGCTTAAAAGCTCTAGGTCTTTTCATTCGGGTACTCATAAATTGAGGGGGAGTCGTAGACTCGTAGTCGTGTTCTTTTGCACGTGTATCAAGAGTAGGAACCTCGGGTAGAGGGTGAGCCAATTGGTCGATTGAGCTCGATAGGGTTTGTAAAATTCGGAAGAAACATTTTAGTGAAACATTTTAGTACCGAGGAGAGGACGTAGGCGCGTTTGCCGAACCTCTATAAATCACGGTGTCATTTTCTTCCCTTGCTTTTACTTTCCGCAACTTATATTCTTGCTTATTTTTTTGCTTGCGTTTAGTTATTCTAGCAATTTATTAACTCTTGTTAAAACGCTTAAGCTTAGAATTGCATAAGTTGGGTGGTTAGTTGCATAGAATTTTAATTAGGCGAAAATCGCCATAAACCTTATTCACCCCCCCCCCTCTAAGGTTAGCACACGGGCCAACAATTGGTATCAGAGCCGAGGCTCTTGCATATAGGAATCTAACGATTCTAGAGTTAAGATCCCGATGGCTAATTTGTACAATTTCGCATCCGGCATAGCTTCGTCACCCAATACACCACCATATTTTGATGGAATAAACTTTTCATATTGGAAGGATAGGATGAGCATGTTCTTACAAAGGTATAACGTTAAACTTTGGATGACCATAAAAGTAGGATATTCCGCACCTACATCCGAAAATAGCGAGAACCCAATCCCCGTAGAGGACCTAGATAACGCTCAACTAGAAGCCTACTCTACGAATGCCAAAGCGATGTATGCTATTGTTTGTGCCGTTTCTCCTAATGAGTACAACAAAATTTCCTCTTGTAAAACCGCTAAGGGTATGTGGGATAAGCTAGTAGTAATACATGAAGGGACTAACCAAGTTAAGGATTGTAAACTCCAACTATTAGTTCATGACTATGAGCTTTTTAAGATGAGCGAGGGTGAAACTATTTCCGATATGCTTGCTAGATTTACTACTATTACTAACGGATTAACATCTCTTGGTAAGCATTTATCTTGTAAGGAAATGGTCTCAAAGGTGATTCGGAGCTTGCCGAAGGAATGGGAACCAAAGGTCACCGCAATTCAAGAGGCACACGACATGAACACCTACTCTCTTGATGCTTTGACGGGTTCACTCATTACACACGACATCACCCTCAATAGTCACAAGCCAATCTCAAAAAGGAGGGAGATAGCTTTCAAAGGAACGACTTGTGACGAAAGCAATGAGCTATCCGAGGACGACGAAAATTCAATGGAAATAATTCGAATCGTCAAGGATATCCTAAAGCTAAAAGACCAACGCAAACATAAAGGTAAATCGTCAAATAATTCAATTTATTCTAACGATTTTGTTTGCTATACATGTGGCAAGGAAGGACACATGGCGAGAGATTGTCT
Organism: Primula vulgaris; assembly: GCA_963920805.1. Classification (NCBI taxonomy): domain Eukaryota; kingdom Viridiplantae; phylum Streptophyta; class Magnoliopsida; order Ericales; family Primulaceae; genus Primula; species Primula vulgaris. The sequence goes on along the minus strand of OY987215.1, from coordinate 16,671,681 downwards.
TAAGAATCGCAAGAGCAAAGGAAAGAAGAAGATATCCGCTTCAAGCTCTAGCGATAGCTCCGACCAAGATGAAGTCGCGCATCTTGGTTGCTATATGGCCATGGAAGACAACAATGAGCCTAACCAATCGTCTTCAAGCGAAAGTGACCACTCAAGCAATAGTGACAACGATGAGGTAAAAGAATTTTCCCATGATGAATTAATTCATATGTGTGGAATTTATTCCGAAAAAGTTCCTAAGCTTGTAGAGAAGGTCAAATCTCTTAAAAAGATAAATTCTTCTCTCAATGAAGAAATAAGATCTTTAAAAAGAGATAAAACTGAAAATGAGTCTATTCCAACATCGTCATTCTCTTTACATGATATTGATGGCGAAAAGGAAGACTTGAAAGAAAAAAACAATGATCTCATTATTCAAAACGAGTCTTTACAAACCGAGATCAATTTTCTTAAAAATGAGATGTCTAGACTTGCTAAAACTCTTTCAAAACCATCTTCTTTAGATTGTGATTTATTAGAAAATTTTGAAGAGTTAAAGGATGCTTTCGATAAAGTTAAAAGCAAAAACAAGGTTTTGAGTTCTCATGCTTTTAACTTAAATGACAAGGTCAAGGTTTTAGAAACCGAGAATGAATCGTTGAAAACTAAAAACAACGATCTTGTCATTTCCATTGAAAAACTCGATTTAACAATTTCAAAGTTTTCTAAAGATAAAACCGTTTTAGATAACATTTTGAGTTGTCAAAAAGATGTTAATGATAAGAGCGGTTTAGGTTTTGATTGCATTGGCTCTACTTCTAACAAACCCCGCTTCGTTAAAGCCTCTAATATTTCTACAACTCCTATTCCACCTAAACAAGAGGTTGTTTTTCCTAAAAGGAGTACTTCCAAGATTTTTCAAAAATCTTTTAATAATAGGAATGGTTTAGGTTTTCAAACGAAATTGGATACTCCGAAAACCCTTTCTAGAACCTCGTATAACTCTCGTTATACTAAAAAATCTAGGCATTGCATTCATTGTGGTAGATGTGAGCATAATTCTTCTAAATGCCCAAATCGCTTTCATGTTAGTAGAAGCGATTTGAAATGGGTAGTTAAGACCCGAACCACTAACAATGTCGGACCCAAAAGAAATTGGGTACCAAAGGACAAAATTTGTGTTGTAGGTATCTCCATCCAAAAGGAGAAAATCAACAAATGGTTGGCAACGCCGACAAAAGCCGTGGAAGTCAAGAAGATCGACTCCACCATCAAGGATGAAGTGCCATTAATCGACAAAGGTGGAAAGCATACCACCAAGTGGTACCACCTATTTGGAATCGGCAACGCTCAATGCAAATGCCATTAGCGAGCGGACTCGACCTCACATCACATATGCGGTATACTCTAATCCTTACTATTTACTTATATGTGATTAGTTGGGTCGGGTATATGCATCATATTTACATTTTTCATGTTTTGGTTTTTCTTTAAAAAGCCTTCACATAACCCCATAATTTTTGATTGCATTTTGATAATGCCAAAGGGGGAGAAAAATGATATATTTGGTGTAAATGCATTTTATTTAAAATGGAGGAGATATTTTTCTTGTAAAATCATCATTGTTTTGTCATAATCAAAATGGGGGAGATTGTTGAACATAGAGTTCAATAATGATTTTGATTATAACTTTGATTATGTTTTAATGATTTTACGATTTCAAGGATATAACGCTTGTCTTGTCCAAGAAAAGAAAAATGTATATTTCAGGTTTTCAAAGAGAAAGAGCATTCGTTTACGAAGCCAACGGTTCAAGCGGAACCAAATTCGGAGCTAAAACGAAGAAGTTATGGGCTTTCGAAGAAGACCGGAAAAACTGCCAGAACTACAGACGACCGATCGACTGTACAAAAACGACCGATCATTTTTGTACAGAATTCTTCCAGTGAGCAGGACGAAAAAATGACCGATCGACTGTAAAAAACGACCGATCGTTTTCTACAGAATTCGAAAAAAGCTACTCAGCTTTTTCTGGAAAATAGCTTAAAACGCTGGGATATAGCCTCAACCACTGCCAACGGTCATAAAACGGAAAAACAGACATTTTGGCATATAAATACCACCCAATCTCTCTTTCTATACCAACCAATTACAATACCAATCAACTTCCTTCAACCTCTCATTAAAAACCCAAATATCACCATTTTGGTGTATATATATTCGAGAAAGAGGAAAATCAAAGAGAAAGAGATTCAAGCTCGATCATCATCAACAACTCACAAATTAGCTTTTTAAAGAAGCAATTAGAATAGTGAGTGTAGTTACGTTTTGTAACAAAAATTGTATCGAGTGTTTTATAAACTCAATTGTGAGCGAGTGATCGGGTAGAGGCTTTGTAAGCAAGTGAAGCTTAAAAGCTCTAGGTCTTTTCATTCGGGTACTCATAAATTGAGGGGGAGTCGTAGACTCGTAGTCGTGTTCTCTTGCACGTGTATCAAGAGTAGGAACCTCGGGTAGAGGGTGAGCCAATCGGTCGATTGAGCTCGATAGGGTTTGTAAAATCCGGAAGAAACATTTTAGTGAAATACTCGGTAGTACCGAGGAGAGGACGTAGGCGCGTTTGCCGAATCTCTATAAATCACGGTGTCATTTTCTTCCCTTGCTTTTACTTTCCGCAACTTATATTCTTGCTTATTTTTTTGCTTGCGTTTAGTTATTCTAGCAATTTATTAACTCTTGTTAAAACGCTTAAGCTTAGAATTGCATAAGTTGGGTGGTTAGTTGCATAGAATTTTAATTAGGCGAAAATCGCCATAAACCTTATTCACCCCCCCCCCCCTCTAAGGTTAGCACACGGGCCAACAGATGGAGTAGTAGTCAAATCTCCGACTACCACTAATGGTGGAAGCGAGAAAGAGAGACACATAATTCGAATCCGCTTGTGGCTCTTTGGTGTAGAAAGTTAAGTAGGATAGAAGTAAACTCGGGTTTTATCCTGTTTAATATGCTACGTAAAACTTATAATTTTTTTTTTGGAAAATTAAATATATTAAGGTGCCAATAAATTTGTTTAAGTTAACTAATTAATTGAGCATCCTAACCCTTATAACATTCACACTGACTAACAAAAAATGTTTATTCGGTGTGAGTAAAATATTGCATGAAACTGCTACTAATTTGAAATCTTTCACAAAACTGTCACACAAATATACTAAACTGTAACAAATCCGTCGCTAATCCACTGGTCATAATAAAAGTCATCACTCTTTATGTCACTATTTAGACAATTTTTTTAGTGACTTCGGAATAATTAGTGATATCCTGCCACAATTAACTTCCCATACTCATCTCGACTTATTATTTCTAGTGAAACTTCATATGACAAACTTTGGGATGCTATTATGTCTAGTGGCGGATCCATGATCATGTGTTACTGTCTCTGTTTTAAAATTCGCGCTACGTAGCGCGAAATAGCGCTTTTTTGGTAAAAAACGCAACGAAAAATCACGATTTTGGGTGGAATTGCGCTAAAATCGTGCTATAGGGGACCAAAAGCGCAAAAAGCGCGAAATTCTGGACCAAAAGCGTAAATAGCGAGTTAAAAAAAAACAGCGGATCTAAATAATTAATATATATTGTGTAATTTTCATAAAAGTATCTGTAGTCCAGATGGTTGAGACAGTGTTGTGTTTTCCAGCAGACCCAGGTTCAAAACTCACCAACAACAAATTTTTATTTTTTTTTATTACTATCTAATATAACTATACATTTTTTTTTTGTTATATAGCGTTTCTCTCGAAAAAACGCTACGATAGCGATAACGCTATTTAAAACACTGGTTACTGTGAGGTGCTGAAAGATAGAAATTTCGTTTATGTTTTGTTTTTGTAAAGTAGATCATCGGTAACAAGTTTCTCGGCTGCAGCAGTCTCTTTCGACATACTCGAAGCTCCCTCTCTGATTATGCCATTCTCATTGTCACTTTAATTGTATTCATTATACGTACTGAAGATAAATCTGAGTTACCTTCCGTGTCATCAGATACAAAAACTACTCCTTATAAGTTTTTTTAACGAAAAATAAACAAATTAAAAGTTCTTTTGAACATTATTCATTTTACCACTACATAAAGGTAATCAATAAATTCTTGAATTCAACACCAAGCTTCCTCAGAGTTTGAATACAATGACTAGCTTTGAGATTGGTAATAAATTTCAATTTTTCCGCTTATAGAAATATAGAGTGAAAGTGAATTTATATCTTGTTGGGTCCTCAATTGGTAATTAGAAATATAGTCATGCAAGTAGCTTTCATTAGTCATTGGGAAGATGCAGTGGTGACCACTTTTAGGTTGTGAAAACAAAATCATACTATGTAAATTCAACAAAGAGCAGACACATAGCTTTACAATTAATACCCCTAATAAATAAGACGTACTAATTCTTACTGTTCTAGTTCTATGGTGAAAACCAGCCTAAATTGTCCTTGCCTCCCTCTCAAAATATGAAAACTTGTACATCTCCACATGCACAACATTGATAGTTAAGAAAATATTTTTACTATTCATCAATTGTATTGATGGGAAAAATAACTTGTAACAGAAACATAATAAAATGGAACTAGATTCTATATGTTCTAAAACCAAGTTACATGATGGAGTCTCGATAACAAAATCGTTCTTTAACAACATCTTCAATGCAAAACCAATAACCAAAAACAAATATCATTCATTTTATTTAATGAAACAATATAAGATGTAAATTAACTTACTGTCATTCTTAGCTGTATGATTTATTTCGGATCGGGTTTGATAATGGGCAGGGCCGTTTCTAGAGTTTTTGGGGCCTCAAGTCAACTTAAAAATGGGCTTTTTTTTTCTTCGTAAAAAAAAAATTATTTAAATAAAACTTATAAGATACGATTAATAAATGGTAAATATTAAAGTATAAAATATTTGATCCAATAAGTAGAACATATTTAACAAAAAAATTGATGATACGAAACAATTTTTTTACAAATTTCACATTCGATTTAAAATTATACTATGATTTTTTAAAAATGAAACCAGTAACCAACTTTGTTATCTATTTAACAAATCATATCCTTTCATGTTTAATTTAATATATGACACCACATACAACCTTACATAAAATTAAAGTGTTCATTAGTGTACTAAATTATATAATAAAATAAAATAAAAACCTGTCTCCAAAATACTCGAACATGGGTTGACTATACTCTTTAGTAAAGAAATCAACCACTCGGTCACAGATAACTATTGATTAGATAAATTAAATGAATCATATATATATATATATATATATATATATATATATATTTAATATTTTACCAAACAGAGGCCTTTAAAATATACGTTTTTTAGGAGCTCTAGGCCCGTGCCTCTTGGGCCTAGCCCAAAATCCGGCCCTGATAATGGGGTTATCGAGGTTGGATCTGGCATTTCAGATTTTAGTGTTTTGCGACTCTGCACGGACACCCACGGGTTTTTTCCAACCAAACGTAGATTTGCTGCAGTATTAAATGGAAGAACAAAATTTTCGTTCAGACAGAGAAAAGGTAACTTCAAAATTTTAGCTACAAACAAAGTGGCGTTGATCTTGTGATCAAATGCCAGAAAATTTTCAAAAAAGTCTTCTGGCGAGCCTGATTTTCTTCCCAAGCTCGGCTTAATCAATTCGCATCGGCTCCGATCTTCCAAGGTGTCCGAGGCGGTTGATGTCTCCTTCAATGACGAGGTGTTCTTCTATCCTGCACAAGAAACGAACAGGGGCCCGGGGTTGGTACCAGGTTTTCCCACTCCAACGATCAAGTCAGTATCGATATAGACTGAAGGTAGGAATATAGTTAAGGGTGAGGGATCGGTCCGGTTACAAGTCGTGGTCTCAGGTGTCACGATTGGAATTCTGATGGTCCGGGTTGTTTAAGCTTTATCTCTCCTCTCTGTCTTTTTGTGTGTCCCCTTCTAATTGGTATTAGTGGGGGTATTTATAGTCTGATCAGAGGTGTATTAGCCCTTGGATCACTGCACTGTCTAATGTGGATCCAACGGCTTCAGGTCATTTATGACTCTGACAATGGTACTGTCCTTTCCCGGGGCCCACAGGGGCTGGCCTGTGATTGGGCCACGTCGATGAAACACATAAAGGGTCCCCCAAGGGAGCAGCAACATTAATTGGGGAAGTATGCTCGACAAGCTTCTCCGGGCCGGCCTAGACACGGTCCGGCCCCTCAAGATCCGGGGTGACGCGTTACCCATGGTTGACAGGCCCGGATCGCCCGCTATGGAGTTGATATCGGTCCGGACGAATGGGTGCGGACATCCCCTCGCCAACAGCTCCCTGTCCGGAGTCGTCGTTAAGGACGGGGTCTCCAGGGATTTTTAGTCGTTACGGGGGCTGCGGTCATCATGTTCTTATGCTTGACGGTGTGGAGACGTCTCGGCGTAGTCCGACACGTGTTCTTGTATTCTGAAATTTTCGACACGTGGAGCACGCCCATCATGCATTTATGAGGCGCCGCCTCTGTCTCTTCGATTCCATCAATGCCATCAATGCTAAAACGGCTGATGGATGACACTTGGCAGATGACCTATGTCTGTTGTACACGTGGAATGCGTCGATTGAGTGGCAGCGGTTATTTGTGGGAGTTCGTGTAATGAACCGCCGCTGTCTTTTCACCTTCTGGTAAATGTCTTTTCATCTTCTGGTTGGGGTCTATAAATACCCCCAGTGAAATTTCATTTTCACTTTCCCACTCTCTCACTAAAATTTTCACAGCAGACCACACTCTCTCTCTTCCTTCATACTTAGCAGATTTCACCAAGCAACCAACCGTCATGGTTATCAAACACGGAGCCGGAAAAGGCCCGATGGTTGCCCCGAAACCATGGCGCCTTGAGGTGATGGCAAACGCCTTGCCATTCCGGGTGATGGTCATCGATCCGGCCATGTCCGTGGCAGTAAACGACAACAGCATCATGGTCAGGCAGCACGGGCCTGACCTAGACGAGTTTCATCAATTGTGCGGCATAGGGGAGGAGTTCCGACTTCGGACTTGTGCATCTTCGGACGAGGTGAACGGGATCGTGGCTGATCCCAAGAGCATGGTAACTCTCTCCCTCTCTACTCTTCTATATGGGGGTACCCACCTCCCCATTCCGGAGCTACTGGCGGAGCTCTGCGCCTGGACACAGACTCTTCCGTGCCAGTGGCCTCTACAGGCGCATCGCATCTGCGCCGGAATGGAGGCACTAACTGTCGCATTGGGCCCGGACATCCCGGAGCCATTGGGGTTTAAAGAGCTCTTGGCCTGCTACGAATTTTTGCAGACCGAGCCAAGCTCTCAATCCAAGAGCCGGCAGCCCTACCTGAGGTGCCGGTCCCACAATCAGCTGATCACGGGTAACTCCGATTCGAATCGGGGTTACACACAAGACATGGTCGTGGTGGAGGGCCGTTGGCTCAATCGGGACGACTTAATTCTTCCGCCCAGGCCGGGGAGGGTGCCGAGCAATAAGGAAAACAAATTCACAGTGGCCTCTAAGATTAGGGGCCTTGGTGAACCCAACATAGAGTCGTTGGAGGTGGATCTTAATTGGTGGGGTCCAGACGGGACCGACGTAGGGGCACGCGATGCGGAGCGTCTGCTAATCTGTGGCTCCCCCACCTCCTACAAGGGGAACAGCTTCAAATGGCCCCATAGGACCTTCTGTCCCGTGGGATACTCCAGGGAAAGATGGGAGAATGAGAAGGGTCTGGAGTCGACCCTCCCCCCCAAGGTGGTCGAAGATACAAAGGCCGTGGTGGAGCCTGTGGCTAAGAAGGCGTCGAAGCCAAAGCTGAAGACGGGCAGCAAGGCGAAGGCGGCGACGATGGCCTCCTCCGCTCTTGCATCGACTGGGGCCTCTTTCACGCCTGCATCGGCCGGGGTTCACTTCGAGACCCGGTCGGACGGTACCGTCCTCCACTACAGGGTGGGGCCGGACGGTACCCATACCTATATAGACCAGCATGGGAAACCTCTGCCAGAGGTTCTTCCCCTGAGGTCTAGGGAGCCTGAGGTAGTGAGCCCTCTTCTCTTGAAAGATAGCCCTGCTGAGGCCGAAACCACCGGCCCGGGCTTGGGCACCTCGCGGACCAGGTCGGGGGGGACGAAGTCCCTCCGTGGTGAGAAGAAGGCCAAGGTCGGGGGGAGCGGCCCGCCCGAAGTCGTGGTCGTGGAAACGCCTAGGGTGACGTCGGGCCTTTCTCAAGGCTCGAGCTCCTGCTCTACCTCCCTGACTCATAGGATGCCCGTGCAAACACTCGAGGAGGTGAAGGCGGCGACGGGGGTAAAGAGCATAATGGAAGCTCACCCATCCGCCGGGTTACTGGCTTTGGCTGCGCTTCAGCAGCAAAGCGTAGAGGCTGACCACCGAGGTCGTGACCTCGCCACCTCCATGGCGTCGGCCATGGCCATGATCCCTCAGGCAAGTAACCTCTCATAGTGTTTATTTGTATGTATGTTTTCATGTTCTTTCCAAATATTTTGCTAACTGTTTGCTCCTTTCCTTGCAGGCCTATCTGATGATGAACCAATACGTTTATCACCAAGGCCAGCTGGTGAGGTCATGGGCCGCGAAGGCCGAGGCTAATGCCAGGCTTATGGAGGAGGCCCAGAAAAGGGCGGAGGAGGCCTTACAAAGGGCGGAGGAGGCCCAGACTAGGGCGGAGAAGGCCGAGGACCTGAATGCCTCGATCGAGGCTCGAAGGGTTGAAGCCGTAAAGGCTAGGGTGGATGCCGAGGAGCGCGCCCAGGCTACATAGGCGGCTCTGAAAGAGGCAGAGACTGGGGTGGCTGACAAGCTGAAAACCGCAGTCCAGTCTGCCCAGGCCGAGCTGAACGCCAACTGGGTCCAGAAAACACAGAAGGAATTCAATTCCTTCTATGTCGAAGGGTGGACCGAGGCGGCTGCCTTTTTGAGGGCGGGAGCGGACCATCCGGTATGGAATGTGGACAATATCATCGTCCCTGTTCCCTCATCTCCCGTTCCCGAGGTGGTTCCCCTCACTCCTCGAGCTCTCTCCGACGAAGAGGGTGAGGAAGATGACGACGGGGCTACTTAGGATAGTTTTATTTTCTGTTCTCTGGTGTAATTTCTTTTTTGTACTTAGCTTGTAATAGCTTCTTATTGAATGAAATGAAAAAACAATTTTGGACTTGTCTTTTATTCTTCTGTTTTTTACTTCCGTTGTGTACGTTCCATTGTGTACGTGCCCCCAATGAGTGGGCCGGTATGCTTCGGCATTGGGGCACTCATTTCATATAGCTCATTTTAAACCGGGGTGCCGTATAGGCCCAGGTGTTCTGAAACACTTGTAAAATCTAAATGAACTGAAAAATTCAAATAAATATAATCCGGGATGCCGTATATGCTCGTGTTCTGAAACACTTATAAAATAAATTGAAAATGTAAGCCGGGGTGCCGTATAGGCTCGTGTTGTGAAACACTTGCAAAATAAATTGAAAATATAAGTCGGGGTGCCGTATAGGCTCGTGTTCTGAAACACTTGTAAAATAAATTGAAAATATAAGCCGGGGTGCCGTATAGGCTCGTGTTCTGAAACACTTGTAAAATAAATTGAAAATGTAAGTAGGGGTGCCGTATAGGCTCGTGTTCTGAAACACTTGTAAAATAAATTGAAAATGTAAGCCGGGGTGCCGTATAGGCTCATGTTCTGAAACACTTGTAAAATAAATCGAAAATGTAAGCCGGGGTGATTTCGAAATAACAACAGTTTTATTCATAAAGCCCTTGGGCACATTTACATCATATTTTTATTTACATCAAAACGCAAAGGTCGAGCCCTATTGATAGTACTTCCTTAGGTTATTGACGTTCCAAGGTCGATCCATCGGGATGTCGTCGGGGAGGCGACCTAACAGGTAGGCCCCGTTGCCCGCCGCACCGAGGATTCGGTAGGGGCCTTCCCAGTTGGGGCCTAGCTTGCTGTCGGACTGTAACCTTGTGTTGTTGTTTACTTTTCGTAGCACGAGGTCTTCGTCTTGGAAGCGTCTGGCGTTCACTCTTTTGTTATAGGAACGTCCCAGCTCGTTCTTGTATTCGGCGTTACGGATGGCCGCGACCTCCCTTCGTTCTTCAGCATATTCGAGTTCGAGGCCCATCATCTTTTCGTTCAGGCCGTTCTCCACCATATCCGTTCTGAGAGAGGGGAGTCCGATTTCTAATGCGATGACAGCTTCCATCCCGTAGGTAAGGCTATAGGGCGTTTGCTGGGTGCCCCGTCTTCTCATCGTTCGGTAGGCCCAGAGGACGTGCTGCAGTTCATCAGCCCATCGTCCTTTGGACTCATCTAGCCTCTTTTTTATTCCGTCGAGGACGGTCTTATTCGACACTTCAACTTGGCCGTTGCTTTGGGGATACGAAGGGGTGGAATAATAGCTTCTGATGCGGTACTTCGCATACATCGCTTTTAACTTGGATCCGGTGAACTGGCCCCCATTATCTGCCACTATCGAGTAGGGGATTCCGAATCTCGTGATTACATCCCTCCAGAGGAACCTGATCACCTCGGCCTCAGTTATCTTTGCTAATGCCACAGCTTCGACCCACTTCGAGAAGTAGTCGGTGACCATGAGGAGGAACTTTTTGCCTCCCGGGGCCCGAGGGAAAGGTCCGACGATGTCCATGCCCCATTGGGCAAAGGGCCAAGGTGAAGTCACGCTGCTCATCTTTTGGGCCGGGGCTCTAGGTATGGGGGCGTATTTCTGGCACTTCTCACATTTGAGCACGAATGTTTTAGAATCCTTTTGCATGAGGGGCCACCAATATCCGTGAGTTAAGGCACGGTTGGCTAGCGACCTGCCCCCGGTGTGGCTCCCACACGTTCCTTCGTGAATCTCCTCCATGACCCTCACTACCATATCGGGATGGACGCAGAGCAAGTAGGGCCCGGAGAATGACCTTTTATAAAGTTTATCGCAGGGAGCCAACCAGAACCCCAGTGCCTTTCTTCTTATCTTTTCAGCATCTTTCTTATCTTCGGGGAGGTCTCCGGTGCGGTGGTATTCGATGATGGGGCCCATCCAGCTCGGCTCTGACGGGAGGTCAGTCACTACGTTAACTCTTGTCTTTGCTTCGATGCTAGGCGAAGGGACGTATTCTACGGTGATGACTCGCTCCTTTTTATCACTCATGGCTGAGGCTAGGGTTGCTAGTGCATCGGCGTGGGTGTTCTCATTTCTGTTTATGTTGATGATTTCCCGATACTCGAAGCTTTGGAGTATTCCGGAGGCGATGGCCATGTAGCTTGCCATCCTTTCGTCCTTTGTCTGAAACTCGCCACTGATCTGGCTACTGACTAACTGGGAATCAGTATGCACCAGTATCTTCTTGATGCCGAGGCTTTGGGCCATTTTCAGGCCTGCGATCACAGCTTTGTATTCCGCCTCGTTATTGGTGGCTCGGAAGCCAAGCTGGATTGACTTCTCGATTATATCACCCTGTGGGGACTAGAGTACAACCCCGAGGCCTGAACCCTTTTTATTGGCAGCTCCGTCGGCGTGAAAGGTCCACGTTCCTTGGGCACGTTCCTCGATGCCGGGGGACGTAGTCGTTCCGGTGAATTCTGCCACAAAGTCGGCCAGGGCCTGCCCCTTGACGGACGTTCACGGCTCGTACCGGATGTCGTACGCATTCAGGTGGCAAGCCCACTTCGTCATACTCCGAGACAGGTCTCCCTTCTGGAGTATTTCCTGAATGGGCTGATCCGTATACACCACGATACTGTGTGCCGAGAAGTAATGGGCCAGTTTTCGCGATGCCATAACGAGTGCCAGGATGAGCTTTTCTAGGGGCATATACCTAGCCTCGGCGTCGAGGAGGGTTTTGCTCACGTAATAGATTGGCCTTTGCTCCCTGCCGACCTATTTGATGAGGACGGCACTAACGGCTATCTCGGACACGGCGAGGTACAGGGCAAGGACGTCGCCGGTGTCCGGCTTGGCCAGAAGAGGCGCGCTTCCGAGGTAGTTCGCCAGCTCCGCGAACGCATTCCGGCATTCGTCATTCCATTCGAACTTCTTATGAGCCTTCAGAGCCGTAAAGAATGGCTTGCATCGATCTCCGAACCGGGCTATAAACCGGTTGAGGGCAGCGGCCATTCCGGCTAACTTTTGTACGTCCTTCCTCTTTTCAGGGGTTCTCAAGTTCTTCAACGCAGAGATTTGGACCGGGTTCGCCTCTATACCGCGATGGGTTACCATGAACCCTAGGAACTTTCCGGCACCAACTCCGAAGGCGCACTTAGAGGCGTTCAGCTTCAGATCATGCTTTCGTATTGTTTTGAACACCTCTCTTAGGTCGGGCAGGTGGTCGTCCTCCTGGGCACTTTTTACAACCATGTCGTCGATATAGACCTCCATGCTCCGGCCTATGCTCTTAGCGAATATCTTGGTGACCATTCTCTGATACGTCGCCCCGGCGTTCTTAAGCCCAAATGGCATCACCTTGTAACAGTAGTTCCCCCTTGGGGTTATGAAGGCGGTTTTTTCTTGATCAGCCTCCGACATGGGTATTTGGTGATAGCCGGAGCATGCGTCCAGGAAGCTCATTCTGGCGGCTCTGGTGGTGGAGTCCACTATCTGATCAATTTTAGGCAGAGGGAAGGGATCCTTAGGACAGGCCCGGTTAAGGCTCGTGTAATCGATACACACACGCAGCTTTCCATTCTTTTTAGGGACCACCACGGGGTTAGCGAGCCATCTAGGGTAAAAGATTTCCCTGATGGCTCCAGCTAGCAGAAGCTTTTGTACTTCCTCGTTTATGGTATCGGCATGCTCCGGACTAACGCGGCGCCCCTTTTGCATCACGGGCTTCGCATCCGGGTTGACGTTCAATTTATGACAGGCGAGGTCGGGACTGATACCCGGCATTTCGCATAGAGACCATGTGAAGTTATCGAGGTATTCGAGCAGTAGCTTAACGAGATCTGAAATCTCGGGCTCGCTCAGCCTCGCGCCCACCATAAAAAAGTGGTCCTCGTCGTACCCCGGGATCTGGACCTTCAGCAATCCTCCTTCTACCTTTTCTTCGGCTTCCGGACACATCTTCTTGTTTAGTTCCCGCAGCAGCTTGGGATCCTCAACTTCTATGTTCATAGCACTTTGGGCCGGAACCGGGTTATTGCCGAAGTATACGGCCATGGCACAGCTTCTCGAGACCTTTTGGTTTCTCGATATGGTCTCGACTCCATTCGCAATGGGGTACTTGACCTTTTGGTGTAGAGTGGAGGAGACGCCTTCTATCTCATGAAGCCACGCGCGCCCTAGTATGACGTTGTAAACGGAGGGGACGTCCACCACCGTGAACTCCATGCTCATAACCTTGGTTCCTGTCTTAACAGGCAAGGTTATGTTCCCTCTGGGCTGAACGGCCTCAGAGTTGAATCCGTATAGAGGAGGGGCGTTGGTATCTAACTGCCCCTCCGTCAGTCCCATCTTTCGATAGAGGTCACCAAAGAGAATGTTCACCGACGCCCCCTGATCGACGAGGATTCGTCCAACTGAGCAATGGCCCACTTGGGCCGTGATAACAAGGGCGTCGTAGTGGGGCAGGTCTACCCCCACCAGGTCGAAGTCGGTGAAGCTTAGATCTGGCTTGGTACCTTGTTTGCACCTCCGGCACTATCGATACCAGATGAACCACTGGTCCCACCTCGATCGCCTTATGTGTAAATGCTTCCCCGCCAGCCTGGGGAGGCTCGCAAGTAAATGGTTCCAGCCGGAGGTGGGCTTCCGGGTCAGAATCTGCGTTGAACACTTGGAGAACGGGGGCGGTAAAATTTCCGGGGGGCGCACTGTACTCTATCTCATCTGAGAACGGGGTACTGCGGGTGGAGGCAACGATTTTCAGCGCTGCCTCGTCCGCGACTTCATCTCGGCCAGCGCGACGACCCCGCCTCCTCCTCCGGGGAGGCCTTTCAGTCCGCGCATCACTCGAAGCGGGCCGTGAATCGTGACTATCATCTGGTCGACTGATTCGTGAGTGTACGCTTTGGTCGTTTATACGACGTGAACTTCCCTCGTGGGAATGCCTTGACTCCTCTCCCCTAGCCGGCTCCTCAAGAACCTCTAGGGGGGGTCGTCTCGAGGGTCCCAACCGCGACATCACGCTCTTGGTGGGGATGCGAACGGGCTCTCGCTGCGCTTCGCCACGGGAAACGGGTCCGGGTTCAGATGCCATCATCGAGGCTATCAACGCCTTTTGAGCCGCCAAGGCAATGAGTTCCTTCTCATGGATCTCTAACATCATACGAGTCAGCTCGTCGCGCGATCGGGGCATCCCCTGGACCGCATTGAGTGGAGCAGGCTGCCCCTCAGGCGCAGTTCCCGGCGTGCCAAAAGAGAGGGTCCTCGGCATTCCAAATGCCGGGACTTGCCGTGAGGGCGGGCTCTCATACTGATCATTATCTGTCATTGTTCCTTGAAAACGGATTGTCGGAGCTAGCGCGCTATGTTCCCACAGACGGCGCCAATTGGCGAGCCTGATTTTCTTCCCAAGCTCGGCTTAATCAATTCGCGTCGGCTCCGATCTTCCAAGGTGTCCGAGGCGGTTGATGTCTCCTTCAATGACGAGGTGTTCTTCTATCCTGCACAAGAAACGAACAGGGGCCCGGGGTTGGTACCAGGTTTTCCCTCTTCAACGATCAAGTCAGTATCGATATAGACTGAAGGTAGGAATATAGTTAAGGGTGAGGGATCGGTCCGGTTACAAGTCGTGGTCTCAGGTGTCACGATTGGAATTCTGATGGTCCGGGTTGTTTAAGCTTTATCTCTCCTCTCTGTCTTTTTGTGTGTCCCCTTCTAATTGGTATTAGTGGGGGTATTTATAGTCTGATCAGAGGTGTATTAGCCCTTGGATCACTGCACTGTCTAATGTGGATCCAACGGCTTCAGGTCATTTATGACTCTGACAATGGTACTGTCCTTTCCCGGGGCCCACAGGGACTGGCCTGTGATTGGGCCACGTCGATGAAACACATAAAGGGTCCCCCAAGGGAGCAGCAGCATTAATTGGGGAAGTATGCTCGACAAGGTTCTCCGGGCCGGCCTAGACACGGTCCGGCCCCTCAAGATCCGGGGTGACGCGTTACCCATGGTTGACAGGCCCGGATCGCCTGCTATGGAGTTGATATCGGTCCGGACGAGGGGGTGCCGACATCCCCTCGCCATCTTCTAACTTGGCTGATTACGCGGTTTATCAACTCAACAACAAGAAGAAAATTCTCAATTGCTGCTACATAACGTGGAAAAGAAATACGTAGAAGGGCAGATGGAAGTTTGAATACTTTTCAACTCAACAACAAGAAGAAAAATCTCAATTGTTGTTACATAACGTGGAAAAGAAATGCGTAGAAGGCCAGATGAAAGTCTGAATACATTTTTTATTTTCTTAACAGTAGGCGTTTTTATTTAAAAAATTTATTGATTTAAGTTGAATTTATTATATTATAAGATCATTTTAACCATTAATAATGAAATAGTAGTTTTACCCACAGATTTATACTCTTAATATATCTAGCTCCTTTAGACGAGTTGTGGTATTTAAAAGCTTGATGATGTATGAGTTGGTTCTTATATTCTATAGTTGAAAGTTTGACAAACTGGTTTATAACCGTCTCCTAGTATTATATCCCATTAAGTGAAAGACAGTCTAACATTTGACTTCCAAATTTATGATCACTAAAATTTGTTATACAACCAAATGCCAGCATTATCACGACTGGAACATTAAAAGAAAGTAAGCAAAACATATTATCTATGGAGAATTAGAAGTGAAATCATATAATGCTACCCAAAAGGGGGAGTCAGACTCTCCTCTCCAATATGGAGGAGTAGTCAGACTCTTTCTTATGCCCTCAAATTGCAGTTCATTTGCAGGGGAGGAACTACGGTTACCAGTCTACAATATCCCGCAGGAATTACCTCCACATAAATCATGTTTTTATTTTACCAATGCTCATCAACCCAAGCAGATATGCATCAAACCATGCATATAAAATAATAAAAGAAAACAAAAGCCATACATAGTATGATATTATGACATATTCTCCAATCAAGTATTTACTGGGAGTGATCAACTACATGTAACAAGAAAGGTACATGTCATGCACCTTTGTATTTCTTTTTGTAATTCATCAAACACTAGTAATAAAATATATTATAAAAGGAAAAGTATTGGATTAAATCTCATTTACTCCTTTAATGTACCGTTTTGATTAAAAATATAATTACAATCAATTGTTTTTTATTTTAATTAATATATAAATTTAGGATAGTCACAATTAACGTTCTGTATTTTTATTTGAGTTTTTATTCACTATCAGAAATTTTTCATTTAGCATCATAAAATCTTTTGAGTCATATTGCTAAAATGGTTATGACTAAATTTTAGCAACAGTTTAGCAACAAATAGCAACATAATTTGTTGCTAAACTGTTACTAAAATTTAGCCACAACCACTTTAGCAACATAACCGAAAAAAAATTATGATGCTAAATGAACTTTTTCTTATAGTGATTGCGTTATAAAAGTAAACTCTTATATATTTATATATATATATAAGTAAATGTTGATATAAGTAATTAAATTTAAGATAGACACAGCTAGTGATCTATATTTTTATTTGAGTTTTTATTTTGTTATATATATATATATATCCCCATTTTGTTTATGTTTTTTTCCCTAATTAGGTTCTAATTCGATCTCGCCCTTTAGTGCTAAACATCAACATCCAATGGCCTAAAAATGGAGAGGTTGAGTACTCTTCCTATACGAAGAGTCTGGTGCGCCAATTCCAATGCTACCAGCCTACCTCCCTCCATAAAAATTAAACTTGTCATATTTGCAAAGAGTATTACAAAAAAAAAATATATGTTAAAAACTTGTCTAATATTTGAGAAGGATAGGTAAATGTTCCTAGGAAAATTACAAAATTATAAAAACTATCAAAATCAATGTTACTCGTGCAAGACAGATTCAATCCAAACAAATGCCTGATTTAATTACTTTTATATAATTATATCAAGAGCAAGAAATTAAAAAAAAATAGTAAATAACTGAAATATCTATATGAGTCTACTGAAATGTTTGATACAACTGGCACGAGAAAAATCATAAGGCTGGTTTGGTGACAAAGTGTAGCTAGAGAGAGAAAGTAAAAGAAAAAAAATATTCACCATGAGGCGTTAAATGGAAGAAAAAACGTATGAGAAGATTGAAGAGTAGAGATGAATCCCAAGGTGAGTCCGACCCGATCTGACTTATTTAAAATAAAGTTTTTTTTTATTACCACAACAACAATATGTCGAGAATTTATATACGAGTTAGATAAATTAGAGATCTCAATAGTTGTATTAATTGTTATGTTTGGTACCTTATTTTTAGTAAAATTATATAAAACCTTATTTTGGCAAAACGACTATGAATTGGTAATATATGAATATTGTAATTTTAGTAGATGAAGTTGATAAATAATAATTAATATTATAATCTTTATAATTTTGCTTAGCGTATTAGGATCATTTATCTTTCGTCTTGAATATAAGAGAAAAGAAAAATATACTTAAAAAAAATAAAATTGTTATTTTAGAAAAATGTTAACAAAAATAAATGAGCAACATTTACCGATTATAAAAATTATAATAATAATGTATGATTTATCTCATTTAGTACTATAGTTATCGGATGTGTGAATAAAACGAATTACTAAAAGAATCTATTTAGTACTAATGCTTAGAAAAAGCTTTTTTATTGTTTGTTAATTTCACCCTCTATTTTTTTGTTTCTAAATGGTGATGTTTTTATCATTTATTGGTAATGTGATTCTCAAATGTAAGATGTGCTTTATGTTAGTGTTACATGTTTAGACAAACATGAATGAATAAAACTCATCCCAACCCTCTTTCCATGTAATTTTTTTAATCCAAAAATGGCCATCTGGAAAATAAAAATATATGTCGGTGTAGAATTAGGTAAACGGAACAAGACCAGGTCTGGTGATCGCATATTTAGAGAGAGAGAAAGCAGAAAAATAGAATTTTATTAATAATGAAAATTGAATCGTGTTTACAAATTAGTCTCGTAGGCTTATATAATACAAGTTTCATTTAATTACATATTTGCCTTATGTAAATAAAAAAAGTGACACATTTGGTCTGAAGTTACATTAGCAGCAACATAGTTTGCTGGAGAGTTGAATTGAGTTCTTAAATAACTGAAATATAACAAAAACAGTACAAACAACATATATAATGTTAATATACCCCATTCAATTTGGAGTGTGCAAAGATAACACACCCATCTTGGTCAATAATCTGGTTAAAATAGGAGCTCGAAGAGCCTTTGTAAACACATCAGCTAGATTATTATCACCGTAAATATGCATTGGATGAATAATTTTATTCAAAATTTTCTCTCTTATAAAATGACAATCTAATTCTATATGTTTAGTACTTTCATGATGAACTGGGTTATTAGCTAATACTAAAGCAGATTTACTACTAGTGTATAAAATGGCAGATTTATCATGACTAATACCAAAATATCTTAGTAAATTTTTTGACCAAACAATTTCACAACTGTTTGAACTCATAGCTCTACATTCTGCTTCTGCAGAACTCCGAGATACCGTATTTTTCTTTTTACTTTTCCACGAAATGAGTGAATTACCCAAATAAAAACAAAACTCAGTCACTGATCTCCTACTATCTACACATGCAGCCCAATCAGAATCGGTAAAGTCTTTCAAAGTAAGTTCAGAATTTGAAGGAAAGAAAAGACCATGTGATGGATTATTTTTGATATATCTCAAAATTCTAAGTGCAGCATTATGATGATTAGTACTAGAAGGAGATAAAAAATGACTTAAAACATGAACATCAAAACTAATATCAGAACTTCTAATGGTTAAATATAACAATCTCTCTATTAACCTCCTATATTTGGTAATATCATCTAATAAATTAGTGTCTTTGCATGCAAATTTGGATTTAGTATCCATAGGAAATAAAGCTATCTTTACAGCCAAATGACCAACATCAGCTAACAATTCTAAGACATATTTTCTCTGGCACACATGTATACCATTATTATTTCTAGCTACCTCAGGTCCAAAAAAATACCGGATTGGTCCCAAATCCTTCGACTCAAATTTAGTATTCAAAAAATCGTTCACATGTTCAATCAACTAAGAACAAGAACTACTTAAAAAGATATCATCTACATAAACAAGCAAAGCTAAGAAATTTCTATTTTTATTATAAGTAAATAATGAATGATCAGCTATTGAGTAAATGAAACCAAAATCCAATAAAACACTATTTAATTTTGAAAACCATTGTCTTAAATCCTCTTTTAAACCATAAAGAGATTTTTGTAATTTACAAAATAAAGAAGATAACTCATTTTACTGAAAAACAGGTGGAACCATAATATATACTTCTTCTTATAAATTACCATGTAAAAAGACATTATTAACATCTATTTGAGACAAAAACCAATTCTTTGAAGCTGCAATAGCCAAAAAAATTCTAACAGTAGTCATTTTAGCAACTAATGAAAAAGTGGCATCATAATTTATACCCTCTAACTGTGTATATCACTTACCAACAAGCCTATCTTTATACCTTTCTATTGTACCATCAGGCTTGTGTTTGATTTTATAAACCCATTTACATTCTATTGATTGTTTTCGTTTAGATAATTCAGTTAAAATCCAAGTTTTATTGGCTTCTAAAGCCTTTATCTCTTTTTTCATTACTTCTTGCCATAAATGATTAGTGTGAACTTACTTATAAGTTTTAGGTTCTATGTTAGCAGAAATAGAAAGACAAAAGTGCTTATAAGTAGATGAAATATTATCAAAAGATAAAAAAAATAAGACAAAGGATAAATAGATACGTTATTATCACACATCATATTGTTAATTGAACATGATAATCTTTCAAATAAGTTGGAGCATTATGAGCTCTATTTGAATGCCTTGCAACATGTACATCTGTAACTATTATTATCCATAACATGTTCATTATATACACCATTTGCATTATCAACATGACTATCAGTATTATTAAAACCACTAATACTTGAATTTAAAACATCATTTTGTGATTTATTAGAGTAAGGAAAAATATGCTTATAAAAAGTGACATCTACGGAGAGAAAAATTTCATGTGTTTCACAATTATAAAGTTTATAACCCTTATTACTTCTTCCATAACCAATCATAATACACTTTTTTGCTCTTTTGTCAAACTTACTTCTATCTCTAGCCAAAGTTCTAGCAAAGCATAACCAACCAAAAACTTTTAAATGATCATAAGTAGGTTTTCTTGCAGATAACATCTCATAAGTTGACTTATTATGTAATAAAAGAGTAGGCATTTTGTTAATAACATAAGGTGCAGTTAAAACACATTCTCACCAAAAAGAAATAGATAAACAAGACTGAAATCTAAGTGTTATAGCTACATTAAAAAGATGTTGATGTTTTCTTTCCACTACCCTATTCTGCTGTGGTGTATCTACACAGCTAGTCTGATGAATAATATGATTATTAGCATCAAAAGAAACTAAGTTAAATTCAGTACCATTATCTGACATGAGAGTCTTGATTTTCAAATTAAACTGAGTTAATACCATTTGGTGAAAAATAGGCAATATATTAGAAGTTTTAGACTTGTGTTTTAACAAGAAAATCCAAGTACACCTAGTATAATCATCAACTATAATTAAAAAATAATGTTCTCTTGAATGAGTAGCAACAGTATATGGACCCCATAAATCACAATGAATTATTTCAAAAGCACAATTAGTCATATTACTTCTAGAAGGAAAAGGAGACCTATGGTGTTTAGAAAAATGACAAACTTCACAAACAACATTATCCTTATTCATAAATTAAAAAAATCACTAACAATTTCTAAAATGAGCTCGCTTACAAACTGAGAAGGATGACCTAACCTAAAATGTCAGAAGTTTGGCTTATTCTGAACAAAAGTACTATTACAATAAAGATTTAAATCCATAGAGGATTTCATGACAACTGGATTCTGAAAGACATATAAAACATGATGTTCTTCTGCACTACCAATTATCCTCAAATAAACCTGGTCCTAATTATGCAATTCTTATCTTTTATAATTAATGAACAAGCTAAATCTTTGGTTAAGTTGCTAATAGAAACTAGATTAAAACTAAATGAAGGGAAATATAAAACATTATATAAAACTAATCCTGACTGAAAAACAACTGTTACTACATGAGTTACTAAAGCAAAATTTTTATTTGGTAAATTCACATGAGGTGTATAAGAATGTTTAATGTCAGTAAAAATAATTTGAATTATTAACCATATGCTCACTAGCACCACTATCTAAAGTCCAATTTGTATTTAAATTTCCTTTATCTAAAAAAACATTAGAACAAACAGAGTAGTAGCTATACATGTCATGCCTGTATAGGTCAACTTAGAGAAAGGTGTAGATTGCTCTTAAGGCATGTGAACATTATCGTTATCACTTGAAATTTGAGAACTCTGATCAAAATTTGGAGTGTAGACATGAGAGTTCTGACTAGAAGAGGCATTCTGATTTGCTACAGGGTAAGGGTAATGATAAACTTGTTGTGGTTGTTGACGCTGAAACCCTAGTTGTGGTTGAGTGAAAACCTGATTAACTTGAGGTCGAAAATTATTTAAGCTAGGTCCATCAAAAGAAACCCTGGGCTTAGGTCTCCAACCAGGAGGATAACCATGAACCCTATAACACATGTCATTGGTGTGTCTATCAGAACCACAGTGAGAACACCTCATCACACCCTTTCCAGAACCAAAATTAGGCATATAACCACCACTATTAGGTCTAGGATTATAAGGACATGGTCTAGCCTTGTTACCATCATGAGAACACTGATCAACCTAAGCCATATTATGTACAACAACACCCTTATACACACTATTCTGTTTTTTATCTTGTGTACTGTTACCATAGTGTGTGTGTATATATATATATATATATATATATATCATTCATGGAAGGCATTGATTTCATCAAGAGAATTTGTCCCCTAACCATAGAATACTTATCATCCAAGCATCATGTTCTCTCTTGCTATAATAGCAGCCATGAAATTGCAAATATTACTTCCTATATTACCATAACTACGCCTAGGTATAGGGCTAAAAACATTTAAAAAATTCCAAAAAGTCTCTAATTTAGTAAAATAAGCTGAAACACTCAATTCTCCTTGAACAGTAGTATGCAATTCTTTATGGAACTCATAAATCTTAGCCTCATTCACTTGAGAAAATCTCTCTATTAATTCTCTCCATGTTCTAGTAGCAATATAGACATACTAGTAATCATGACTCACGCGTTGCGTGTGCTGCACGTAATACAATAAAAATATAAAAAATAGGTATGGTTATGATATAAATATGTGGATAATACAAAAAAAATATATAGTTTAAGATTTAAAAGAATGTTTGATTGTTAAAGAGTGATAAATAGTTTTATTATTTTTTACTTTTTATATTTTTATGTGAGTATGGTATTATTGTAATTAATATAAAGGTGTGGGTGTATTTTTAGAAAAAAATGGCTAAATTGGACGGGCTCAATTGACTTGGTTTGACTTATTATAATAGAATGATAAGATGGACTAAGAAATCTCATCACTCATTGAATTAATGATCCAACTCATGACTATCAGATTACACTGGATCCAAACACCATGCCACCCATCTCCCGCGAGTGGACAAGGTATTGAACCATTAAGAAACCAACTTAGCACCTATTGAAATCTCCATAGCTCTTTTTAAGAATGAAAGTTGGGTCTAGTCTACTTAGGGTTTACTAAGCTAGTGGTGGTATTCTCATTAGTTCCAATAAAATAAGGATTCATTTATTAATAGGCTGATTATTCTGAATAAACCCTAAATTCTCATTAATTACATTCCTAATCACAAATATTCTTAATGCAACCAAGAATCAACTAATCAATGATAATAACCTTCAAATCAAGTAGATCAATAAAATATTCAACAATACACGTGACATCCCAAATTTTCTAATCAATAGCAGAATCAAGATCCAACAAATAACCAGAATTTTTTAACAAGAATATGGTCAAACATGAATATTAACCAAATATCTCAAACTATATATCAATTGTAAGAGTAGTTGAAAGTAAAAGAGATTACTAGATTTTATGAGAAAGAAAACCCCAATTCTGTCATGCATAAAGCTCTAATTCTGTGAAGATGAACAATCAATCAACGGAATAATGAGCTTTTAAGCTCTGATACCATGTAGACTTATGTAAACGGAACAAGATCACGATCACCGAAGGTCTGATGATCACATATTTAGAGAGAGAGAGAGCAACAAATAGAATTTTATTAATAATGAAAATTGAATTGTGTTTACAAATCAGTCATGTTGACTTATATAGTACACATCTAAAGTTATATTAGCAGCAACATAGTTTACTAGATAGTTCAATTGAGTCCTTAAATACCTGAAATATAACAAAAAAACTACAAACAATATATATAATGTTAATAGTCGGAAACCCATCCCGACCCTACGAGATCCAAAAAAAAGGTCCCAAAAAAATTGGTAAAAAAAATGTATTTATTTGGTCAAAACTCCTTATTTTGTGAAAAGTCATTTTTTATGTGATTTTATGTGAAAAGGCTAAACAAATTTTTTTATGAAAAAAGTGTGTTCTTTTAAGTTTTATTATTTTGTCATTTTATTTGTATTTAAAAAATATCTACTTATGTAGTGGCATTTTTGTACGTTGATTGAATTTAAAAAAGTGGGACTTATAAGGTTGTGGTCGTTCTAAAGGGAAAAAAGGAAGGGGCAGTGTTTTTCATCGAAACAGGATTTTAAGAATGATTGGTTTGTTAGAAAAATTAGACATTTAGGAAAATATTTTCTATATCGTTAGGAAAACAAGATAAATTGATTCATCTCAAAATTGTGCGGAAAATAAATACCTCTTCAAGGAAAAATACATCGCCTTTACGTATACATATATTGTTTTGATACAAATTCAAAATAATTGTCTTTTCTTACTTATATCACGGGTTTCTAAATCTTTAGGAAAACAAGGTAAATTGATTCACCTCAAAATTTGACAGAAAATAAATAACTTAAATTATTTTATATTTATGTGTAAAAAGAATCTATTAGCTTAATTTACACTTTTTTTTATATTAATTTAATTCGTTGAACAAAAGTTATAAGGAAACGATGTTTTGATATATTTTTGTTCGTTATATTGGTAATTTAGAGTGAGCTCGAGTGAATTAAATACTATGATTGTGTTTTTTTTGAATAATGTGTTTGGTGTTTCATGTTTCCTTCAATATTATGTAAATTTTGAATATTTTTAGTTTTCATAATTTTTTTTCTGAAATCTTCAAATTAACGTAAAATTTTATTAGTCAAGAAATTTTCATGAAAAATATAACATCGGAAAAATAATTTCCACTATAATGATTTCCTATAAAAATATTTTTCAAAAATATTTTGCGCCCGATAGGAAATGTGACCTTTTATGCATGGAAAGATTGGGAGTGTGACATTGTAGTGAAAAAGTATCAAAAGTATCGACTGTTATGACTTATTTTATAGGACCTAACAAACTCTTTTAACATTCAGTATATCTAATTAATATATAAATTTTTTAAAAGGACTAACGGATTCTGTTTAAGGATAGTTTTAAACAGGTTGAATATCATTTAATTGCACTTTCACTTGCAACTAAAGAATACAACTGAAAGACACAACAACGTAGACGGAATAGCATGTCATGAAAGATTACGTGATCAAGATTTTTCTTGGGACATTTTAAACTTGGATTGATGCTGAAAAATAAAAAGTATATCAAAAGAACACACAAGTCGTAAAGATAAGGAAATCAGTATCAAGATAACTCTTCAAATACTTTAAATTGGGAAAGTTGTTATTTTAGTTTTAATTGCTAATTAGAGCATCCACAATAGGTGTATCTAAAATAGCAAGTTAATAATTGCTTTTATGCCCGTAATTGTTGTTTTTCAGAGATAAATTTTTTCATATTAAATAAATAATAATATATAGAACATGGTAGTTAATAAATAAATAAACCAATATTCATGTAATTTTTCGTAAATTACAATTACTCATCAGGTTTTGCTACTTCAGCTAATCGTAATTATGCATAATATTTCATTGAAAAAATACAAGCAGTTGATGAAAAAAAAAAGTTGATGAAATAACAATGAAATTTGGGTATTGAAAGCACGCGGGGGATTACCTAAAGGGTTGTTTCGACTTTAAATCAAAAGTTAGAAAGAATATGAACTTAACTGATAAATAATTGTCATGCATGAAAAAATTACACTACATTAAATAGCCACTTGAGAAATCGACTCATATTCGCGTAAGCGAGTGAAGTGTAGCACAAACAAGTAATACACATTTGGTCATTTTGTTTTGGTCATATTATCGCTTTTTTCATATGTATTCGTTAAAAAAAAATCGAAAATCAACGGTTTATATTATTTATAAAGTGTTTGTTAAAAAAAATCTGTAAAATTTGACTTTTTATATTTTTTGGATATTTATTAATTTGCCAAAACAAATGTTAAATACCCAAAAATAATACAAAAAGTCAAATTTTACAGATTTTTTTAACAAACACTTTAGAAATAAAATAAAACATTGATTTAAGAAAAAAATCGAGAAAAAATTACGAATACGTACATATGAAAAAAGTTATAACATGACCAAAACAGGGCCTTATAAACATGACCAAATATACTCGTTTGTCAAGTAATATTTAATGTAATCGTGAAAGAAACTGAAGCGGAGAAAATATCAAGATTTTTGGAAAGTGCTAAAAGTCGATGGTACATTAAAGAATTTCATTTGGATACTTCGCATTATATGAAATTATCAGATTTGCAAAGGAAAGATGATTCGGGTCATTAATGTAATAGGATTTCACTTTTAGGACAATTTTAAAACATACTGACTGTCATTGTTTTAAAATTCGCGCTACGTAGCGCTACGTAGCGCGAAATAGCGCTTTTTTGGTAAAAAACGCAACGAAAAATCACGTTTTTGGGTGGAATTGCGCTAAAATCGCGCTATAGGGGACCAAAAGCGCAAAAAGCGCGAAATTCTGGACCAAAAGCGTAAATAGCGAGTTAAAAAAAAAAACAGCGGATTTAAATAATAAATATATATTGTACAATTTTCATAAAAGTGTCTGCAGTTCAAATGGTTAAGACTGTGCTGTTATTTCCAGCAGACCTGGGTTCGAAACTCACCAACAACAATTTTTTTTTTGATTTTTTTTTATTACTATCTAATATAACTATACCTTTTTTTTTTTTTTTGTTATATATTCTAAAGTTTAGTGCATATTTAGGCAAAAAAAAATACACCGCAAAGCGCTATATAGCAACGCTTTAGCGCTTTTAGCGTTTCTCTCGAAAAAACGCTACGATAGCGATAACGCTATTTAAAACACTGCTGACTGTAGAGAATTAAGATAATTAGTTTGTTACAATTTTAAACGTACCCCTTTGGAACCATTCATGTGAATTACGTGTGATCGAAGTAGAGTTCATATGCGAGCCAGCATAAACATCCTTCTACACTATACACCGACACTATAGCTAGTGGGATTAATTCACAGTGCTTCAGCGTCTTGAGTGATTAATTCTGCTGTTTTCCACTACAACTAAACAGGGGAAAGAAACTTGAGAATGGAACAAGGTCATGTAGCTTTTTTCTAGTCTAATAAGGAACTTGATGTATCATTCTTCAACTTTTCATACCAAATTATAACTTACGTATTCAGCTTTGCATGAAATCTTTTATAATCCAGACAATTTACAGAGTACAGACTACTAATTTCTAGAACTCATTACAGGGTACTAAGCTAATTTACATGTTATACAAGATTCTTGCTTTCTTTTTGGCACACATCAGACAGTGTTCTAACTTGGATCTTATGTCAAATATCCAGTACTAGATGAAGAGTGATTGCAAGGGTAAGAATTCAGTAAATTGGAGATCATGATATAAGGAGTTAATTTTTTATTTTTTTACAGTGATCTCAAAGGTACTATATTTACATGTAGAGATCTAATTTTAAATATAAAAAAAATTAGGAGGATATTGACATACGGAAAGAAATTAGGGACCTCACAGAAGGGGAGAACTGGAGAAACCGTACAAGACACTATCAACCAACAGATTTTTTTTCTTCTAATAAATCCATTTAACAGAAATAAATAGAAAAGCAGAAATTATAATTAATAAGTAAAAGAAGAAGGAAGTGAATCTTCCTTACCGGAAAACGTAAAAAAATATTCCATGTCTTAACAAATTCTTATGTAAATTATTGTTCACCAGAGTTGACCAGTGCTTTAGGTAAAACCTAACCGGAAAGCAAAGATAATCTGCTGCCACATGTATACATCTGAGCACCCAACTTCTAAACCATGAGGGAAAAACTGCTTTTTCTTTAAGGTACAGAATTTGTGTACAAACCAGTATATCACACTTACGAGACTAAATCTTGTTTTTCAAACTGTAGATGAGAAGGAAATGTTTATGTTTCCGAATTTATCAAAACCAACTAAGCTCAAAAGAAAACAAAAAGTTTCCCAGTATTCTTATCAAAATATACTGTTTACTTCAAAGCATTTTCCTATCATATCATCTACCATCTAGGCAGCTAAGCATTAACAGGTTTCTAAACAAACATATTAACCTGTTATAATTTTGGATTACCAAAATGCAGCCCGTGTTTTGTTAAAAAATAATTTTCAAATAGATATTTCTTCTCCACACCCCTACATGTCTTACGAAACTACTTAAATCTGTCAGCACAAAAAATTATCACACACTATGTGTGATTACGATTACGAAATAGGAAAGACATGCATTCGCTTTCATAAAACAAAAGAGGCATTAATATGACACGTACAACAAACAAAAAGTAACCGGTTGTGAAAATTTATTAACAAGAAGACAACTTACTTGCAGGAGACTATGGGGACGAGTGGGATAAGGGTCGATACACCTTCGAATAGTCGAGCTCTGGCATTGAGAACAGCTTCTGCTACTGGTATCATTGCTTTGATGGGGTATTCTTTTTCTCTCTCTTCTATCCTTTTTCATTATCATCGGCTTCAGCTTCTTAAAATCCACCTTCCCACCGTACCTATTGTTGCTGATGCACCACCGGCACGACCAGGTCACAGTTCTCCCTACAAGTAGTAGCAGTTTTGCTTTTCGGACAATCATTTTCCTACAATTGACAAGGCTACTGTTGATATTTTAAAACCCTTTGGTTTCTCAGCTCAAATTGCTCGTATGTAACAATTAGAATTTCAAACAGAATTACGGGACAAACAACCTAAATTTGAACAAACTAAGAATCATAATCAAGGTCAACCGAAAGATTTGCATATAACATTTGACTCCCAAACTAACATTAAGTTACACCCACGAGTTTATGTCAAGAGTCTATGAAAACTAAATTTACGTTTGAAAATCACACCAAATACAATTTCAATTGAAGGTTTTAAAACAATTCTGATGCAAACCCATATCAGATACTTAATTATCTTTATAAAAAGTAAACTAACTTGCATACACACATTGGTTTGCTTGAGTACAAACAACAGAATATTTTGAAACTGGGTAATACTTTATTTAATTAAATTTGAAAGAAGAAAAGAGAACAAAATCGCAGCCTGCCCTTCCCTTGCTTCTCCCAGTTTTTATAAGTGGATGGTTTTTATAAGTTAATTACTAAACAAAGAGTGATAGTTTTAAAACTCAATTGCTGGATACTAAGAATAAAAAGTAGTACCGAAAAACCTCTATAAATATACACTACTCTCTGTACTACTACTACTGAATAAACTCAGAATAAAAATGCTCGCTAATATTTTATAATTTTTGATTTATAATTTTTGTTCATCACATGTTTATAAATTATATAAATGTGTAAAATTATATACATGTTGTTATATTAAACTTAAAACAATTTAAAATATATATCTATTCGGGTTTTCTTCTTTCCTTTTGCACGACTCGACTCGAATTTTTTGAGTTATTTAAATACGTTTAACTTTGATTGTCATTATATAAACTTGTTTTAGATAGAAAGAGTGAATGAAATTTTTTGCTATATTATACCTAATATTTATACATGTAAAAAAAAAATTTAGATAAACTTTTAGATAATTTTCCACCTTTCTAAATATATTACTTAATTTCCAAATACATATTTACTTAGTTAGATTTTATTAAATTGATGAACATACTAGTTTCATTATTTTTCAACTTTTTTGAATTTATGTGTTTGACTTATTAAATAGATGTATGTAGTTGTCTATTGAATATTTGTGTTAATTAATTAAATTAGTTACACATATAACTTTTATTATGCGGAACATTTATTTAAGTATTTTTCTATTTTTTTATATATCAATCTCTACTCAGCAATAACCTTCTTATAAGAATATTTTCTTCCAGTTCCGACGTTATTCCTGTAGAGAGGTTTTACTGTATGAGTAATACTACCCGTGGTCCACGTGATGCGTGTGCAACGTGTGCCATATGTCACACATTGACGGATTGGTTTTGGCTGCCTTGAATGAATTTTTCAAGGCAGCTTGCCCTAATTGTTGGGACTGGGTTCAGTCCGTTTCGGTTCGGTTTTTGGCAATACCAAAACCGAAACCAAGTAAATTTTTCGGTTCAGTTTTTTTCGGTTTCGGTATTTTTATTTTTTGGACCGAACCGGACCGTTTTTTTAGGATTTTTTTTTTGGTTTTTTCGTTATTTTTCGGTTTTATTTTTAGTTTTTCGGTATTTTTGTGACTTAAATTTTTCAGGGCAGCCTATCATGTTTTTTTAAACCAGTAAACGAAATACAATTTCATACAAGTATCAATAAACATATGGAAAAATTTCTATATTATCTTAACATATGGAAAAACAATTATATGAATCTGATGCACTATCATTTAGGGTGTGCCAACCAATAATATTTTTTAGTTTTAATTTTGAATTAATTTCAGGATATATATTTTTGGGTTCATTAACATGTGTTAGTTTTTTAGTATTTTTTAGTTTTAATTTTGAATTAATTTTAGGGTAGATATTTTTGATTTCATTAATAGGCGTAAGATTTTTAGTATGTGACACACCCTAAATAATAGTGGACTAGATTCACGGTAGTGTTAATCGTTCGGTTTTAATTTTAAAATGCACTATTATTTAGGGTGTGCCAACCAATAGTATTTTTTAGTTTTAATTTTGAATTAATTTTAGGGTAGATATTTTTGTGTTCATTAATAGGTGTTAGCTTTTTATTATGTGAAACACCATAAATAATAGTGGACTAATAGCAATTACTAGGGCTGGGTGAAAACCCGGAAAAGCCGAACCGAACTGAAAGACCAGAACTTTTTCGGGTCAGTTTCGGTTTACAATAAAATCGAACCGAAAAAAACCGAAAAACCGGAAAAACCGAAAAACCCCCAAAAAAACCGAAACCGGACCCAAAAAATCGGTCCGGTTCTGTCCAAAAAATAAAAAGACCGAAACCGAAAAAAAAACGAACCAAAAAATCTGCTCGGTTTCAATTTTGCCAAAAACCGAACCGAATCGGAGCGAACCGAGTCCTAGCAATTAGGGCAGGCTGGCTTGAATTTCAAGGCAGCAAATGATCCCACGTTGACGTGATAACAATAAAAAAATCGTATAACTTGTAACTTAAATGATAACTTTTAAACTGGTGATCATCTAGTTTTCAACAGTAAACATTTTCAAAAGCATGCAAAACAAATATGTATAAGAAAAAAGTTAGACATCATAATCACTTTATTATCAATACAATTTCTTAAGCAATGCTACAATTCAAAGATTCCACAAAATCGTAATCATATTTCTTAACTTCATTTAAATTATCCCTTTTACAGTAATATCTAACACCGGTTCGATCCTAGTCTTCTGCTATACTTTTTAACAAATATTGAATAACCTTAATCAGTTCGATCCTAACCTTTAAAAAATATTGAATAAATTTAATTAGTTCAATTAAATTATCCTTTTTACGGTGTACCTGCGACAATTTTTCCTTTTTAGACATTCCGAATCGATTTTCTAATTGAGAAATACACGATTATGAAGCATAACTCTCAGTGTTATGTTTACCAAAACAATGCTATCATATATATTAGCAAGGACGAGACCGATTTTTAAAAACTACGAATATGTCTTATAATTGTGGGAAACACGTTTGATTCTGCAGCGGAAAACTGGGATTGAATCCTAATTATAGTGTATATGGATTATATAAAAACGATACAGAAATACCTCGCAGGCAGATCTGGACCACACTTGACATTCTGTTGTATTCTTATTATACGTATTGCTCCATAAGAGAGGTGTACTCTCAAACTGTTAGGAAACCCTAACTCTAAAATATGATAACGAGAGGTTGTTCTTTTTCTTAGCATATGAGCAGTATATATAAGATATGACATGGACCAAGTGCAGAAGTGATAGACTTCTACCTCAACTAGAACTCTAGTCCTACAGATTGGTACTTAATTAATATATAATCTTATTAACCAAATTAATATAATATTATCTAATTAATAGTTTACCAATCTCAGGATATTCTATCGGTAAATAATATTCATTTCCACTAGAGAATATAACTGCCTATAAAACCTTCTCAAAATAATATTTGAGAGCAAATGATTAAATAGTTAAATATCTTTTCATATTAAGATTACAGATATCCACCGCGTAAATAAATTACTGATAATTATTTTACTTGGCATATTATTTACTCGACCTTAGCACTTAACTTTTTTTTTGTGTCGGATATAAAATTCACTTGCAATATTTAACACAAACAAAAACTTATAAGCTTCTCGAGCGGATATCATCAATCATTATGAAAGGACGTGAATTCCGTCGATTATAGTCACACACTATATAAATAATGTTACTGCCCAATTTACGGGTTTGTTGACCACAAAAAATCTCATCCATTGCAAATCAAAGTAGTATACATTATGAATATGTGTATCGAAAATAATTTAGTGATTAAGAGAATAAGTAATTATAATAACTACTTACGTATAATTATTTTATACCGGCCAGTACCCTAAAATAATACCACTTTGTCATGTTCAATATACTCTAAGTATACTAGCACAAATAGTCAGAACTCAACCATTCCATGTAGTTAAGAAAGACCTAATAAAACTCTGTACTACCACTATACCGATGATTGTCCACTCTATCTAAAGTCGTGAATGATAAAATATATTATGTAAGAACCAATGATTTGATGTTCCGGGTGTAATCCGTACTCTACACACCAAATCACTAACTATACAAAATAAAGACACATGTACAGATAAATAATATGTACAACATCGCTCACATTTATTCTCAAATAATACATTCATTGTTAATTAATAAATACTATAACTGACAATAAATCATGTCTTTTAGTATATTATTCTAACAATTTCCCACTTATACTTAAAGTCATGATTCACTACATCAAACTCTCATCCCCTCTATTTATCTAATATCTTTTTCGGAAAAAAAATCTTTAATAAAGGGTGTACTAGAAAGTTAGAATGTAATCATGTTCACTTTTAACTCTATGTTGATTTGCTAGAATTACTACTTGACTGAAAATTAAGTCTACTAATCAAAATGATTAAAGACTAACTACTTGGTAAAATGACATTTACTCCTTAATTATTTAAGATAATTCATTAAATATTTTACCATACTTAAACATTCTCGCCATGAGTTAGATTTATATCTACTAACAATGTCAAAGGCAAAATAAATATAATATCTAACAAATTTCATATCATACATGAGACTTCCAATTGCCAACGCATATGGAACCGTCTATACAACATTCGAAATCCAAAATGAGTAATCATTTCTTGAAAACTAGTATGCTAAATTCGGCTAGATTTAGAACCGATATATCTTGTTTTGTGAGAAGCCCAACATTAATTGATGTGACTGTCTTGTCTCAAATCCTTTCATATCTAATTATGTGGATAATCATAGCTTTACTGTAAATAACAATCTCTCATCGTTTCCGATGACTAAATTAATTTACACATAGTAACAAAAATATCAAAATATACCCATCACGCTTTCAGTACTTATACAACTTATCCAACTTATCCAACCATTGATCAAAGTTATGTGACTTTATACCCTTATTAAAAACGGATAAACTAAGACCTAGATGCCTGTTTGAGTCTAAAAACTTCTTAAAGTTGCACAACATATGCTATTGGCCTTTTCCTTGAAGAACATTTGGTTTTACTATAAAAGTACTACTCAAGACTTCCAATAAGCAAAACTGTCTTTACCAGATTTCACAGCTACTTGCCAATGCCTTGCATCTTTATCGCATTGGATTCATTGTATTTAGTGGTTAAGTTTCCAATTTATCAAGCATCATTTCGTAAGATTATGCTCTAAGTATAAGAAACGTCTAAGTCGTTTCAAGCCCCTCCCACTACGATAAACCTCACTATAAGTATTAAACATTATGAACCTTTGAACTGGTGTTATACACCAACATCCTCTGCATGAATCACTTGATTTCTCCCACTGAGAAAATGTATATGTCAGTCCATCATGCGACGTTTCATTTTGAACTATAGGTATATAATAAATATAAAAATGTCCCTCTACCGTCTCTTAACTACTATAAATCTAACCTTATTTCGGATCCATGGTAATATCTAATCATTTTCCAAGAATCAGTCTATGTGTGCTAACAATGACTTCCGATTCTTAGAACAATAAGAAACTATTTTTTGTTTATATTGGATAACCTACAAGAAACAAACATCAATACCAAATTCAAACTTCTTTTGCTTTTCCCTTCAATACGTGTATTAGACTCCCACATACCAGAACTTTCTAATACTAGGCTTGCACCAAATATAAAGTTCTATGGAAGTACTAGGTACTAGCTAATATGAAACCGAGTGGAAGATGTACTCTATGTTTCTATTCCGTGCCCTAAAAACAAATAAAGTTGACTGAATAACTCACCATTAACCTAACCATTCTTATAAGAGTCTTTTACCTTCATTTTGCTACACTGTTTGATGATTACATACTAAGCGTAGTCAACTGGGACATAATCTCTACATCTGACAAGTAGTCCACTAGCTATCCAAAGAGTTACTCGCCACATCGATCATATCAAAGTGTTTATATATATTTCCCAGATTCTTATCTGTCTTCGTCTTAAATGCATTGAATAATTCAAAGCAGCTAAACGTATGACGCATAAAATAAATATATTTTTACTTTGAATAATCACAAATAAATATGACCGTCTATTTAAAAACTCATGTATCATGGATCTCCTCTGATTACACAAATCATAATGAACTAATCCTTACACTTCTTTAACTCATATAACTTTTGGTCGTGAAAGATCACTTGGTCATTTTACCATCTTAACATGATTCAAAAAACTGCTAGTGCCTCCACTTTCAATGATCCGAATGGACCATTTTAAACCAGTCTTGAAATATCTTTTAGATTAAAATAACGTAAGTGTACATGTAAAAGTTATGTATAGTTCAATACTTGAAAGTTACTTTCTCTAACATGGTATGTCAATAATATTATTGAAATTTTAATTGCTATGTAGAATTAGAATTTAAAAATATAAACATCATTCACTTATTTACCATATCCGACAAATTTTCGATTTTACCTAATAACCAAAGAGTCATTAAAATAAACAAAATGTCTTCATCCATTATCTTAGAAACCGGTTTAAATTTCTTTCTAATGGAAGGTCTATATTAGAATGTCTATTATTACCAATATACAATTAATACTAATCAATTCTAATATCTCATACTGCAACTACTTGCAGCTTGTGCAATGACCCAAAAAGTATAAAATCTCGCCATCACTAAACTTGCATGGTTTAGTGTAACATTTGCAATAAAGTACAACCATGATCAGTGATTCCAATATCTACACACCAGCTTACGGTAGATACAATTACTCAATATTTTTCAGCAATAAGTGAAAAGGATATAACTTATAACTTAATTTTTTTAAAGTTAAATGGATCGTATAAAATTATTTTAAATGACTTACTACCGATTCATGTGACCCTTTCCTTTTCTTATAATATTTCGGTTTAGAAACATAAACTTTTTCATTAACCTAAGCAACAATTGAATTTTCATTAGACCTTTTGTTGCATTTACTATCAACTTGGCTTTCATAATTGATTTCACCTTCAAGAATCTCTAGTTCACGAACATAATTCTTAAACTGTGTCTCATCGTCATTATTGTGCTTAATAGATTCATATGTTATTCTTTCTACCATCACAATCTCGAGTCTCAAACATACGTTTTAAATTCTTCATGATGTCATAGAATATAACATACATTGATGCTGATGTTGCAATACATTTGTCATAAATGACAATATATAAAACCACTACATCTTATCATATTCTATTTAATCCACTTCCGATAATACTGGGTCAACTAATCAGTTATCCGCTCATTCGGAGCCGATGGATATAGCTCAAACACAAAATTTTGCTTATTAGTTCAAATAAAAAATATTCTAGTTTTTTTCTTTTACAGCCATAATAATTCAAATCAACAACTTTACTTTTAAGTATACTAAATAGTGTCACAAATGCTATTTATTATCATGAGAAAACAATTACAAATAAAATATTAAATGAGTAACTAAAATAACTATGAATTATTAATAAATATGATCCCTAATCTAATAGTTAAAACTTTAATCCACCACCAGCCGTAATCACCGTAAATAATATGCCTCGATGGGAGGATGTCTATTATTTAACATTCAATATGCTAGTTTGGCATATTAATTTTACTATATAGACAAATGTCAAAATAAAAATTAAATTTATGGTTTATATACGGTCCTATAAATATTAACACCGCCTCAGATAGAGAGTAATAATAATATTTATATCTAAGTTTATATCATCGCTCATTATAAATCCGGTGTTTCAGTATGTAGTCGCTCAGATGGAGAGGTGATTAAACACTAACAAAACATTATAATTTATACTTGATGATTCCGTAATTATTCCATCCGATGGGGAGGAAGACACTATGACAACGCGTAAAATAATTACTTCATCTATAAAATAGCGATGAAGACCGTGACATTTATACGAAATAAATTAACTCTCTCACTTAGTTATTTATACATTTTAGGGATACAAATTATACTTAGTGATCGTAATTAATTCCATCCGATAGGGGAGGTAGGCACTAAAGCCAACACGTGAAATTAAATACATCACTTACAATTTGTTTTCAAGCAATTAAATTAACTATTAATCAAATCTAATTGTTATTAATTACATAAACTAATTAAGTATAAAAAATATTAATTAATCCAGTTAATCAAATTCAAACTATTATAATCAATAAACTAAATTAACAATTACCTCTAAATAGTTTCTAATTAATTAAACCTTAACTATTATTAATCAATTACAAGAATTAATTAAATCTAAATAGTTATTAATTAATTACATGTAGATTTTCGGATTATATATATAAACTAGTGTACTAAATCTATCAAAATCTGAAACTGTGGGTCACAAACACAATGTAATTATCTGAAACTATTTTGGGTTTAAAATGCTAATTTTTAAACACTGGGGTTAACCCGTAGTATCTCTAAGGTAAAAGGAGTAAACTGGTAATGAACCGAATTTAAAGCAATCCCACAAATGATCCTTTTAACCTTTAAATTCATATAGCTAGTCCTTATACAAATACATGATACAACAGCTAGGGTTAAAAGTCATAGCCGCCGCCGACCAACCCTCCCTTTTTTCCGCTACCATGGTGCCGCCGTTGTGGGTTTAGACCTTCGACGACCATCACAACCCGGCTCTGGAGAAAATGACAAACCCGGCGATAAAATACAGCCTAGCTTAGCGATCAACTTAAAATTAAAAACCCATATTTCAATTACAAATACATGACCCCAAAATATATATAACATATATACATACATATATCACATGACATTTCAATATGCTAGATCAATAATCAATTATATATATGTGGTTGCGTGTATATATATGTTAAAACTCACAACTCACAACTATAATACAAACTTATGATCCACATGCATATATATAAGTGGCATAACAAGTATTATTAAACAATCATTAGTACACATATATCCACTTATTCGTAACATACAGTTTACACAAGTCACGAATTCAACTAACTGATATTAAGCACATATATACATACTGACATATATGCAACTTGTGATATCAAAAACAATTGTAAAAACAAACTATATATCACATAAGTACATACACAATTCATAATCACCATACATATTCGTAACACCTTATATGCCCCTTGTTAAACAAAACATCTTATAGTGATCATCAGGCTTTAAAAAATAAAGCAAACTAACATGCATGTATAAAAACATAATATGAGCAAACGGAAAACAGATTGAAAATTTAATCTGTCTGATCAATCATATTAACTTAATCCATAAACAGTATAATCATGGCTCTGATACCAATCCTACTCAGATCGGTACTTAATTAATAAATATTATATAATCTTATTAAGCATATTAATATAATATTATCTAATTAATTCTTTACCAATGTTAGCATATAGTATCGGTAATTATATTCATTTCCACTAGAAAATATAATTTCTCTAAATCTTTTTCAAAATAATATTTGAGAGCAAATTATTAAATGGTTAAATATCTCTTCACGTTAATATTACAGATATCGACCGCGTAAATAAATTACTGACAATTATTTTACTTGGCATATTATTTACTCGAGCTTACCACTTAACTTATTTGTTGTGTCGGATATAAAATCCACTTATAAGATTTGACACAAACAAAAACCTATAAGTTTCTCGAGCGAATATCATCAATCATTATGAAAGGACGTGAATTCGGTCGATTATAGACACACAACATATAAATAATGTTACTACCTAATGTACGGATTTGTTCACCACAACAACTCTCACTCATTGCAAATTAAAGCAGTATACATTATAAATATGTGTATCAAAATAATCTAGGGATTAAGAAAATAATTAATCATAATAATTACTTAGATATAATTATTTTATTCCGGTAGGTAGAATAAAATAATACCACTTTGTTATGTTCAATATACTCTAAGTATACTAGCACAAATAGTCAGAACTCAACCGTCCATGTAGTCAAGACAGACCTACTAAAACTCTGTACTACAACTATACCGATGGTTATCCACTCTATCTAAAGTTGTGAACGATAAAATATATGATGTAAAACCCAATGATTTGATCTTCCGTATTTAAACCGTACTTAAAAACCAAATCTCTTACTATACAAAATAAAGACACATGTATAGATAAATAATATGTACAAAATCGCTCACATTTATTCTCAAATAAAACATTCATTGTTAATAAATAAATATTATAAACGACAATAAATCATTTATTTTAGTATATTATTCTAACAATAATTGTATTGTACGATAACACTTACTCTTTGCATTGTTTTTTCCTATTACATAAAACATTATCTGCTCTCATCACCATTATTCAACTACATTACTTTTTATCGAACAGTTGGTGTGTAATTTTTTTCTTGTCGATTTTTTTATCGAACAGATGGCGTGTACTATTTTTATTGTCGGTTTTTTATCGAACAGTTGGCCGTGTTTACATATTAAGGAACAATCGCATCATAAATAGCTGAATAAGGACACATGTAGATCAGTAGCAATGAAGTTTAAAACTTACTGTTGCAAAATTCGTTTTTATATATAGCTGGCACGCCACCGTCACACTTTGATTCACTGTGGGAAAATAAATTTTTTAATTTACTAAAGAAATCGATAATGGTGATCTGATTCAGATCAAATAACATGTATATATATAAATATACAGATATGTATAGATATAGAGAGAGAGAGAAAATGGAGCAAAACCAATATTATGAATTACAGCGTATCTCAATTAAGTAAAGACGTTTATTCTCGTAACAAAAACTAGATTAAAACATGACAAACAGGTCCTCTCATGTAGTAAAAGCAGCAGAAATACACCAATATTTACCAGGTCCTTTGGTATGATTACCGATGCCTCTATTTTTACGCTTAAATTTACAGTCGAGCCTTTGTGTTAAAGTTTGACTCGTTTACTATATGGGATCTAAAATCTTTTGCACACTTGAGTCGTTTATAAACGAGCTCAAGACGAGTCTGTTGACGAGCACTGTCCGATTACATTTTTCACAAGTTTAGCCTGTTTTCCCTTAAAAATATTTTTTATTTAGCTAAAACTAATATTAAAATAAGAAATAATACATTTAATTACTGTGTTTTAATTCGATTTAATTTTAAAAAATAAATTTATTCGATAAATTTAATAGTATTTATCGACCATCTGTTGG
Source organism: Primula vulgaris (assembly GCA_963920805.1). Taxonomy (NCBI): domain Eukaryota; kingdom Viridiplantae; phylum Streptophyta; class Magnoliopsida; order Ericales; family Primulaceae; genus Primula; species Primula vulgaris. The sequence goes on along the minus strand of OY987215.1, from coordinate 16,632,052 downwards.
AATTTTGTAATATATTTGTATATACAAAACCGGTTTTGTCCAAATTTATGGACCGGTTTTGACGGGTTAACTTTTATGAAACAGCTCATGTTTTATATCAAATCGAAATACTGTTCGAGGGCCTTTTTGTAAGCGTGATATATAAACACATTGTTCAGCCGTAGGGTTGACTTATGTATTCAGAACTTAAACGTTTTACTTATTAGAATAGAGAGGTATTACTAGATAGATAACACAATAGTGTGATACCATCTGGTTATAGAATAGTTGAGAGGTAAGAGCAATAGTTTTACAGGCATAAAACTACGAGAGAGTTGTATGTTTTTCTAAGTCTTACATATCACTTCTTAAGTCTTTGCAATATTCTAATCTAAGTAACCTGAGAATTATAATTGGTCAAACCCCATCAACAAACGTTATGTGTTCATTTATATTCTACAGTTTACGTTTGTATTTTTAAACATAAAAGTGGTATTCTGTTTCAGTTACAACTGAGAAATGAAACTATTGAATTTCAGTTCTAACTGAAACTTGCGTAACAAAACATCTTAGAGCATTTACACATTACAATTATTTTAATAATCATTATAAGCAAGTTCTAAACGACAAATCTCCCCATGCATAGTTGTATATATCAATGAAAGTGGAGCAGTACTTATGATACTTTTTAACACACAAGAGAGATATCCTCAATTTGTTGAAGTGAATCATATCTATAGGATTGGTAGCTCATCAAACAGTGACACCACAGTGTTGCAAAGCAATGGATCTAAATTTTCTTATACATTCTGAAATTCCTATCCGTTGTTCTAGTTGCAGTTTTGCAGTTAGGTTCCAAGTGAGGTTGCAACCACCAGTTGGAACCAAGTGTATTAAATGGACAGAACTGTAAAATGTTAAATGTACTCAAAGTGAACACAAGCACATTTAACAACGGAGTTCACCTAACTAGGCTACGTCTCCGGGGCACTTACCCAGATTATGATATTATAAAAAGCTTACAATATGAGACTCAAGTCTTAATGAAAAACACTTAGACTCCCTCTAGGTTTTTCTGCCTATCTCTATATTGCTCCTACTCTATAACTATCACTTATAAATCAATGGCATCCCACCATTGTTTTCTTTTTGAAGCTCACGTGTATTCTCTCAAGAATGGGTTCTTTATAATTTAGAACACACACTTTTTACAAGCTAGGTTATCAACTATTTATAAGTAAAAACAATCTTCTTGCTTCAAGATCTTTTATGATTGCTTTTGACTTCTTTTGATTGGCTTCAATCTCTCCATATTGCACGTCTGCCTTTTGTAGGATTGACATCAATCTTCATAAGTTAATACCTGTTAAAATAACTAGCTTGGAAATAGGAGTTAGTCTTTTCCTATAACTAGGAAACATATAAAGATAATATCTTTTAGAGATAATATCTTTCCATATATATATGAAACACCTAACTCCATATTACATTCAATCTTTAAACGAATTATACTGAATATAGATAAGGAACAAAAGATTGAAACAAGTGATAAGGACAAGCATAAGAATAGAGATCATATTTAAAAGGAAACATAACCTTATAAACTTATCTCTTTATATCTTTTAGAAAACATCTTTCCTTAACACTTTGATATTCTCAATTTACGCATATTAAACCTTTAAGATCATATGAGAATATATCCTGCATACTGTAGAACAAATATTAATCAATAAAGAACAGTTATGCAGTTTTACAGAACTAGACAGAATTCTGCTGAACAGCAGGTTGCAACTGAGGTTGCAACTGGTACTTGAAACCACCAACGCTGTCTAAGCAGGTTGTAACTGTGGTTGTAACTGAGCTTACAGCATTACTAGAAACCTATCAACATAGGTTGTAACTGAGGTTGCAACATTGCTTGAAACCTAACAACACCTGTCTTAGTTCATAATAAACAGATAGGATTATTTAGTGAAAATCATTAGACAACAAATAGAATTTAGACCAGGAATCTGGTCCTAACACATTCCAACTAGGGCCGGTTCTGAGGGGTTTTTGGTCCATACATAAACAAAAAACATAGTCACAAAATGTTTTGTTCGAAAAAATCTACTTTGTAAACAAAGAAATTTTGAAGGACAATAATTAAAATAATCTTTCAATACTAATACATATGAACATACGCCGATATATTATGATAACTTTTATAATTTCCGTTTGTTATTATCTCATGCTAACATATTTGATCGGCTTCTAACTTTTTAATTATTAGGAGTAGATCAAAATATTAAACATTTCGCATCGTTTGTTACATAACAAAAGAATTAATAAGGTTAAATTAGTATAAGAAATTTTTATCATGGATTAAGTTTTTGCAATTGCATTTAACCATTTAACAAAATTTATGAATGTTTCAAAATGGAAAACTTTTTTATATAGCAATTTGTCATATACATACCAAATAATATATTGTTTTAAATTGTGGAACTATAGTGTAAAAATGAACTTGATAGACCGAAAATCTAATTATTAATTATTAGGACAGTGAGGTTCAAACTTATTACCTCTTCATTAGAATAAAACTATTTGCCTATTTAGACATCTCACATCATGTTATGTTATATATATATATATAGGGGAGGATATATGAACATCATGAAAAACACCCAACTAGACACTTTTTTTCAAAAACGCTCCAAATCAAGATTTGATTAATGCAAATCTCTCCGGTTTCACGACGGGAACACAAATATGTGTCTTGTTTTTTTTTCCGAGATGTATAATGACATGTTTTCGAAATTATGGTAAAATTTAAAAATTCAAAACATGTCATTATACATCTCGGAAAAAAAAACAAGACGCATATTTGTGTTCCCGTCGTGAAAACCGTGGAGATTTGCCTTAGCCAAATCTTGATTTGGAGCGTTTTTGAAAAAAAGTGTCCACTTGGGTGTTTTTCATGATGTTCATATAACATTTCCCATATATATATTGATACAATGTTACATATATAAATATGGGGAGGATATATGGACATCATGAAAAACACCCAAGTGGACACTTTTTTCCAAAAACGCTCCAAATCAAGATTTGATTAATGCAAATCTCCCCGGTTTCACGACGGGAACACAAATATGTGTCTTGTTTTTTTTTCCGAGATGTATAATGACATGTTTTTGAAATTATGGTAAAATTTAAAAATTCAAAACATGTCATTATACATCTCGGAAAAAAAAACAAGACGCATATTTGTGTTCCCGTCGTGAAACCGTGGAGATTTGCATTAGCCAAATCTTGATTTGGAGCGTTTTTGAAAAAAAGTGTCTACTTGGGTGTTTTTCATGATGTTCATATAACATTTCCCTATAAATATATATACCCTTCTTAATATTTGAGCCCTAAATAATTTTGGATTTGGTGCGTACGCACGGTTCACACGGGCCCAAAACCGGCCGTGATGCCAACCATCATAGGTCCATAACGGATACTTCATAAGCAGAACTTTTTTCTTATTGTGATTTTCAATTAAGCATTCCGTTGCACCACATGCTATATAATCGCTTGCCTCCGAATCAAGTAGGAAAACTCTGAACATAGGAAATTGCAAGTTAATAGCCAAAACGAGTGCATATATACTACTAACCTCTTCAATTCAAAGCTAGAAACCAAGGAGATGTGATTTGTGATCTCCCTTGCCACTCTTTTAATGAACCAGGCTGTCACATGTAAATCTCATTATAGAGAAAGAGAAATCGACAATCCGGTGTATTGAGCTTGAATTTTATGGAGTCATCACCTCGTCCCTTTCCACAATTTCAGGGCCTGCAGTTATTCAAAAGGTTACTTAAGTTTTGTAAGTAAAAAAACATAGTATGTAGTTTGGAGTAGATAATACAGGGTTTGTAAAAGTTCACATATTATAACGCAACACATTTGTTTGTTCACTTGGAGGAGAAGAAGATACGGTACTTTAAAGTCAAAGAAGAAACGAACCTAAAGGCAATAAATTTATCAAAAGAATGTTTAAGATACTTTTTACAATATAAACCTGAGCATCAGATTGACATGATATATTATTTGAATCTTGACAAAGTAATAGCTTAATTGATTTTAATTTTTGGTTAACACTTATATGAGAAATCCTTAGAAAAAATATCAGTTAATATATGAGTAAACTAACATGAACATAAAAACATCTGGAGTAGGCCAACATGAATGGTCGATTTATTAAAAGTAAGCATGTATTGATCCAGTTAAGACATGACTACCCTTTGAATCAAGTGCCGATTTGATTATTAAAATATGATATGGATAAAATTAAGATTACAGAACTATCATGTCAGCTTTTCTTTAATTTTCTTCCTCACCATAACTCCAAACATAAGTAAGTAATGCATGTCGTCCTAATACCTGAAGATATTAACTCGAGTGTAGGGAAACTATGTACCAGCGGTCATACATTCAACATTACTTCGATTCACAATTTTAATGTTCAATATGTAAACACAATAATGGAATCGGTTTCGATGATATAAATATTTTGTAAACTAAACAAAAACGGACCTTTCCTATTATTAAAGAGAACCAAAATCAAATATATTCTATAGTTGGACGGAAGCTGCTGCATCGAAAATGAACCAACTTCTGGAAAAAAAAAACTTAAATGTATGACATGTTTCTATTTTTTCCTTCTATAAGATTAATGCCGCTCGGTAGTATGCTGATATTTAGCTGCTTTAATAGTCTAGAAGGATTGGCCTTTGAGTTTGGAGAACTCTTAATGTTTCATTAAACAAGCTTTATCATCTTGAGAATGCCCTAACGACAAATCTGGAGAGTTTGAGATATCCGGTTAAACAATACTTCAAACAACCAACTAACAAAGTAGTTTTGGAAAATACTTCAAACAAAACTTAATGCCTGTTTGGATTATTTTTTTAGTCACTTAGAATAGCCTACTGGGCCACAACCCACACTATCAAATAGAATGTGTACGGTTTGAATCTTATTGAAAAGGTAGGTGTGAAATTCTTGATTCACTTTAATAATATTTAAAAAAAAACTAACAAAGACTCAATGGCGCCTGTTTGGAAAGTACTTTTTGCTTAGCTTTTTTACCTTTTTGTTGGAAAAACTAGGGGTTTTTGATTTGCTAGCTGTCCATAAAGTAACAAGTCTCGAGATAAACCAAACAAATGAAGAACCTAACTTATATCAGGAATTTATGGATGATACATTCCAAACTAAGAATCATAATGTCAATGCGTGTATTTCAGCACACTCAAAAACTTTTAACTCCTACTTTTTAGACGACACGTACATAAGAATCATATTAAACATTTGGATCTTTGAATTAATGCGTGCATTTCAGCGCACTCAAAACTTTTATCACCAAAGGAAATTTAAAAAGCACATGACAGAATATCCATTTGAACGTACAACAATTTTCTTTTCTGCTGCACAAAATGAAGATCTGACTATGTCTAACTTCTATCTCTCTGAAGTGGGCTTCCTAGGAAATTTAAATGACCTATTTTCTTATATTTAGTCTATTGACCCAAAATAAGTTATAAGCTATTAAAAGATTATCAAGGTAATCACCAATTAAAATATTAATTCGATATAATTAACCAGGTATCAGAAAATCAGTAACATGAGCCATGTGGAATCACACTACTGTAATTGCAATTAGAATGGTAATAACTCAGACTTGTTGGTCATTTTCCAAGTTGTCCTATGTAATAGCTTTTGAAAATTAAAATCAACAAAAATAAAACTAAAAATAAAAATAAAAAGAAAAATAAAAATAAAAATAAAAAATAAATCAACGATTAATTTGAAGAAATAAATTTGTAATTCAAATCATACACTTAAATTTAAGCATGATACCAACAAATTGGCACTCTGAAAGACACACTCACGCATACAAGCATTTGGAGAGCTTATATATTTTTCCCTTTATTATATCTTAAACAAGCAAGATTTTGTTATTCCGTCTTGATTTATCTTTTTAATTTCAAATTAATGGATCAGAATAGTGTACAAGAATTGCACGAAGCAAAGCTAAGAGAAATCAATTATGCCACGCCCCGGTTTCCAAAAAAAAGGTTACGGGGATGATCTTTTTAAAAGTAGAAACGTTTTAAGTAAACAATAAACCATTTGAAAAATAAGACGGCATCGAGCGGTATTTAAACAACTAAAAACAACAGTTTAAATAAATATTTTGAAATGAAACTCTAAAAGGAATCTTGCCTGAAGGCTACCACTTCAAAATAAACAACAGCGTTTGAGAACGGTAAAAGGTTCAAAGGTTCAACAAAAGGAAACTAAGCAGAAATGAAATAAAGTAGTAAAGCTCTTCCATGCATGTACCACGACAATGTCCTAGTCCATGATGCCTTTACCCTTATCCAAACCTGCACAAAATTTGTAAGGGTGAATTCTCCGGCATGTTATGCACCCGTACCAACACGCGTGTGCGTACGGTCAATGTAGCCTGTGAACATAAGTATATAGGCAAAAACTACATTTCTACGTAAACGAACATCTACTAAAATAACATGCTACTCTTATAACATAAGTAAAATAATTTCCTTTTTATTTAGGGTTCATTTTACTTCTCTTTTATGATCATCGAACTACCTCACGGGTAGGTACAACTCCTACCAAGCCCTTCGTGACGCTAATGTCCCCAACAAGTGAAGAGACAAGGGCCAACTTCGTATATTATGTATTTTCAAACCAAACACTTCTTTTATTTTATCTTTACGTTTAAGGGCAAAGAATTTCATCCTGAAATTCCCTTCTTCAATGACACTATCTTCGTAAAATGAAATGCAATAACAATCACGACAAACCAGCAACGATTATCTTCTTGTAATACTACTCCTCAACATGGTAAAATTCTACTACTTCATAGAACCAAATACTTCTATGCATTTAATTCAATAAAATAAACTTGATGAAACTTTATTCTTCAATCAAATAATGAACTTCATTCGCTTCAATAACCAACATCAAACTACTCGTCTTAGAAGAAACGTACTTCATCTACTCTTCAAACAAAACAAGTAACAAAAGACTTCGAACAACTCAGATAAACAAACAAAACTACGCATCAAACAAACGATAGGCTTCATCTACTCAATAAACAAATTACGTGAACACAACACGTAAACTTTTACCCTAATAAACATAAGACTTAAATTCTACTCAAAATACGCGAACATAACATGTAAACTAAACTTCTACTCATATAAACATAACGCATATACTTTATGCCAAGGGTTACAACCTTTTCCCATTAAAAGAATTTCGCCCTCGAAATTAAAAACAACACTACAATCTATACAAACGTATAAAAAAATACAACGCCGCAATCTAATTCATTTCCACTCAAAATTCATTTCCCAACTATCCCCTTCTTCTCTCGGTTTCAATCAAATCCTATGCTTTTAGTTTCAAATAGTGAAAGAAATCTAACACATCAACTTAGATGTAAATTGGATCCACCACTGAACACTACAATGACTTCAAAAAACGTAGCTTCTCTGTTTATTTTAATACGGCTCATCAGCCTCAAGGTTATTAGAAATTATACAACTTATGCAAAAAGAATTAATATTCAGTTACCTAAATTTTCTCAAACCCACATTTTTCAAACTATCCTATCTTACAAAAAATTGTCAAACAAGTGCCTTTTAGTCTTCTGAGATATCTTAATGTCCTTGCCAAAACATCTTCCATAAACATTTTTCCATGACACGAACAAATGATAACAAAGAACACTCCATAACCAAACCAAAACGTTCAGAAAATTCAAAAAAATTTCACAAAAACAACTGTGATCATTATCCTAAACCAGCAGTTAGGATTATCTACACCTCAATTAATGAAATAATTTTGTATCTCATATATTTTGCAGACAAAACAAAGTAGAAAATCAAACATACAGTTTACACTCAAAGTAATGTCCACATCGTACTTCACCACGTCTCCAGTACTTCATAGAAGAAGCAACCGCTTGAACAACCGTTCCTATATAACTAAAATGAGCTTTATAAACTCGTGACCTTATTGACTAATACCTTAAAAAAACAAGGACCCATAAATTTTTTGCATACATAAAAAAAACATTCTAATGAAATACTCATATGCTTATTATTACGAAAATTTATCCGCATGCTATCATAATCATCTACCTCCAACAATTTTTAAACATAACTCATTTTCAACAATTCACGATGTCATAACATGATGTACTTCATCACAAAGAAACGAAAACCTCAAATCGGTGTTCCCACCTCAATCAAAACAGCTAATGTCCAGAAAGAAAATTCATACAGATACAACTTTTATCCACATTTGATATACATGAGTTACTTATCCGGATAACTACACATCCGTACGAGAGTTATTTCACAGTACTCCTAAGTCTCCCACTGGTAATTTTCAATTGCAATTCAAGATCATCCCATTCTCAAGTTGTCATAAATAAAATAAAATCTAATAGCTCATGCAATAATGATTCATTTCTGATTTTAATTTGTCATAAGTTTCATTATTCCCAGGCCAAACCCATATGTGAATCACAACTCTCAGCATCAGTAAACAAAAGTTTTAAGCAAACCGATGGAAATGAAAATAGTACAACCACAAAGACTTCTGAATCCAACCATTAAGTAATAAATTGATTTTTTTTTAGAATAATCATCGATTTTAAGGTTTATATCAATTGAACATATATATATATATATATATATTGGACAATATCTATAATCAACAATCCCGATAACGTTACGAAAGTTGCTATTGAAATTAACGAAAAGTATATACATACACGTAAGAACATCACCATTTAATTTTTTTTTAAGTTAACATACTTTGTCGTGATCCGGGATCCGGAAGGTCCACAGTTCACGAGGCTTGAAAAAGAAGAACGATTTATCCATGATTAAAATAGCAGTAAGACGAGCATCTAGGATAGTCGCATTAATACAGAAAACTCATCCATTTTACAACATATAATATACTCTTAAGTAGATCCTCCCCCCTCTCTCTCCCCTTCTAGCATCTAGAATAGTCATCCTTCTCTCTATCTCTTTCTTTTCTCTCTCTCGTTGTTTCTCACGTTTCTCAATGGGCGAGGGCTTTCATCTATTTGGCTTCCCCCACTCTCTCATTTGTGAATTTAATTCATAATTTGTCAATTAGTTTCTAATTATCTAACCCTGTTCATCTAACCACAACTAACTAATGCGGAGTATATCTCTACATGTAACTACTAGATATTTTATTTTTCTTAAATGAACGAGTTTTCAACTTTAATAAAAACACCCTAAATATTAACTTAAGACTCTAAAGAAGAAAGAAAATATTATTAACCATAATTATAATAATACTATTAATATCATTTATTAAATAACGGAACATTGCAATAACTTCATTCTCATACATACCGATTTATGGCACCTATGACACAGGCTTGCCGATGCATCTTGTAACTGCATAGGTCATCCGGTCAATCTGAAATGTTTATAAGTTCAAATTTTATAACATTATGACGAAACAAATAATTCTTTTAAATTAATTCAATAATCATGGGACCTTTTCACATGCATGTAACATAAATCAATTCGTGTAAACTAAAAATATCAAGAGACAGTGTTGGAAAATAATTCTTTTTGTTCAATATTAATGACATTAATATTAAAACATAACTGAACTTTGACAACATTTTTCATATATAAGATAAAGAAGTAATCTTTTATTGAAGAAAAGTTCATGACCAAAGCAACATTCTGAATCACAATTTAGATTTTTCTGGTTTTGCACTATCATGGTATGGTACATACAAATTTGTGTGTCTAATATTCATAATTGGCCTTTTATAATCCACTCATACGCTAAAGATGAAATTTAAATTAATCTTCTCTCACACAGCAACCAAGTGAATAAATTCATGAAAAAAATTAGCAGAATTTGTTTTATCTATACAACTCTAGAAATGTCTAAATATCATAGGAGTATATGTAAGGCTTGAGTCAATCTATGTGCTTGATTAAAAGATCATCAAAATTTTAAATATGTTTCTCAAGTCTCTTTACCTAAAACTAATAGTATATACTACTAAAATATTTTATGCATTTCACAAAAATCATTCTTCATAGTTTCATCTTAATCCGCTTTATGCATTTCACAAAAATCATTCTTCATAGTGTCATCGTAATCCGCAACGCACTATCCCGGACAACCACCTGTGGTTTTGGGGTACATTGAAGTGTTTTACTACGAAACCAAGTTGAAGGTTAATAAGCAAGATACCTCAATTTTCAAACGGTCATTCTCCAATCGCAGATGAAGCATGCCCAAAGATAGATCATTGACAGCAATTGGCCCACCACAAGCATGGCAAGGGCAGTTACTGAGTGTGTCTCTTAACCTCATATTTTCAGCACGAAGCGTCTCATTCTCTAAACGGAATTGTGAGTTCTCAAGACTCACATCTTGCATCTGAGGGGTATAGGAAAAAACAAAAGGGGGTAATGACGAAAAAGTACTAATGTACACAACCTATATCATCTAATATTTATATGATAAACTATTTATTTCGGAAAACTATCACTCGTTAAAATATTAAAAATAACTTCACATACCAACTTTCTCCCTTTTTAGATCAAAAGATATATTAAAAAATAATATTTTTTTTAATAAAATTCATAATAGACTAAAAAAATAAGTAAATTCGAACATAAATTATTAGATGGTACTTTTTTATGTATAGTTTGACAATGATTTTTTTTGGAATTTTTCGTTTTGTGATGATTTTGGATTTTCCTTTATAGTTGAGTTTTGATCATTCAACCTCTTATAGTATAAATTTATAATATACTCTTACTTACACGTTTCAAAAATATACATGATTTACCTTTTGATCCCCCGGTCCTTATTAATTCCTACCAAGCGAATTTGTTTGTTGCCTATATATATAGTTTAACTAAAAAGTTCTACTCTATCACTTGTAGGATACGACCGAAGGATCCCAAGAATGGTGTTTAATCTTTTGAAGTTATTGGTTAATGTCAAAGTCTACCTAGCTTAAACTAGATTAGCGTACGTAGATGCATTTTAACATAGAAAAAACTATACAAGGGACTAGATAGAGTGAGAATTAATGAGTGAGGTGCTGAACTAAACCTTCATTCGATTGCGCTTGTTTTGGAACCATAGCTGGACTTGTGAACGCTCCAATTCCAAGTCACGACTCAGTAATTTCCACTGCTCGTCATCTGGATGTGGGCAGGACTTGAATAAACTACACCAAATAATTATAAGTTAATAATTACAAGACGAGCTACCATATCCAAATATTGGTTGTTATATTTCCCAATACATATTATCCATTATAACATTATGGAACATGTACAAGACTTCTATAAAGATTAAAAAGAAAAAAGATTACATTGATAGAGAGTATGTAAAAGTTGGGTTCCCAGGTTTCTTACAAAACTTAAAGGACTAGACACCTAGCGAACAAAATGGGAATCAAATCTTATAAGGCGGATTTAAAAAAACACATTTTCCCCCACTATAAGTACCTTCTAGAAAACATTAACAAGCTAGCTAATTAGCTAAGCTCTCAGTTATAAAGTCAGTATTGTTTATCTAGCTACCACTTCAAACAGAGAAACAATGGGGATTTAAAGTCCTACCTTGTTTGTATGCGATGATATTCCTAAGTGATCGTGGAATGCCTTAGATTTCTCATATTACAGCTATTGACAAGATATTATAAAAGATAGATTTTAAACACTCTCCACATGTGCTCTCGAGACATTTCACTCTATGTATATCTTATTGAACGAATCCGAGTACTTTAAGACAGTGCCGACTCCAGGGGGAGTGAAGGCTGCATCTAGTAGGGGCCACATTAATTGTGGGACCACAATTTTCTATATCGAAATTATTATTATCTCTTTTGTAAATTAAAACTTTATGAATTAGGGTTAAATTTAAACGTATATTTATCCGGCCTTTCTTCCTTGGTAACAGTCCCAAACCTGTCCATCTTTTGACAACACTTGTTGACAATTATATAAGTTACTCAGTTATTTTATTATTATTCTTTTTCTTTAATGGTTGTATACTTCGATATTTTTTTTGAGAATCAGTTAATAAATTTAATATTCTTTATATTACTATACTTTCCTGCAATGGCAACTCCTGTATTTTTATTGAGAATATTTAGTAGATTTTAAAGCATATTAGAATTGTATATTTACTGTTTGTGTCGTTTGATAACTTTTGTGTAGTTAATTGTTACTGAGTTTGCACCCAAAAAAAGCAAGAAAAATCTGAAGTCTAATTTTTTAATCTGCTGGTATCTTAACTTTAACATACTGAACGTCTTATTTTTTTTAGTTTTTCATGATTCTTTTGATGTTGGATTAAAGAAACAATTTTATTATTTGGAGTTTTTTTTTTACTACCTGAAATTTGCTGGACACCACTAGTGCTGTCAAAAAACCCCGAAAACCGCACCGTACTAGACCCAAAAACCGAAAGAACCGACCCATAGCAGAACCGTTTTCGGGTTTACCCAAGCCGACCAAACCGATTCTAGGGTCGGGTATGGTTTTCAACTCTGTACCCGCAGAACCGACCCGTAGAACCGGAATATATACAGTACATATTATTATATTAGGCTGATGTATTAATAAATTTATATATAAATACATGTTAATGAAATGATTTTTTACGGTATTTGAGAATGATATATAATTAAACAATATAGGTATGAGATTTGGAAAATTTTGTTCTAAAAAACAAATAGAACATACTAACGGTAGTTGTTATAATGGTTTATATTTGTCTTAATTTTCATTAGTTGATATTATTTGACACTTTTTTCCGTGTCTTTTTGGAGTTTTTTCCTCATATTTTTATCATTGATACTATAAAACTATGGGTTTTTTTTTCACCACCTCTTATAAAAAAAAAATGTCAACCACTATTGTGACTCCATGTTTGATGTTTTATTTTAGTTCCTACTATTATTGATTATTTTTTTAAATTCATTTTTGGGTATATACCCGCACCGAGAACCGTTAGACCCATTACATGTACGGGTTTGGGTCGGGTAAATGAGTACAAAATAGTAAATAGACCCGACCTGTAGATGACGAAAAAACCGCTATCCGAATACCCAAAAACCGTTGGGTTGGGTCGGTCTGACCGAATCGGGTAAAAATGACACCCCTAGCGACGACATTGCTTGAAGAGTTTGATAAAGTTGTAAAGAAGTGATGTAGAAATGTAAGTTCCAGAATCAGTTACTGGATCACAAGCATGAAGCATCTATTGTTGTATTGTTGTAGTGTTGGGAGATTGGTTATCTTTCACGTCTAAAAACTATTAGTAGGAGTTATATACTTGTTTTCTTTCTAATTTTTTTGCTTGCTATTATCAATTATTTCCAACAGTTACTCCCCATGAAGCATTTTATCATTGGAAATGATTTTGATCGAAGATTTTATGTCATTTAATTTATCCAAGACTCTTTACTCTTTTGATTTCAATTGAACGATAACGAAATAATAGATTTTTAAGATAAAACAATATTGGGTGCGGTTATTTTAAGTAATTTAGATATTAATATTTTTTCCCCAAAAGTTCGATACTTACCTTTCAAGTTCTTGAGTTTGGTGGGTACTATAGCGGTATTTTTTTGTCTTCCCGGTGCCACGACTGGTGTTGCTGCCAACATTCTCAACCGGTTTGTCCCCGGACCCAACACCATCGGTATCTTCATTTGTGAACTTTCTACCATCGTTATCTATAAGACTCCACTGGCTCGTCATAGGGATCATAGATTGATTGTCCGTCACATTAGGTGAACCCTATTTTGTAAAATAAAAACAAATGATTTAATCATGTATTTAGAAAAACTGAAGCCACCGATGTTAAATAGTTGAATAGATATGCATTGCATGAATTAAAAGTACAGTCACGTATGGAAACTAATGAAGCACACGGATAATGATAATAAACATTCCAAATCAAGAAGGGAAAACATTTTAAGAAGACTCGATGTGATATGAAATTGGTGGTGAGTGAGAGTTTTCCTTTTTTGGAAGAAATGTTTAGACGATACTTTTAGAATAATTCAAAACGATAATTTTAGAAATGGTTAGTTATTATTACATCTTAAAGTTTCCATAAAAGTCATCCATTAAAAAAGAAACAAAATTTTCAATTTCAGAATTTTCCTTTGGAAAAGTTCAATTAATTTTGTTTCCAATTTTATCAAATTTGTGATTGGCATTTATGAAACCTATTAAAAATTGGGTAAATTTTGGATTAGTTAACTATCTATAACTTAATTAAGGACTGAACCATAAAAATGAAACTAATTAAGAATTGGTACATTTGGTGACATCATTAAAAAAGATTGCTGACGTCATAAAAAATAATTAAAAAATAAAAACTGAAACTTTATCTTTCTCTTTCTCTTTCTCTCTCTCCGAAAAAACGTCTTTGGATTGTATTCTCTCTCTTTAAACCGCCAACAAATCCCGCTATCAGACTGTATTCTCTCTCTTCGTTGATTTTAGAAAACAAAATTGTGAAGGTAAGTTTATTACACTCATTATTATCCCGTCAATCCAAAATTTACCCTTATTACTACAAAATAATGTTTGATTTAGTGAGAGTCAAAAGCTGTCACAAGCCTGTCGCTAATTTAAAAAGCTGTCACAAATCTGTCGCAAATTGACTAAACTGTCACAAAGCCGTTACAAAAACCGTCGCTAATAAGCTCGTAACAAAAAATACCGTCACTAATTCCGTCGCTATTTGGGTATTTTTTTGTAATCGTTGTTTTTATTAAAACAGTCTGAAAAATAAATTAAATAAAAAACAGTCTGAAAAATAAATTAATTAAAAAACAGTCTAAAAAATAAACAGTCTGAAAAATAAATTAAATAAAAAACAGTCTGAAAAATAAATTAATTAAAAAACAGTCTGAAAAATAAACAGTCTGAAAAATAAATTAATTAAAAAACAGTCTGAAAAATAAACAGTCTAAAAAATAAATTAAAACAGTCTGAATACAAGAGAAAGTTAAATCCAAATACTAAAGAAAAAATGTAAATATCCTCTTTGTCTTCCACTGTAGACTTAACATAAAATTCCATTTTCTAATTAATTTACATATGACAGATGCAACGTAATTACAAAAGAGTCCGAAACAAAAAAAGTCTGAACAATAAGTTATTTTAAAAAGAGTCTGAACCAAAATTTATTAAAGAGTCTGAATCAAAAATAGTCTGAACCCCATTTTACATACTAATTACAAAAGAGTCTGAATAAAAAAGAGTCTGAATCAAAACTCACTGGTGAGACGATGGCGAGGGTTTTGCAGAATCTCAAGAAGGAATGGATCAACCATCGGTAAAACTGACTCTATTATATATATATATAGAGAGAGATATATATATATATGTATGTATTACTTCTTCTTCTTCTCTCTCCTCCCAGTGGAGAGAGATATGTATGTATGTATGTATATATATGTGTGTGTGTGTGTATATATATATACATATATATATATATATACAGATATATAGATATAAATATACATATATGTATACATAGATATATAGATATATACATATATACACAGGCGGCGGTGAAGACAGGCCGCTGGCGACGAGGAGAGGGAGGAGGAGCGAAGCTCCGACGGCAGCGGCGGAGGTGGAGGGAACAGAATATGTATGTAGAGAGAGAGGGAGAGAGAGTGTGGGAGAGATAGTTTAATGAGAGATGATTGAGACAAACAGCTCGATTATATGATTTAGAGAGAGATATATCTGTGATATTAAAACAGAATATAAATATATGTATTATATATATTTGAACAATCCTTAATTAGTTTCAGAAATAATGGACCAATCATTAATTAAATTTTATATCCGTACCAATTCTTAAATAATTTTGTTTTCATGGTCCAATCCTTAATTTTCTGGGTTAAAATGTGGACAACCATTATGATCACAGAAACGTGTATATGTAAACTTATTTTCCACTCTTGAATTTTTTTATTTTTTGTATCTTTGAAGTAGCAAAAAAAAACTTTTGAAAGTTATGTCAAGAGGTAGGATGTTTAAGTTCAATTTATTAGCATAAGCTAAAATATCTTACTCTCAGATATATATGATATAAGATAATATGCAAGAATAATTTAGAAGGAAATGAAGAAATTGATGGATCCTTAACTGACAAGCAAAGAGAATAATCATATTGAAATTATTTGTTATCATGTAAGGCTTGAATGGTTGTGGTGACATGTATCACTTTATGAACGATCTCTAATCTTAATTGACATTTACAAATTTGTTGTGCAATTATTATAAATATAAGAAAAAAACGGCCTCAAATAAAAATAATCCGACAAAGAGATAATATTTTTTCTTAAAAAAGGTACATCTGAAAATTAATGCCCCACTAAATAAAGGCTTTTGCTTTACTGTAATAGGTATTCCTTTTGTCTTAAAACTAACTAAAACTTTTATCCATATAGTGTTGCTATTGCAAACCAAAAACTAACTAAAATTTTTATCCGATAAGGTGGCTTGGCTAGTCATAATCATACAAACACTATTATAGGTCCATGCAAATCTAAATGTATGAGTAATGTGTTATAAATATTGATAAATAAAAATACAACTAGAAATTAAGAAAAAATAAATAAGTGATAATTGTATTTTAAAAAATACTGTTATTATTACCACCTTCAAATTTAACCTGCTGACCTGAATTTTTCTAATCACACAATCCATATATGTTACACTCATAACTTACACACAACTTACATATTTCATAGGCTAATAAAATACATATTTATCCGTTCAAATATAAATAAAATTCTATAATTTGATAAATCAAAATGTAAATATTCACATAATAAAAATATACTAGAAAACTATTTAATTATACCCTAAATTTAAATATTAATTAAAAACAAAAAAAAAATTAAATATAAAAATCCAACCCAATAAAAACCGAAATAAAAATATAATAGAACCCTATTTGTTAGTTGAGCCTACCCTAATTTTAAATATTAATTAAAAATAAAAAAATCGTTAAATATAAAATCCAACCCACTAAAAAGCCAAATAAAAATATATTAGAATTGTAGTTGAGCCTACCATAAATTTAAATACTAAATAACAATAAAAAAATGTTAAATCTAGTATTAATAACAATCAAAACCCTTGATTAGGTGGATATGCTATGTATTGTGACACATCAACGGATTGATTTTTTGGCTAGAAAAAATGTCTGAGCAAAAACATTTTTCATTTAACATAAATTATTAAATTGTTACCATTTAACATTAGCAATTAAAACTCATGATAAGTGGATTTGCCACATGTATATGCCATGTCAGCGGGTTGATTTTTGGGTCGAAAAATAGGTGAGCAAAATCATTTCCCAAGCATAAATGCATAAGCGGGAATATTAAATATTATTAGAAAATTAAACCTGGTGTCCTTGGATGGTATGTGCCGATGGTGATCGGAATTCATCTTCATTCTCAAAAACCTGACCACCTGGAAGCCTCAACCCAGAAGTCATTTGTCGTAACTAAAATTTATTATTTGAATTTGTTAGGCAATCAGATACTAATAAAATCTCTACTAAATAATAGTTAATAAAGTTTTAATTGTTTTTTCTATTTTTTCAGCTTAAAATTTAAAAAATTGGCAGAAAAAGGACCTAGCTAGCAATGTGTTTTTTTTTTCGTGTAAGAATTTTAATTGTTGTTCCAATATTTAAAAAAAGGTATATGTGTTTATGTTCCAATAATGTTATACAAGATACTGATAAGATTTAAAAACATACAATCATTTAAACGAAAGATTGAGTTTAATTAATAAAATCACTGATGGTTTTGTAGGCCTTGATATGAGCCGCTTTCTTCCGTTAACCTTGTTCTAGCCTTTCGAGAATTAATCGAGCTCTTGCCTTTAATACTAGTCTGAATTATTTTCCAAAAAAAAGACTGATGGTTTTATGTGAACAAAAAACTAACAAGCCATAATTTCTCAGAAACTATTCAATAAAAATTTTACTAGTGAAACGGCTTGATAACCTCTAGAGAGAGAGGGAGTAAAAGTCTTCTAGAGATATTGTAGGCATTCAATATTTGGACAAGTAATACCTTTTATAGGAATAACAAAGAAGGGTAAAAAGGTTAAATGGCTTATCTAGTCGGAGGATAAGAATGATTCGCGGTCTCAAGCATATTAGCAAAATTTTAATTTGTTACCATGCATAATAAGAAAAGAATTATTCAATGTATGGATTATATTATAAAACTCTATATTTCAAATCAATTCAATGAGCCCCGCTTTAATGATAATTATAACACTTCCTATATTATGTTCTTTTTCCAGATATTAATTAAACATAGCAATACATGCAATTAATGAAATATTAATGCTGAAACATTGGACGAAAAAAGTTTTACAATTAATCATATCAAATTTGGAGAAGAATTTAATAAAAATATAACTTGGAGATATTATTCGTTGACCATCTTTTAGACTAAGAAATCTTACAATCTGGATGTCTTTGCTGTATCTAGCTACTACTTTCCTAAACCCAAAGTTTTCGTATCACTAAACTTTTTATACCAATTCATGCAGGATGTTAAGGTTATTTGAGCACTTAATTAGTCTATTGTTAATGTAATTTTTTTTGTACGTTTGATACGATCGATCTATATACTATATCGAAAGTTTTATGGTTGGCGTTTTTAGTTCACTGTCAACACTTGGACGTGTATCATCTCATTAGAAGAAAATATCAGGATACCAGAATAACATATGTTTCTAGAGTGGGTACTTTTGCTAAATTTAGAAACAAACTTATAAACATGTTATGTTGCTGTATCGTTGCTAAACTTAGCGATAATCGAATTTTTTTTTATCTCTTTGTATCGTCACATTTTCTTGTAGTCTTATTTCATTCTTTCTAATAAATTATTTCCTATTAGATTACTTTTTTTTGGAAAGCCACAAAACAATTTGGTTAGCACATGTTGCTTCATGCTTTATGAGCCTCTTATATAGGCGGATTGATGATTTATGGTGAATATTTCTTGATATATATAATTTTACCAATCATATATTCAATACATCTTCATATATCTCAATGGCCATGCTGAGATATATTTCCTTATATCTTCCTTTATCTTTCTTCCGACTTGATTGGCCCCGAGGGACACACCTTGCTGTCCCTTGCCGTCGAGGAGGGCTCCCCGAGGTCCATGACCCTTGTTGTGTATAGTATGGAGATGAACACTTTCTTCTTTATGTGCCCTCTTTTCCTCAGATCCAAGTTTGTTCTGGTCACAAGAGACTTTCTTCACTGCCCTTCGACTAGAGGCAGATCTTCGTTGACTGATCTCCATTCCATATGATTGTGAATGTATCTTTCTAGTTTGATCCCTATATTTATGTGATATGTCACGTATAGATTTGGTGTCTTATTTTCTTATGGTGATTCCTGATTATTACTTATCAATATCTATATGAGATTATCTTACATGTCAGATTCTAGGGGGAGCGAGGTCTAACCCTAACTACTCCACTTGCAACGGTAATTAATTGCTAGGTTTAGTAATAGGGCTTACTCCATATGTAAAATCCCATATTTTTTTTATATAATTAAAATTCTTGTTTTTGTCACGAATGATTTTTTAAGGATTATTTTGCTCTATTGTAATATTATTAGAAAGATGATGGGTCGTTTATGAATTGGCTATTACTATTATTACCAACGACATAATTAGCGTACATTAATTATGGATGAATGTAAACAAAAAGTAATTAGGAAAAAATAAGAAACCATGTTACTTGATGTTTGTAGTAATGAGTTAGGAGAAATTAGTTCCTGACTTTTTTGTAACGTGGGACTTTATTTGCTATCATGAGTTACTATTATTTTTAAGATTATTACGTACGTTGTTGTAACATTAGAATTAGATGAAGAAGAATGGACAACAATAACTTTGATCATTTAACTCTTAAATATGGGTTATTAATGTATTTCAATGTATTACACTACGATGATTTTCTTCATTTGTTGTTAATGAAATTGCAACGGGCGACAGATTTATCATTGGGATGGTAATATTTAATAGTATACTAATAGTGCATTTATAACTTCACCCACGTTACACAAGTTTGTTGCTATGGAATGTAGTAGGCCATTGTAGATATTTAGTGTTATTAGCGTTTCTATAACCTGCAGATCATGACTTTATGCTTATATATGTTAGATTTAGATGGTATATAAACATAGTGAAAGGATAGGTGCACAAACACATTTATATACTTATATTAATTGTTGGAGTTCGTACCTTAACGTAATGGAAAAAATCAAATTACCGGAAAATGTTTTGCACGGTGCAGCGAAATAACATTCAATAAATAATTACTAACGAAACGTAATTACTGAACTTGTGTTAATAAATGATATAGAAATGAAACATATATGCTGTTCTAACTATTAAACAAACGCGAGTAAATGGTTATAACGAATAAGCGTACCTTTCTTGCTTGATAAATTAACCTGATCAGAATGTATTATCAAGTCGGAGTCGATTGTTCAACAATCTGTCCTTAAGATATATTCGTCCCGTACCGTCTTGGCTACTAGAATATGGACACTGACCACCTAGGATAAAACGACTTCAAAAAAATAAGAAAGTGAAAGCATACATCTTATTTACGAAATAGAAAATGACAAGAATTTCTTGTAAACGGAATGAATTACGGACAAAGAGAGAAAGGGTATTCTGATATATAAATATGCAGAATGGAGTGAAGAAAAAAGAAGGGGTAGGGGTCTTTAAATAGGAAACGAACGAGTACAAAGTGAAAAGATGCGACTGTTCATAACAGACGCGACTTTTCAGAAACAGGAGATTGAATCGTGACATTTTTAAACTGTAGGGGTAAAATTGCAAAAAGACTATTGGTATTTTTACCGTTAGAGATAATTATATAGTGTTTCAGGAACAACATATGCCTTGAAAAAAAGATTATGTGTGTCGGGAACACGTGCTCGCGTGTACACCACACCACCCTGCACCGTGCCACACCACGACCACGGCCACAACCATGTGCCACGTGTCACGGGTCGTGGGATGCGATTTGAGGGTCTCGGGACACGGGTCACGGGACACGGGTCTCGGGACACGGGTCACGGGACATGGGTCACGGGACACGGGCTTCGGTCGGCTTTGCTGTAGGTCGCCGTGAAAGTCAAAGGTCAAACCCAAGACGAGACTCGAACAAGACTCACCCCAATCGTGCACGAAAAGCTTGGATCCCCAAGCCCCAATGACTTAGCCCATGGTGGGTGTATATGAACACTCAATTCTCATAAAACTCACCAATGTGGAATAAAGATTTTCTTCACATTTGCATAAATGAGCTCAAGTGTGTTTTACCCGGAATGGTGCACGACCCCCACTTTGGAGGCCAATATATTTCACACCGGTTATCGGTTTTTGACGTGTAACATACCATTTTTAAGCTTATATAACATACTTCAATTTGATACCAACCATGTTCCGTTTCGTGGTGCTTAACACGTTTAAACCGGTCCCTCAAACCGGACAAAACTGGTTATATATATATATATATATATATATATATATTACCAACAATCCCCCACGTGAATGATATGGCCCTGAAATCCCATGACTTCTCGAGAAAGAAATTCATAGAAATTTTGTTACATCTATGAAGGTTGTCTTTCGAACATTGAATCTCCCATAGTGAAATATTATCGGATATACTTGCTAATCAGTGAACGCGATGTCTTGAATTGTTTAACTTTTAGTGTATACCAAGACAATGATACTCACACAACTAGTTTCTTCTACCATTTATTTTGGTTCCTGTTTTGTGTCCATTATGGCCTTAGACGTGCCTTGCTATTCATTGAGTGCTCTAGAGAATAGGCCCTGCTAATTCTCATAGATGCTACCTCATCGACACTCAATATAGGTGGTCTCTTATTAGGGTAACCTTTCCTTACCCACTTGGGTCAATCTAAGTATAAGGATCATTAAAAGCTTAGCTTATTCCTATGTGATAGTATAGGTTGATCACTTTTTCATCATAGGAATGGGAAGGGACCTCAATGTCCCAAGTGATTTCGTTCAGAATCCCCCCACAACTTCGTTGTCTCCTTCAACCTAGATCTTGGGACCTCCAGTCAGCTAGGTTGGTTAATGGATCCGTAATGTTATCCTTAGACTTGACGTCGTCTATTGAGATAACCCATTTGATATCAATTGTCTCACAGTGGAATGCCTACAACGTACATGTCTAGACTTACCATTATACATGTGACTTTCAGCCCTTCCAATGGTAGATTTGCTATCACAATGTATGCTTATAGCAGGTACAGGTTTTGACCACATTGAAATATTCTCGAGAAAATTTCTTATCCATTCTGCTTCTTCTGAAACTTTGTCGAAATCTATGAGTTCTGACTCCATTGTCGATCTTTCTATACAAGTTTCCTTTGAAGACCTCCATGCTATGGCTGCACCAGCGATTATGAACACATATCCACTTGTGGATTTAGTGTCCTCACAGTCCGAGATCCAATTTGCATCGGTGTATCGTTCTAGCACCGCTGGATATCTCATGTAGTGCAAATCGTGCTCCCATGTGTACATTAAGTACTTGAGAATCCTAATTAGGGCTTTCCAGTGGTCTTCTCCTGGATTGATAGTAAACCTACTAAGTTTGCTTACCGAATATCCAATGTCTATTCTTGTGCAATTCATCAGATACATTAGGTTTCCTATGATTCTTGTATACTCTAATTGGTGAACACTATCTCCTAAGTTCTTTCTTAGATATACATTTACCTCTACAGGTTTCTGTATTTTCACATTACTATGTTGGTCAAATCTTTATAGGATTTGATTCACATAGTGTGATTGTGGCAGAGAGTAACCATAAGAAGTTTTGGTTATTTTCATGCCTAAAATCACATCAGCCGTTCCTAAATCTTTCATGTCAAATTTCATTAAAAGCATTTGTTTGATAGCATTGATTACATGACCATTACTTCCGTTGATTATCATGTCATGAACGTACAAACATATTATTACGTATTTCTTATTATCCCCTTTCAAGTATACGCATTTATCGCACTCATTTATCCTGAAACCGTTTGAAATCATGACTTTGTCAAATTTCTCTTGCCATTTCTTGGGGGCTTGCTTCAGTCCATATAAGGATTTCACAAGGCGGCACACCTTCCCTTTGTTACCTTCGGTCTTAAATCATACGGGTTGTTCCATGTAGATTTCCTCGTCTAATTCTCCATTCAAGAATGCAGTCTTCACATCTATTTGATGTATCTCTAGGTTATGGAGAGCGACAAAGACCACAATCACGAGGATGGAAGTTATTCTTATAACGGGAGAGTATGTATCAAAGAAATCAACTCATTTCCTTTGTCGAAACCCTTTTACTACAAGCCTTGCTTTGTAGCGTTTTATGGTTCTATCGACCTTTAATTTTCTTTTGAAAATCCACTTATATCCTAGGGTCTTGCACCCCAGAGGTAAGTCTACCAGTTCCCATGTGTGATTCTGCATGATGGATTCTATTTCATGTTTTACCGTCTCCTTCCAGTAAGGAGCTCCGGAAGCGGAGATTGCCTCTTCATAAGTTTGTGATTCTTTTTTCAGCATGTAAGTTAGATAATCTGAACCGAAAGATTTCTTTATGCAAGCTCCCTTTTCTTGTCTTGGTTCTTCGACTTCCACACCAGTAGTTTCCTTGACGACTTCCTTTTCTAGTACATCCGAGTTAGCATATTTATGAACACTGGCCTCTTTTTCTTTGTAGGGAATTTTATCTTCAAAGAATGAGGCATATCGTGCCTCCATTATCGTGTTTTTCTGTACTTCTAAATTTTCAGATTTGTGTACCAGGAAACGATAAGCACTACTTTGATGAACATACCCAATGAATATACAATTGATTGTTGTGGGTCCAATTTTAGTCCTTTTAGGAGAAGGAATTGGAACCTTTGCCAAACATCCCCAAACCCTTAGGTATTTGTAACTAGGTTTGAATCCTTTCCATAACTCATAAGGAGTCTTATCCAACTTTTTATGAGGTACCTTTTTGAGAATGTAATTTGCGGAGAGCAACGCCTCCCCCCACAAGTTCTGAGATAATCCTAAACTAATTAGCATATCATTCATCATTTCTTTTAATGTTCTATTTTTCCTCTCGGCTATGCCATTTTGTTCAGGAGAGTACGGTCCAATTGTTTGATCGATAATTCCATTTCTTGCACATATTTACTCAAAGGGTGATTCATATTCACCGCTTCTACCGCTTCTCAACATTTTGATTTTCTTACCATGTTCGTTTTCTACCGCAGTTTTAGATTGTATAAACATTTGTAAAGCTTAGTCTTTACTTCTCATTAAGTACACATAACAAAATCTAGTGCGATCATCAATGAAAGTAATGAAATACTTTTTCCCTCGTCGAGTTTAAATATACTTAAGATCACATACATTGTTGTGTATTAAATCACGAGGTTCGCTACTTCTTTCTATTAAACGAAACGAGTCTTTGACTAATTTTTCCTCTACGCATGTTTCACATTTATTCTTTTTATATATTGAATCTAGACAAACATGTTTTTATTCATTAATTTATACAACAATCCATAATTAACGTGTCCTAGCCTACCATGCCACGTAATAGAAGAATCACATGAATATTTAACACACATTATTAATAAAAGCCTCGGGCTTATAAACGTTAGTTACATCATTAATACTCATATCAAACTCCTTATCATAAGACTCACCAAAGTTATCATCCAACACAAAATCATCAAACTCACTCCAATCATTTAAGTCATTATCTAAAGACTCATTATAATCATCACAAATACAATTATCATACTCACAATAATTAAAATCACAATAAAAAGGAGTTATGCGTAAACGGAACATCGTGCCAACCAAGAAACACATTCTAGTGTATTCGCCATCCTTGGATATCGCAATCCATTCATATTCGCACGTCATCTTATAGCCAATCATGCTAAGTTTCAACCACGATACGAGATTCCTCTTGATATCTCGAATATGCAACACATCATACAGAGTTATGGTTTCCCCGGATGTCATTTTCAGAACAATGGTTCCGTTTCCCAATACTTCAGAATCGAATCCATTTCCTGACATAGTTTTCCGACTATGAACTTCCTCATACGGAGTGAACAACTCCTAGAAAAGGCAGAAATGGTGGGAGGCTCCAATGTCCATCCACCAATCGATCAAAGACTTGTCATCTAGATTCGGTTTCTCTCATGTGACTATCTTGACCGCTTCCTCATCGCTATCCGAGGTTAGATCAATTATAGGGGACATCTCCCCCACTAAAGGGTTACCCATCATATACTCAACCAAACCTGTTTTGTTGGCCATGTACAATGATAATTCAAACAAAGTAAATCTGAGTAAAACACGAAAGGCGAAATAACAAAATAAAGGAATAAAATTTTGATTACAAAAATTATCTACTAGGTTTTTATTCTATATCAAAATAAATGGCAGAATGTATTAAACAATAACAACAAAGTTAGATTTTAAGATTGTTCGACTTCGTGCCTTAACGAAATGGAAAACACCAAACCGGAAAATGTTTCGGACGGTACAACAAAATAAGGTTCAATAAATAATTACTAACAAAACGTAATTACTAAAATTGTGTTAATAAATGATATAGAAATGAAACCAATATGTTGTTCTAACATTTAAACAAACGCGAGTAAAGGGTTATCAAATAAGCGTACCTTTCCTGCTTGATGAATTAACCCGATCAGAATGTATTTCCATGTCGGAGTCGATTGTTCAACAATCTATCCATAAGATCTATTCATCCCCTACCGTCTTGTCTTCTAGAATACGGATGTTGACCTCCCAGGATAAAACAACTTTCAAGAAATGAAAAAGTGCAAGCACACTTCTTATTTACGAACCAAAAAATAGCAAGAATTTCTTGTAAACGGAATGAATTACAGACAGAAAGAGAAATGGTATTCTAATATATATGAATATGCAGAATAGAGTGAAGAAAAACGAAGGGGTAGAGGTATTTAAATATGGAACGAATGAGTGTGAAGTGAAAACACGTGATTGTTCATAACAGACGTGACTTTTCAGAAACAGGGGACTGAATCGGGACATTTTTAAACTGCAGGGATCAAATTACAAAAAGACATAACTGTTGGTACTGTTACCATTAGAGGTAATTATATAGTGTTTTAGGTACATCATATGCTTAGTAAGAAAGATTATGTGCGTCAGGAATACGTGCTCGCGTGTACACCGCACCGCACTGTGCCATGGCCATGTGTCACGGGTCGTGAGTCTCAGGACACGGGACACGTGCTCGGTCTCCGGTCGGCTTTGCCGACCGTCTCGGCAAAAGTCAAAGGTCAAGCCTGAGACGGGACTCGAGCAAGACCCACCAAAACTCACCAATGTGGGATAAAGATTTTCTCCACATTTGCATAAATGAGCTCAAATGTGTTTTACCCAGAATGGTGCATGACCCCCACTTTGAAATCCAATATCTTTCACACCGGTTATCGGTTTTGGATGTGTGATGTACCGTTTTGAAGATATATATATTACCAAACTGGACAAAACCGGTTCAATATATATATATATATATATTACCAACATTATATACACACATACTTTGGAGAGAAACAAAATAAAAAGATATGAAGTGAGAGAGCACGAGTTATTCACATAGATATAGAGTTCCAGTGGAGGAAAACTTAGGTCTTGGTGCAATATATGTAGGCACAGAACAGCTTTGCTAGCCGCAGTTATTAGCTCTACATGTGTACAAAATTGTCCATATTTATATTATTGTCGTACCTTTCCGTAGTAATGTGAGTGGTTTATTTATTTGCTATTATAAAATACTATTGCATTTTATAACAAATATTGCAGACTCAAGTATATTTTGAAAGTATCAAAATTATATATGTATATATCATTATAAGTTGCAAGTTTCAAAAGAGTAAGGTTATTATTGTGTACGTTGATGAATGTAAAGAAAGTAAAATGTTTATATGCAGTGATGAACGTATAAGATTTTGAAAGAAAGTTATTTTATTTTGTTTTGTGATCTTTATGGTACTATAATTGTGAATTAAGTGATATAAAAATACTTGTGAAGTCCAAGTTTACAGAATAAAGAGAATCAGGAAGTCTAATTTCAACAGAATAAAGAGAAACATGAAATCTATGTCCAACAGAATAAATGGATTCAAGAAGTCTGAATGCATCTTAACTTCTCATTTATATTTAACGTATTGATCACAGCAGAACAAAAATGTTTTCAAAGAGATTTATTTGTTCAATTTATTAAAGTATGTATTGGGAATTTCGTTAAAGTAAAAAGGATGAGAAAACTTATTTTCAACCCTATTATTTATTGCAAGGTTTATCACTCACTAAGCTCATTTAGCTTACCCCTTGATTTTATAACTAGTTTTAGGTACTTAGAGTTAAGGACGAGTTAGTCGGGACTAGACAGACCTTATAGGATTAAAGTTGTATACTAATTTCTGCTGCGATTGTATTTTGGATTAGTTTGTAAGAGGTTGTGAAAAAACATATGTCCGAAATTCCGAGTATAGTTATGCGTTTTCAGTTGCAACTATAGTTGTAACCACAATTGCAACTGACGAATATAATGAAGTTAATAAAAAAAATTTGAACATGAGACGTTTTTAAACAGAGTTTGACATGATCACCTTGTCTACATCTTCGGAGCCCTCTCTCAGTATTTATTGATATTGAAAGGAACAATGATAAGACTCGAGACTTACAATATCATGACTCCCTCATGTATATGCCTATCTTATCATCTCTAACTCACAACTATCAATCTCTAATGGCATCCCGCCACGATCTTTTTAACTTTGTTTCTCTCTCATGTATAATGAGTGTTGTTGATCTATAATATCAGTATATCTACATTGTATTCAACACGCAAAATACTAAAGGCTAATAGGCTTTATATATAGCCTTTACAAAAGATCCTAACTTGATCATTAAGGAAAATATTTCCTTTATCTTCTTTACTTCCCCGATTTGGAGATTTTCAAACATATATCTCCTAGTTAATTAGTATTTATCTTCTAACAAATCAGATCATGTTTAATTCAAAATTATACAGATTTTTAATTTAATTGTCTTCAAGATATCTCCAAATAATCTTTCCTTTTTTGATGTATCCTTACTTGATAAGTAGTCTTCCTTTTAAGTCTTTTATTCCAATGAGAAAAAATATTCAATATATTCTTTCTATCATTTAGAGATGGCTTTAAATCTAAAATTGTTCAACACGTTTTGATTCTTCTAGAATATATTTAACCGAATATTACAGAATATGTCCAGCATAGTCAGTTCCAATTGCGGTTGCAACTGAGGTTGCAACTGAATGCACAATTTGAACTTAGTCGTTACACAATGCATGTATGTATTTGAGAGTTTATTATCCATATATAAAACTATATTTTCCAATATGATGACAAACAATATGTCACTAGAATCTCGGATTTAGGACCTAACAGGTTGAGTTACCATGTAAGAAACAATATTTCGAGAATATCAATTATAAAGTTTTTATGAAAATTTGAATCTATTTAATGAGTTTTTATTGAGTATTTTAAATTAGACTTTGTCTAACACGTGTCGCCGCACGTGTTATTCGGCCGTGTGATGCCCTATTGGATCTGGGCTGTTACACCATACATTGAGAATAATACAGAGTTGTTGCGCTATATTTTAACCTCCATCACCGTCTCATCACCACTTCAATTCAGTTCAGTTAACTTTAGTTGAAAATTCATATAAGACCTTCACAAAAATCCACAATGTCTGAATATTTTGGATGGTTGCAAAACAGCATGGCTTGGCAAGGGGTGAGGCTTTATAAGGTGGGGGCAGTCGTAGCCAATTTTTATTTAGAGCTAGATCAGTTGAGCACATACTATGAAAGTTCGCAAAATAATTAAACCCTTACTAGAGGTGGTTAGCCATGGAACTTGATTGAAATAAAAATTTATACTAAAGTAGAACAAAAAAATTGATGATTTCATTATGAGCAAAATATAAATTTTCTTTTTACAAAAAACGTAAAAAGCCACTACGCGCTCTAAAAGATCAAAAGTGCTTCACATTCCAATCATGTTGGCTATCCAAATGTGGAATGTTCGCATATACTAAAATACGTGTGAAGATTGGTTGTCTGATTTGATTGGCTATGTTTGAACCTTGTGATAAATGAAATTTTTTAAAAATCGCAGCTATATTAAAAAGATTCACACGCTTGATAAATGTAGCAAGTGAACTAGTCCGACGATTCAAAGGTTTTCCTATATTCTTGTTCATCCGAACATGTATAGCACTAGTCAACTTTGTTAAGCAAATCCCCATTTTAACTGTGGTTGTTTGTATCTTCCCTTTTTAACATCAAAAGAAAGCTATGCACTAACTTTTTCTTTGTGCAAGTGCAATTACTTTATTTTTGTATAAAATAAGTTCGTTGAAGCTATATGCTAGTTTAGAGGAGAAATTGTCTTGATTTATAATTATTACTACAAAGAGTTGAAGTCGTAATAAATATTAGTTATTACTTATATTTTTACATTACTTATTTTTCTTATTTACTCTGGATACCACGTTCTACTAAAAATAATCGGGGTTCTATATACTTCTGTGATTTTGAGAAATTGTGTATTAGTTCAAAGTTTATATTGAGTAAATGTCAGGAAGGACATTCTAGATTGAAAATACGATTTAAGACTCTTTATAAAAGATATTACTAGAATGGCCATGCATATCATAACCGTATACTAGACTACTAGTTGATGTTAGCTGTTGTCAGGGGGAAGCTAAGTGAGGACGATCGGGTGCCACGGCACCACCCATAATTTTAGAAATCCCAAGTGACGTAATTTTTTTTTTAGTACAATTTCTTTTTAGGTGTAGATTTGGCACCCCCATAAAAATATGTTACTTGTACATATATTTTGGCACCCCCCATTTACACATTCTGGCTTCGCCCCTGGCTGTTGTATTCCAAAATATTCAAACGCGGCCTAGAAAAGTTTTTTCACAAAGAAAAAATTACCATGATGTGGTTATATGCAATTAAGTACACCTTCAGATCCGTTTATTTTTCTTGTAAAATGGTGCGAACGAAATTTAGTGATGACAAGTCCCAACTTAACTTTCAATATGTTTGTAACAAGTTTCGCAAAAGTGTCATTCACTATTCGTTTTAAAAAAACAGTGCACTGATCATTCCAATATTAGTTTGAATAACAGTTAACCTCTATTATAGATCCACACCTTTTTTGGGAGATAAAACAAAGGAGGAGGTAACTGAGTTCAAAATGTCTAAATTAATTTTCTACAAAATAAAATAATCAAAATTGAGTCGTACAGTTACATGGTGTAAAATCTATGGTATTAGTGATCCCCTTAAGTGTGTAATTCTTATCCACAAAAAGGTCTCGCAAGAGTACGAGTGCAATTGCAGTATAAATCTCATAAGTACATGTTCGTAATTACACACATGACTAACCAAGTTTGACATCAGTTATTATAAATCCTAGAATTTGGGTTTTTAATCTCTTTTTCCCAAATAATCCGCCAATACATTCTCTACTAACCAAACGAATTCAACTAAATAATATGCAAGGGTTGTCAATCATAACATATATAATCTAGCAAATTACGGCTATATGTTCGATTTAGAGAGCGTTTTTCTAACAATTTATACTATGCAATATAGAAGTCGTCAATTCCTAACATGCAAAAATATATATAATAGTATGAGATAAAACAAATATCCAACCATACGATAAAAAGCACAAGTACTGAAAAATGATAGAGAATATCAAAGAAGAGAACTTAGTTTAAAAGCTTGTGGTAACAATCCGTGACGATAAAATTATCCCAAAAATATATGTAAAAGAAAGAATTTTTAGAGAGAAGGGAGAGCTATTTCGAGCCTAAGTAGGTTCTAGAAAATTGTGTACAAAATGATGTGTTACAGCTCTTAAAAGTATCTATTTATATGACATAAAAATTTAACCTAATTAATTAAATCAGCCGTGGTGTGACTGGTCACTGTGAGTGACCGGTTAGGTCCGCCTTCCAGAATGTTCTTTTGGCTCTACTTGAGTTTAATTCTTTTGGGTCAACTTTGAGATTCTCTTGGGAGTCATTTATCTTCTGATTTCTTCATTTTTGGTCCAACATTTGGTCTTATTGCGTCTCTGTCTCATTTTTGTGTTAATTACATGCTGTTTCATAAAAAAATATAAAAATGTGTAAATAAATCGGGAAAAAGCATAAAAATACTAAATATGGCCTAAATAGGCTGAAATAGCAATGAAACGACGCTAATTAACATCATTTTAACCCATAAAATTTAGCATTAATCATAATACCCCCAACTAGCTCAATACTTGTCCCGAGCGTTGGAAGCGATAAATAATAAGATAAGCTCGTTTATTTTCCCCTTTTTTTCCTTTCTCTCTTGAGTTTGATTCCCTATCTAGCCTAAACAAAGTACAATAAAAAGTAAATGATAAACCACTGTCGTAGAAACACAATTGCATTTAGCGTATGCAACAAGCCGTTAAACCTTTAAAGTGTAAAAGGACGAGTTTTGTCTCGTAAGAATTTACTAAAGAACATCCACAAACAGATATGTTTCAAATCTACCAATCTAGTCTCCCACTCTTACGATATCATACTGATGCAACTAGATGAAAAGTATTTATAGTTATATTAAAATAGGATAAAACCTCTAAACATACATAAGGTTTTCCACTAAAAATGTTGCTTGCCTCAAAATAGCTTGATTTAATACTGCACATGCTTTAAGATAAGTGTATAATCGTTATCCCAAATTTCGACAGTTTATCATGAAAAACATCTTGCAATTCATCATTTTTACTAAAATTAATTATAAAGACAAAAACTTATTCAATGAAAATATATATAATATTGCATAATCTCCATGCTAGTTTATTCACATCATCTTTTTCTTTTTTTTTTATTTGAAGCTCACTATTTCATTTTTATTCTTTTTTTTTTCCTCTTTTATTTATTTATTTGAGCCTTTGGCTTCTTTTTCTTCCTTCATTCCAACTACACCACTCCTTCTTATATCATTGGGTCTTTTTACCCATCTATTCTCCTGGACTTTTCCCATCTGTCCTAACATGAGTATGATGATACTTATATCCCTTTTCCATTTACATGTCTTTCAACATCGCTTGGAAGGTATTCAACCATCTCACATGTAGGAACGAGTGACAATAATAAATCAAGAAAAATATTCCCTCAATCTCTGCTTACACTTGTGTGTAAGTGAAGACTTATTGGGCATGCTACAAATTTCTAATACTGGCCATATATAAGTATATGCCATAAGGCTAGACATGTTCTCTTAGAGAACTACGAATTTAGGCAACTGTCGATCCACCACTAACCTAATGTTGAGGCTCTAGGTTACCAAAAACGAATTATCCAGATCAAAGACACTGTCTACTTAAAATTAAGATTCGTAATAGTACAAATTTTGATAAAAACGGTTTTTGGAAGATTTTAGAGACTGTCGCGGGAAAATGAGTAAAAGTAAATACACCTTAAACTCTAAGCATAGCATGTAGCTTGTACAATATTATCTCTTCCTATATTGTCTTGAGTGAAATAATTAGGGACAAATCAAACGTATCTAAAGATTTAACACCCTAGATTAATATAAGCATTTTTTTCCATTTTCAAATTATCGTCACATGTTCATGTATAAAAGCGGGTTTCCTAAAGAATAGACCAAAACAGATAGTTCTTTTTTTTTAATTTTCTGAATTTTTTTATACCATATATGACACATGCAATCATAACACAAAAATTATAATTCACAAAAAATATAACGTAAAACACATAAAATATATACAAAAGAGTAAAGATTGAGTTTATAGAATGAATACACCTGTTGTGTGATGTTGCGCAACAGTGATCAGAAAAATTTCCAGAAATTTGCAACTTTCTGGTATCTCTCGGTCAGTTCTGCTGCTGCTGTGAGTTTTGATTAATTCTTCATTTTTTTTGCGCCTGTCTAATCAAAGTACTAAACGAAAAATATAAAACGCAAGCCTAGATGAAAATCGTATAAAATCTATAACTGCTAAAAATTCTCTCAAGTGAGAGATAAAAAGAAAGACACATTTTTTTTTCAATTTTCTAATTTTATAAAAAGAAAATTAATGGTGGTTTCAATAAGGTAAAAACACTAAAAAAATTAATTAATTATTTTTTTAAAAAAAAATTCACCTCATTTCCATAAGTAGCCAACAAAAATGTATCTACTCCCCCAATTAAAACAGACAATGTCCTCACTGTTGAAAGTAAAAGAAAAAATATCGGAGTTGGATACAAACAGAGACTCTATCCAAATAGAACTTATGTAATATTTACAAAATAAGCTTTTTTTTTTCTTTTTCAGATGAGGTCAAGGTTATATATATTTTAATTATGTTTATGTCTCACTCGACGCTTTCCTCTACGACAACACCTCTTAATTCGCTTTTTCCTTGAAAATTTTGTTTGAACTTTAAATTCACTAGCTCGCATTTCCTTACAAGGAATTGATTGGTTGGTTTTAGAAGGTTGTCGCACATCAGAAGATTTGACTCTCTTATGTTAGGGTACTTGGCTAATTCCTATATTAGGCTTGATAAGTGCTAATTTTCCCTGATCGAAAGATTTAACTCTCTTATGCTCCATGGCCATCATCTCCTCCATTTTATATTCACCAATGTTACAGACATCCTCAACACTCTCGCTTTGGTCCACTAGTCTCTCAAATTTAATTAGCTCGCAAGCTTTTCTTTCAGACTTTGCGACCATCGCCTCATCATTTTATTTTTACCCATGTCACAAACCTCGGTTTTATTACCACCCATTCCCTCATTTAGTTTTGACTGCTCAACTCTTTTATGAGGTGGAGTATAGGGATTTGTTGTTTTATGCAGGGTGATTACTCGTGGTTTAGGCTCTAACTTTGGCTGAGAAAATGGGCTTAACCCTAAGTGACGTTATGCTATAGGTTCCCTCTACATCTTTTGAATCACTATCGGTCTCCGAAGATGATTCACTAGTTTCTATGATGTTTTGATTCGAGTTACCCATACACTCAGTGAAATATGTGTTTTTACGGAATTTGGTTCGTCTGGGTTGAGACAATAAGTATTTGAAATATTTCGCTATCCAAGGAATTTCTATAATAGCTTCTTCTAGTGGGACTTGGAGGGTCATTTCCGCTACTTTTTCCTTAATTAAATTCTTTTAGGTAAGAGATGTGGATACGGAGGTGAGATACTAGGATTTTGTGCATTAGCACTCTCTTCCTCTTTTCCATCTTCAGCAGGGTTAGCAATACCTGACTCGTTAGTTTGTTGCGGTTTCTCTTTTTTGGAAGAAGGAGTAGGTTCATTGATTTTTTGTCCACTTGTTAGATTAACAACAAATGTTTCACTTAGTTTTCGTTTAATCCATTTTTTCTCATTTTTATCCCATCTTTTCTTATCTTTCCTCTTTCTTTTTCTATAGTTTAGGGGGGGTATCCATTGTCCCGCAGTTCGAGCAAGTTCTCTCTACCAGGTTTTTATTAGCATTATTTTCTTTTGATTCATCATTTCCTTTAGGGGGTGAATTACTTGGTTAAGAGTTAGAAGGTGAGAAAGATATTCAATGAGTTTCGATATTTGAGACTTCATGGACTTGACCGATTGAGTCTTTTGGATTTTCAGGTTCCTTTCGCAGCTCCCAACTTAAGCTTATTTGAGCGATTAAGACTAACTTTTCAATTACTTCACTTAGAGTTAGAGAGGTAAATTGACATAAGGTAAAATTATCTATCATTTGTTTCCATTCCGGCTTAAGAAAGGTGTAGAAGATTCTAATCCTCATTGATAAAGGAATTCCATGGGATGGACAATTTCTAATAAGTTTGCTAAATCTATACCACGTTTCGTGGTACGATTCAGAAGGTTCATGAATAAATTTTTAAATTTTGTTACGAGCATTAGCTAGATGAGAAGCTGGGTAGAAGTACTTCAAAGAAAACAGTCTATCTTAGCATTCCAAGTTCTAATCGAATTTCTTGGTAGATTTTTGTACCATTACAAGGTATTTTCTTTCAGAGAAAAGTGGGAAAAAAATACATTTAGTGTATTGTACTACATGTTTTTAATTATTTAGGTACCATACTACCAAAATTAACAATTGACATACTGAACTATCATAATGTTCACAATTAAGGTACCACCGTTAAATTAGTTGGATGTAAGTTAGTTTCAATTTTCATTTTGGTCCTATTCTTTGTAAGTTGTATAAATCTAACCCTTAATTTTTTGAAATGTCTCATTTTAGTATAAGTTCAAAAATATATAATTATATATATATGTATGTATATAATACACAAACACACACACATATATATATGTTATTTTAATATATGTATAAAAATATATATAATATAATGCATGTATACATATTATTGCAAATAATGTAAATTTTAGATGATGTTTGTGTATAAAAAGAAATTATAAATGCTTAACAAATATATTCTATTTACAAAAAATGAATACTTTTTTGAAAAAAAATAACAATTTTCTTGCCGTTTTTTCATGACAGTATTCAAATAACGACGTGGTCTCAAATAATTTTTGCTCGGATGTCATAAATCTGAAACTTAATTTATTTTCGTTTTAGAAAAGTGTAAAAAAAGTTATAATTTTCATATTTTAGAAAAAAATCAAAGAAAATCTAGTCAAATAATATGTTTTTTAAACTGACATACTTTATTATGTATGTATATGTATGTGTTTTAGTATAAACATTATAAATTGTAAAGTTTCGAAAAGACAGGATTAAATTTATACAAATTACAAAAAATATGACCAAAATGAATAGTGGAACTAAATTTCATCTAACTAAATTAACGTCAGTACCTAAATTGTGAATATTATGATAGTTCAGTACGTCAATTGTTAACTTTGGTAGTCTGGTACCTAAATTATTAAAAAGTAGATAGTACAGTACACTAAATGTATTTTTTTTCCGAGAAAAGTGGAACAACTTGAGCTGTATCCGATTAGGTGGGATTCGACCGTTACACACCAGGTGGCATGTATCGGCCAAATTCTCAAGATGTTAGTAAAGGCTCTCACTATTCAGACCTGAGAAATTTGGAAGAATTTTTATTAGTTGAGAATCGTGCAAAACCGTATCAAACAAAGAATTCAGTACTTCTCCTAAATCAAAGAATCCAATACTAAACAAATTACTATAAGCGGTATTATAACTAAAGGGGTTTTCTACATACATACATATTATATGTATAGATAGACATACATAGATAGAGAAATACCTTCAAAGTTAGGGAAAGACTGTCCACATCATCAACACTGAGCTCGAGGATGATGAAGTTGTGAAGAGGCGGTCTAGTCGTCTTCTTCTCTGGAGGTCCAATTAGTCCGTTGACTCCGATCCGAAACCCTACATTCTCCTCCTCCCGATCAGCGGACGAGTCTGGTTCAATCTCGATGATGAGGTGGAGCCATTGGAGATGTCATCGGAGACGATGTTCACCTACTTGTTGCCGCTCCACTGTCCGGGGGAGAATTGATCTCCATAGGTGTTTAAGAGGGGAGAGAGAAAAGAGGAGAGAAAGAAACAAATAGACTGTGATGTTTTACCCGTGAGCTAAACAGAATAATATGGCTATTTATATTTAAAAAGAGTGGTACCTATAGCGAATGCAACTTATGTTAGGTAGCTTGTGGTAATTAAATTTCAGAAGTGATACATATACGACATTATTTGTTAATTAAATACTCCATTAACAAATTCTGAAATCTAATATATTCTTGAGATTTGGATTGTTATGGAGATAAAATTTTGTAGGTGTTATAGGATATTATTGGCCATCTTCGGCCTTACTCTACGGACCTTTACTTGGACATATGTTGGACTTTTCTAACATATATAACCCTACCCTCTGTTATATAAAAAGGGTTAGGGGGGTCTTTTGATATAACTTCCCTACACTTATCAATGAATAAAAGACGACTCTTTTATCTCTCTATACTTGTATCTCCATATCTATATATCTAGATAATATGTCACACAACACGTTATCAACACTTTGCTCATGGATATTGGAGTAAAAGCTAGAAGGTTGGGTATTTTGTTCGAATACTAGGGTTTATACGCTCGAAGATTGAGTTACAAATTTACGGCTAAATTTTGAAGTTTTCTTTCTGCCGGTGTTACACAAAATACCCTGAGTACGGTATATAATTTATTTATAATTTATTTATAATTCTGATCCAGATGAAAATATGTATGCTAGCGTATATATATTTAATTGACTATGAACGAACTGTTTGTTTAGTAGAAATCAATTGCACAGTAAGATATTGTCACATGTTATGGAACCAGTATACCTTCGTATGATGTATGTTAATTGAATATAGTATTACATGCTATAAAATTATACCAAGTCTACCCGTATGAAACTATTACTATTGAAAAATAAAATAAAATTACATGATCTACCATGTTACTCATAGGACCACTTCATAGTATCCATGTTACGTATATAATGTACCCGGTTGTATAAAATTACAAAGCTAGCATGTTCAGTATTTTTTTAGAAGCTCTGCTAATCCGTGTATAAATATATTGTAGATAATAACATAGTAATAAGCTCACTGATTGATGCTATATGTATGCGTGCTTGACATCCCAGAATTAAACTCGATATGCAATCATGTCTAAATTGATAGTAATTATGAACCTCTGAATCAAACCTGTTACCGTCAGAAGAAATAGGACCGGAACAAAACATGCTTGAAACATTTAGAGTAATAACGTAATAACTCTGTAAACTGTAACAAGGACTATCCTGAAATTACGCGCATGATCCTGTAGTATTAATTTTATGCGAAACAGTATTTATATGTTTGATAAAAGCAATATTCGGTCAATATACACCAACTCACATGCATGTAAAATAATTAAAAGGCAAGTGAATATAAATTGCATGTTAATTGAATTAATTAATGAATTGCCAAGATAATAATCACTGCAATGTAATATTATTACTGCTGTTATTTATATGATATTTTAATTTGCAAAATCATATATTTTTATATTTAAGTTGAAAAAATTGTGAACCTTCCCCAACTAGGCTCACCTATTTGGATACGGTATCTAGGAAAGATATAGACGAAAGTCGATATCCTAATGAGGTCGGGTTTTAAGTGGCATTCGTGCCCTCCACCCTCACCGTCTTTCCTGGTCGTTTGCAAGTAGAGCTACCGAATGGGGTTGACTAAATAATAATTTCCCCGAGTGTGTTTATATACTGATGTATGTTTCGCCGAATTGGTGTTTCAGTATCGACCCGTCGTTTTGAAACAAAATATGTGCTTGTGCAAACCATAAACAATTAAACCAGTCGTTTTATATGATAATTAATCAAGAACTCCCAACACATGTTGGATGCCATCTATGATGAGGAAAATCGCAAAGCATACTTGCAAAATGACTGTTTAGGCGCATATTATTTTGTCACCACATGTTAGTCACCCTGATGTTTGAACATGTGATGCCTAATTTTTTTTTTGGATGCCATATTTGATGAGTAAAACATGAGTTTCTTGTTACTCACGAGATGAAGGCTAAGCCGTTGATTTTATTCCGTCACCACATTTGAGACGTGATGGCATGTATGGTGAACAAATGTCTCAAATTGACATATTGGAGCGATAATTCACCAAAATAGTAGCTTGGAAATTATATTCCATAAGAAGTATCATGAATTTATATTCACCATATTCCTTTATCGCACATCTGTATGTGGATGAGAAAATAGCCCGATGTGCAGTTTTAATCCTATTGGGTAAATGGTGAATTTTTGCATGATATTAATGCTCTTCGTGGACATTTTTTTCCATGAATCGAGAATCGAGACAAGTATTATTTGTCTCGAACTGTCACGATCCCGACGATCGCCAAGCTAAGAGAGGTTTAGACAATCGTCAAAATCGAAAACCTATGACTCCAAGACAGTACTTGAAAGGAACAATATGGCCCGTTGTCCCAAAACAAGAGATAATGCTCAAGGAGCGAACTCTTTGCTATAAAAACAAAGGTCATGCACACTCATTAAATAGTTCAAAACTATTATAAAGGTGGAAAAGTCGATGCTAATGTGGTTAAAGCTAATTGAAAGGAAACTCTTGAGACTCCCGATTTTGTGGCTCAAATGAGTTTGGTACCTTTCTTTATTGATTTTGATAAATCATTGAGCCGTTTTTTCGCTTATCTGGATTATATTTTTCCATTTGCATTATGATTTTTCCATTTGGACATACTTTTGGATTATGGTTTGCCTGTTTATGAAATTTCTTGAAATAATTTAAAGTGTTTTGAGAAAATTTCTTTGAAAAATGTGACCAAACTTTAAATTAAGAAATTTTAGGCAATACTTGTGGAGTAATTGATTTTCTGGAAATAGTGGGTAATAGTGTACCACATAATTTTACGAACTACTTGCCTAAAAGAATACTCATTGACAACGATTCTGGACCTGTCGTTCCAAATCGAAATCTTTGGTAAAACCAAATTAATTTGTCAAATATGAGGCCTTGTACTTCTGTAGGTCCAGTCGTACTTTGTTGAGCAGTAAGATAATTCGAGAAATCCAGTTTTATCTGAAAATAGCTCATGAAAGAATTGAGATTTCTTTACACAACCTACACTCAATATGATCAAAAGTGTAGTCATCAGTAGTTGAGATGTCTTTCAGTGATTGTTACCATGTTTTTATTGTATTTGAAAGTTACCTTATCATTCGCCTGTCGTCGATTGATAAGCGGTCTTAGATGCCGAGACATGATTTTCTGTACTATCATTTGCCTATCGTCAATTGATAAGATCATTTTGATATTGTGGCATTGACCGGATGAGATATTCCCGGATGTTGGCCCGTGCGGCTAAACCTTAGAGGAGGGGGAGGGGTGAATAAGGTTTTTGGCGCTTTTCGCGAAATTAAACTTAATGGCAACTAACAACCCAACTTTTTGCAATTCTAAGCTTAAGCGTTTAATAACGTTAATGAAATGCTAGAACTCCTTAAACGCAAGCAAGAAAATAAGCAATAATATAAGTTGCGGAAAGTAAAAGTTTAGGGAAAGAAATTGACACCGCGATTTATAGAGGTTCGGCAAACGGCCTACGTCCTCTCCTCGGTACTACCGAGTATTTCACTAAAAATCCTCTTCCGGATATTACAAATCCTATCGAGCTCAATTAATCGATTGGCTCACCCTCTACCCGAGATTCCTAATCTTGATACAAGTGCAAGCGAACACGTTTTACGAGTCAATGACTCTCCCTCAATCTATGAGTACCCAAGTGTTTAACCTAGAACTTTTAACCAACACTTTGGATTAAAAGCTTCTACCCAAACACTCACTCACAAATGAGCTTATAATATGCTCTTTACAATTTATTGAAATTGAAACAACATCCACAATTTGATTACTTCTAAATAAGCTAATTTGTGGTTTTGATGATGTTTGATCTTTGTTTGAGCTCGAATTGCTTTTTCTTCAATTTCCCTCTTTTTCGAATTATTTCACCAAAATGGTGATTTTTAGGGTTTTGATTTAGAGGGTTTTGAAGAATGATGAATGTATATGAATATGGATATCATTGGAGAGTGATTGGGGTGGTTTATATAGACCAAAAGGTCTGTTTTGTGTTTTATGACCGTTGGTAGTGGTTGAGAGCTTTTATCCATTGGTTTTAAGCAATTTCCCAGAATAAGCTGAAAAGTTGTTTTTGAAATCTGCTGAAAAAT
Source organism: Primula vulgaris (assembly GCA_963920805.1). Lineage (NCBI taxonomy): Eukaryota > Viridiplantae > Streptophyta > Magnoliopsida > Ericales > Primulaceae > Primula > Primula vulgaris. Next base: position 16,590,956 of record OY987215.1, on the reverse strand, counting down.
GATCGGTCGTTTTTTTAGTCGACCAGTCGTTTTTTAAATCTGCAGAAAACGATCGGTCGTTTTCTACAGTCGACCGGTCGTTTTTCAGACGACCTTACTGGAAGAATTTGGTCCAGAAACGATCGGTCGTTTTTGCCATTTCGATCGGTCGATTTTCTCTGGCAGTTTCTCGGTTTTCTCTTTATTCTTCGGATGCTTGTAGCTCCTTCGTTTTAGCTCCGATTCTGGTTCCGCTTGGACAGTTGGCTTTGTATTTGATTGCTCGATCTTTCTGACGTTCTGAAATTTACATTTTCTACTTTTGGAAAAGACAAGCATTATATCATCGAAATAGAGAAATCGTAAAATCATTAAAAACATAATCAAACTTATAATCAAAATCAATTATTGAACCTATGGTTCAACACCGGGTAAAAAACGATGATTGATATATAATCGCATTGCATTTGGATCATCTTTGAGGAGATAATTTTGTGATTAATCCAAAAATCTAAGCCATTAATGCTCTATTTGAAAGACTAATATGTGTAAATATTACAAATATGGACTCGTAGAATTCTTGTAAAGAATTGAATGAGTTATTGTGGATTTATCCAATCATAAGACGGACCATTAAAAATTTATGGTTATGGTTGATGCATCGACAATATGGTTACATGATTATTGTTGTCCACAAAAATGCAGCATTTCCTAATGCTTAGCCCTATCATTAAGTTGATGACTCATGATCCAGATTATCCTCAAAAGTCTAGTCGACTTGATAATGCCGAAGAGTAAGAATCGAAATTTCAATTTCAACTACTTGAGTTTGGAAATTGAAATTAAACATCATGTCGATTATGTTCAGACCCAAATGGACTCATGGAAAGTTTGATGATGCGACTGCAAATGATTGCATGCACTTCTTGGTCTTGCGTACCAAGATTTATATATCTGTGTGGTGTTATGCTATTTTGCTGTATTGGTCCGTTATGAGGCCCATAGACACTCAAACACCATATGCGTACCAGCTAGTTATTGGTTATAATCAAGAAGTCTTATATTAACGCGGGTTTGGAGTGCTTTATTAATATTTTTATTGAGCCGTTATAGCATTCAAAATATGGACCTCTAAAGGGTTCATAAGTCGATTATGAATCCCTTACCTATCATTTTATAGAGTAACCTTGACAAGCGATCTCTTTATCGCATGACATGCGAAAGTGACATTTCTAAGACTGTTCTCCCCGTCGTTAGGGGGAGATTTGCACGTTACCATTGATAAGGAACGACATGAAGTAACGTGACATAACCCACTCAGTCTTGGCTTTATCCCCAAAACTCCACTTAGTGATAAGTAAGTGCATAGCCTCCCCCAAGTCTAACTAAATGCCATATGCATTTAATGACTTTATGAGATGTCATGAGATCATTTATACCTACTGAAAAATTCTTGCAAGGATAGACGTCCCTGTCGGACGTCGTGTTCCTGTCGTAACACATTGCTTTGGCCGAACCCACCAAGCAAAGGACGCTACCGTTGGCGGCCAGTCTGTCATCCTTCGCAAGATAAGAGGAATTTGACCGGTTCTTAATTCGTTTATCCCCAGAGGTGGTGAACTAAAACTTGTTTGTCACACAAGATTATAAAGGATATATGAGATGTGTAATTTGTCCTCATGATGAGAATCTTGAAATATTTGTCGATCATGATATCTTAGACGATGTTAAAGCGAAACGAGACTGTCGTTGATTACTTGTTTATATATTCGGTGACGACTGATAATATGAGCAAATTATGACAGGGAACCATGTATTTCTGCCTAAAGTCAACGTGAAATAGACTGGTCTAATGGAAACTTGCATTCTAAGTAGGCTCGTTAGCGAAAGTGTGTTCAGACTTGTAGCTCCAACACCACCAATGTTAAACGAGTTTGTTTATTTGGTTATTCATAAGGAAGAGTGATGAGAATAATGACACTGTAGAATGCTCGCCTAGTAGCGCAAGACTTCTCTCACAACTTGCAATTGATTACGAGATGGTTTATTTCCTCGTAATGGACATTATAAAGGTCCCCTACTTTATCAGTTTAGTAGTTTCCAAAAAACTGATTATGCAGCATGCGATTGTTGTCACGGTTTTATCTCTATGTGTATTTATACAAAGAGATATAGATGAAAGTCCCTGTGTCAATTCATGTGCTTGAATCAAGTAATTCCTGACCATAGAACACGATCTCAATTGACTGAGACGTTCACTATATGGATTAATATAATCTGAGTGGATGTGGTATACCCGCCTAACTGAGTACTTGATCAGTTCGGGATAATTGAACAAGTATTTTGCCCTTGCGTGCTTTATTATGCGATCCACTTTTGGATTTGCCTTCGAGATGAATGATCTTGGGAAGACATGGTAGTGACTTGGCCTGATGATCGAGTCCCGTAAAGATTGAATCTAAGTCCATGATTCAGACTACACCCATAAAGTGTTATGACGTTTTAGTCATCATGATGCTAAGTCGTCAGATTCTCCCATGATCGTTCAATCACTAGATATTTATATAGACCCAGTCCGTCCCTGATGAGACGATAAAGAGATATTGAACCATTATGTTCATATCTAAGTACAATAAGCGCATCATTGTACTTGGTCTAATGTACTAGGACGAACATCTCATATGAATGGTATAGCTCGACACAACATCGCGCTAACATGCTTTCATCGAAATGGCATAAAAGACATTTTCCCATTAACTTAAGGTAACTGTGGATGAGGTCTTGTCTTATTCCATTTTGCATCATCGAGTACACCTACCCCCTTCGGTACTTGAATTAACGCAACCCTTTTTCGGTTATACAGATGTCGGTTACTTATCAGACCCGCATAAGGTATATTCCTAACATGGTCTGTCTTTACCATTAGGAATAAGGCGATATCTTGGAGGTATTGGAATGACTCCAAACGAATCACTCTGATATACTCATGCTCTATGAGACGACTAGAGAATGTATATGGGTTCGAGCTAGTATTAACCATATTTGAATTATATATGTTCTGTCTCACGATCCAGATAAAACACTTGTAATATTTGAGGATAACTTGTTGTTATCGATCAAGAGAGACAAGACTACATTATGCTATTTAGCATTTATCGTCGAAATAAATCTTCACATATGAAGTTTAAGAGGATCATGTTGAATGCTTATTCTATTCCATGTTAGATTTTATTGCATACAGTCGTGTGCAAGTAAATGAAGCATACAGTCCAATGCTCGTACTCTTTCTTGAAATTTGAAATACTTACACCCAGTCATGTGCAAGTGAGGGATGGCATACAGGAGAATGCTTAGTGCACTACATACTACTTAGTCGAAATCCTCACACCCTGCCGTATGCAAGTGAGTGGGAGCATCCAGTCGAATGCTCGTGTATTCTTTTTGTCCTTAGACCAACGTTTTTCCCACTGGGTTTTCCTTGGCAAGATTTTTAACGAGACACGTTCCCATCGTATCTCATTTAAGATTGTCGAAATTAGGGGGAGTATCATGTTGTATACTTCTTACCACTGTGTACTCTTTTGTCATTCGGGTAGTGGTTTTTCCCATTGGGTTTACTCTGGCAAGGTTTTTATGAGACACCTGTTTTGTGGTTGATACCCTATTACTACCACCGTTGCACTCTTTTTCCTTCGATCAGAGATTTTTTCATTGGGTTTGCTCTGCCAAGGTTTTGATGAGGCACACTGTTTTATGGTTAGTAACTTACATGGAATTTTGGCCTATATCATTTGGCTACACAGTTTCTCCTAGATACCAGTTTTGTCCTACACTGGGTTTTCTGGCCCTAAGGTTTTTATGTGTTTGGCACTGCGAATGAGCTCGAATTAGATTGATTGTATGAAGACGAAGAATTCAAGACGTCCAAAGGGAGAGTGTTGTAGGATATTATTGGACATCTTGGGCCTTACTCTATGGGCATTTACTTGGGTCTATGTTGTACTTTTCTAACATATGTAATCATACCCTCTATTATATAAAGAGGGTTAGGGGGGTCTCTCGATGTAACTTCCCTACACTTATTAATGAATAAAAGACGACTCTTTTATCTCTCTATACTTGTATCTCCATATCTATATATCTATCTAATATCTCACACAACAGTAGGATCTTTTTTATCCAAATTAGTTAGGAAAATATTCTTTGAAGATTTGGGGATAAGATAATATCTTATCAAATTTAGAATTTGATCTATTTTCAACTAACTTTCTATATTTTAGCTTTCATTATATATTTTCAGATTTATATTAATAAATTCGAGAATGTAATTTTTTTTTAAATTAATTAAGATCTTAACAAAAATAGCATTAACAATATTAAAAATACTACGAGATTTAGATTTACGAGCAGAATTTGGTAAAATCAAGTTTTAAAAAATATATATATTATGGTTTAAATCTACGTAGGTAAAACCGTTAGTGGACAAACGCGCAACATTTGGCGAATCGTTCTTCTCCGACGAGATAAATAATAATAGTTTTTAATATTAAGGATGTGACCAGTAAAGATAACCGGTCAGGCCATACCGGTAAGGGTGACCGGTCAGATCCGAAATCGGTTTTTGGAAAAACCAAAAACATATCAAATGTTTTGGTTGGCTTTGCTGAAATTAATTACCCGGCGGCGGCGCCAAAATATTGATTGCCCCTTCACTGTGTAGTTTTTACGCACAAAAAGGGCTCGCAATAGTACGAGTGCAATTGCAGTATAAATCCCAAAAGTACAGGTTCGTTCCATGGAGAACTAACCAAATTCGATATCAGTTATTATAAATCCAATCACACGATAAAATGTAAAAACCATGAGTAAATACTGAAAAATGATAGAAAATATCAAAGAAAAGAACTTAGATTAAAAGCTTGTGGTAACAATCTGTGACGGCAAAAGAATATTTTAGAGAGAAGAGAGAGCTATTTCGCCTAAGGAGGCTCTCGAAAATTTTGTACAGAATGATGTGTTACAACTCTAAAAAGTAGCTATTTATACATGTTTATCAATTAACAAATTTGTTGCCTATGCAAAGTTTTTTGTTACTAGAAAGATTTCACAACAAAAAGATTTTGTTGTTGTTGCCAAAATATTGTACCAGAAGGTTTTCAACAACAAATTTTGACATTGATGCAAAAGTCTCGACATTTTGCAATAAATTATTTCATTACAGATTTTAAAATATTTTGTTGGCATGTCAATTTCATTTTGTTGCATTTTAAGATACATTTTATTGCTAATTCCATTCTTTTTTTTGGCGAGTATAAAACCAAATCGTTGTCAATTTTAATTTTTTTTGTTACTGATGACACATCTTAGCAACAAAAAGTTATGTTGTTGAATGTAATTTGCTTTAGCAATGATAACTTATCAATAAAAATTTGTTGCAATTATATATATATGTATGTGTGTCAATATGGGTGTGTATATATATATATATGTGTGTGTGTGCATATAGAGGAAGGATTCATACACACATAAATTTTAGTTAACGGGTTAGGTTAACTATTAAGAAAATCAATTATTTGGCAAATAAATTGGAATTTTGTTGGTAATATATTCAACATCTATGAAGTTCCAAAGGCCAAACTTGTGAAGGCCAACTTTGTACATATCCTTACAAAAAACATATAGAGTGAAATGATATTTAGGGGAGCTTAGCGATATACAGAGTATGTTACTAATTCTAGATGAAATAAAAAGTAACTAATTGAAAATAACTTATATTAATTTTAAACCATTATATTAAAACCATTTGGGGTCCTGATTGCTCAAATGAATGGAAAACTGCATGGCAAAGAAGAAGAGAAAGAGAGAGTTTTTTCTATTTAATTAAATACTTTAATATAGGCCATTGAAAATGAAAGAGAATGCAGTGTTGAGATTACAATATAAACTTAGTGTGTAATGAAAGAGAATGCAGTGTTGAGATTACAATGTAAACTTAGTGTGTATTTTTATGTGTGTATTGATCATTTCTCATATCATTCTATTATAATAAGGCAAACAAGTCAAATGAGTCTGCCCAATTTAGATATTTTTTTTCAAAAATACTCATACACGCTCTAATAAAAATATAAAAAGTATCATTCTATTATAATAATCCAACCCAAGTCAAATGAGACTGCCTAATTTAGTCATTTTTTTTCAAAAATACCCCTACACATTTATATTAATTACAATAATACCATACTTTCATAAAAATATAAAAAGTAAACACTAATAAAAATATTTATTACTCTTTAACATCCAAACATTCTTTTAAATATTAAACTATATTTTTTTTTGGTATTATCCACATATTTATATCATAAATGTACTTATTTTCTATATTTTTATTGCATTACGCGCCGCACACGCAAACCAATAAAGGATGTCAAATTCTAAAAATACTCCTATTATTTTTTACTTATTACTCATTTACATTTATTCAATTCAAAATATAAAAAACATAAAAAAAAATCATGATATTTTTAAAACAATTATAATACTATACCTAACAAAATCGTTTTACGTGTATTTTGTATAACAAAAACATTATATTACTCACGATTTTAAATTTAATATATTCATTCAATTAATATACTTTTTAAAAATTTATTTACTCGGATCATATATATATAGATATCACGCGTCCCACACGCAATGAGTGGGTAACGATTACTAGTATATATATATATATATATATGCCGGTGTCATTTGAAAAGGCCACCTACAAACACAAAATTCAAAATTCTACATCAAAATGAGTCCTACAACAAAAATCGTTCCACTTAATACAATATTGTTGAAAAAAGATAATCAATTCGAATTTATGAACCACATAAGGATATATAAACTTACCAACAACCCTTGAATAATAAAGTTGATGCAGGAGCATAAATAGATTTATCTTATTTCTTTATTATTTCAAGTGTTTCCTTTTTAATTAGTTTTGACGTGTTGAGATTTGTTTCCTTCTAAAGTTAAGATTTAGGATTTCTTTAGACTGTTATATAGTCCTTATACTGGGTATAAGAGGTAGACTTGATTATTTTGATATTTCTTATGAAATAAAGAGTTTATTTAACTCTTAAGCTTAGGCTTAATTTCCCTTATCGCTTTTATCGTTTTTCTTTTTTTTAATACTTTGTTTGGGCTTTAATATTCACAGTCATGCAATAAGTGGCACCAGAGCCAAAATCCACGATAAAAAACATGGTCCGTCGTGGCAGAGGTGAAGGTGGCGGAGGAAATCAAGGTCAAAATAAGATTGTGAAAGTTTTATAGCAGTGGAAAAAATGCCCAGAAAGCTTATTAAGTTGTGTACGATACTATCTAAATCTGTTATTATTTTACCCTTTGTGTTTAGAAGCTTACAGTGATACTGAGCTTGTCTTTCTGAATAAATCGGGTCTTCTAACGTATTTCTAAAAAGCGACTTACTTCTGGAAAGTGGTTGGACTCTTTCTACTAAAACGTATATTATGAAATATGTATTTTCATAATGATATGAAGCATGTTTATATAGGCAACGTTAGGGACCTGATAGGCTGAATAAAGAAGAGCTTTTACTAATCAGATTCGAACTTAAACTCATCAACATGAATATTTTCTTTTCTGATTAAGTTAGAGTACATTCCACTAAATAACTCTAACTAAAATATCTCTCCTATATTCCGAATCTTCTAGAAGATAATTCGTTCCATATCATTATGTTTAAAGCATCTCCACGTTAAGATTAAACAGACACCCACTTACCAATTTAAATCAGTGAAGATTTAGTTTTGGTAAGAATATTGTATTCCTTAATAAATAACACTTAACTTAATTAATGTATCAGATTAATAAATCCACCTGCAGGGTTTGATACAAAAAAATACCTATAAGCTTTTAAGGGGGTATCATCAATCACAATATCGGGACATGGATTTCTTCATTTACAAATAAACACTATATTTGAAACGTCACCATCCAACTCACTGAGTTTGTGACTCGTAAAGAATCATACTCTTTTATGAATTAAAACGATTATCATTTCTCGTACATGGTTAATTAATAAAATCAAAATTAAGAGTTTAAACAAATTATATTACTCACAGCGTTAATTATTTTATCTAGTCAATACAAATATAATTGCATTGTTACGGTCCTGTTTAATACACTCAGAGTGCACTAACATATAAAGTTGGAATACTTCATTCCCTGTAGTCAAGACAGACCTACTAAAATTATACACTACAACTGTACCGATGGTCTGTCCATTTTCTTCTAAAATTGTAAACAATTTACTTATATTATATAAGAACCGATAGTCTAATCTTTTGTGTGTAAGTCGTACTTTACGCACTAGACTATCTACAAATTATAATATTAGACACTTATTTGCGCATTAATAAATAAAACAAATAACATATTGCCAATATAAAATCTCATAAAAATATAACAACGTCTGATAACGAAAATATTAAAGCAAAAAAAACATGTCTTTTAATCGTATTTTCTAACAGATTGTTGAGTTAAGGCGTATGATGGCTGATTTGTCGCGAGCAGTTCATGTTATTCAGTGACAGGGAAGAGCGGAAGCCCGTACAGAGCAGACATCGGAGCGAAACTGCAAACTTTTAGATAATCCGGAAGATAGTTTAGAAGATAATTGTGTTGCTGGGGAGTATGACAAACCTTTTCATGATGATGGAAATGCATAATACGCACCAAGAGGCGAATTGGAGGATCGTTTGGTTTGTGCTCTTAACTTGAATGAAGTGTATGAAAATCCTTTTCATGATGTTGGAAGTGCTAAAGACGCACCATGAGGTGGATTGGAGGATCGATTAATTCGTGCTCTTGACTTGAATGTAGATGGAAGAAGAAAAGAAGTATATGTTTTTTTCCAGAAACATGCAGGCTGAGGATTATCTCGATTGGGAACCTAATTTAGAGACTTATTTCGAATTTAAATATGAAATACCTAATGAAGGTCCAATTTACGATGTTTATGACGATGATTTCGGTATTTTAGAGAATTCGGAAACACGGGTAGTTTGGGATGATTCTAAGGAGGAATACAAAACGAGAACGAATAGTTAATTTTTTCTACTATATAACATGATGGTGAAGAAGACAATTATGTTGGTTCACCGATATTCGATGATTATGGTGATGATGTCCTTATTAACTTTAAATGTCTAGTTAGTAAGTTTTCTCTTGAAAAGACCATAAAAAAGGATAAAAACATGAAAGACGAAAATAGAGAAAATACGTACTCATTCCAAAGTGACAGAAAAATTTCTACGGTACATCTGTCAATGGATAAGTATTCAGTTTCCTCAAATTTTAATGGCTTTTTAAGAGTTGCAGGATTTGAAAAACTACATGATGAATTTGAGAAAGATTTTGAAGCGGAAGAGCAGTTTGAGTTGTTGCCAGATGTGCTAGACTTCAAGAAAGTGATTTCAAGAATGGGTAATACCTATTACAAGTTTTTTGTGAAGTGGTTAGAAAAATCTGCTATCGAGGCAACGCGGGGTTAGAAAAATCTGCTATCGAGGCAACGCGGATTTCAGTGGAAGAGCGGCGGAAAATTGACCCTGACATTTGCGAGATATAATTCAAGCTTGTTCGTGGAGTCCGAGTTCTTCTCACTCGAAGAGGTTGATGCAGGAGCATAAATAGATTTATGGGGCAATTAACAAAAACATACCTTACCCCTATTATATTACTAAAAACATACCCTCAAAAGTTAAATTACCAAAAACATATCTATATATACTTATTATTTTTCTAATTCTAATCAAAACATAATCTAACATATATCTCTCTAACCGCAACTCTCTCTCTCTCTTATCGCACCTCTCTCTCTAACACACGATAATCACACCTCTTTCTACACGTACTAATCACCCATCTCTCTCTAAAAATGATTAAAAACTTACAAAATATGCATATGCTAATTATAAAACGTCATACCCTAATTTTAAAACGTCATACCCTAATTTCAAAACTCCATACCCTAATTTCAAAAACTTCATATCCTAATTTCAAAACTTCATACCCTAATTTCAAAATTTCATACCCTACATATGAATTTCTCTCAATATTATACATATGAATTCTTCTCTTTCAACTTGAAACACACAATGTTTACAATAGTCTCAAAACTCAATAAATAGAAAACAATCTCACCAATTCCATATATTTTTCATATATTACGGGGTATCAAATAGTGTAATATTTGTGCATTACGTATGTATATATCTGTATTTATATGTATATGGATATCTATATAATCTAGATAGTGTTCGGTAGTTAGTGACGGATTTTCGTGATGGAGGAACGGAGAGAGATAGAGTGGTATATTAAAAAAAGATACATAGAATGGATAAGAGAGAGAGTAAGATTAGAGAGAGATAAAAAGAAAAATTGGTGAGAGATAAGAATGAAGAGATACATAAAAAAATTGGTGAGAAAGAATAATGGAGCAGAGAGGGGGTAAGATGAGAGAGAGATAAATAAAAGAATAAACAACATTAAATTTAAATTTGTTTGGTATGTTTTTGATAGTTAAAGTTGTAAGGGTATGTTTTTTGTAATTTAGTTTCAAAAGTAGTATGTTTTGTTAATTTATCCTATATGTATCTTATTTCTTTATTATTTTAAGTGTTTTCTTTTTAATTAGTTTTGAGCTGTTGAGATTTGTTTCCTTCTAAAATTAACATTTAGGGTTTCTTTAAACTATTATAAATAGTTCATCGTTAATTCTTGATTCTAGTTATGAAAATTTGAAGCTACCTTTAATATCCAGTAATCGTATAAGTTGATACTAGAAGGTTAATTAATTACATGCAGTTTTTCACATTATATATAAACTGTAATACTATATTTGTCCAAATTTGTACCTTATGGGTAAACATGTAATTTTCTGACACTGTTTTCAGTCAATATTGTTTCTTTCAGAAACATTGGGGTTTTAACAGTAACTTTAAAAACTATTAGGACAACTCTGAAACTTCAGACTACTTAGAAAACAACAAGGTTGGTCCTGTTTCTTTTCAAATTCACAATCTTGGTCCCTGCTTAACTTTAACAGCCGATTAGGATTTTGACACACACAATCGGTTGAATACCACCGCAAGCTCCGACGAGCCCACAATCCAATGATCATCCACAGCCATGTCCGGCAAGGTCAGTGGCCGCAAAAACCGAAAAGATCGGACCCATCAGTATGTACATATACATATATCCAACAATACAGAACAAATGATTACTCATACAATTTGTATTCAACATATACATATAAACACAAATCTGTTACCCACGTATATATGCACATATACAAATCTAGTATTGTTAACTTCTTCTGTTTAAATAATAAATATATAAACAAATAGTACCATACAAAATATGTTTCATAAACACTAAGCTTATAGGTTAATCTTGTGCTGTATGCAGCCGTGTGTATATAAAATCCTTCTTATTAATCAAAACGAATGTTAGTAGATTCCAAGTAACAAATAAAATCCCATATTAATCCAACAGGTGTGCAATATCACGGAAACCAACATAAATATGAAATATCTATGCAAAACAGTAACATACAACTCATACACACAGAATATATAACAAATGTATCAATACTAATATAGATATATAAACTCACAATCTGTGACAAACAGGGTTTACTACGATTATTTTCTGTTTTATCTAGTTCTTTAATACTAATAAAATAAAAACATATATTCATATACATCCATAGAACATATGTGCATATATCTTGAACTACAGAACACACGTCACATATAAAACCTATGACAATAGCATAAACTAGTGAAATAAATAAACTAATTACAGTAGCAAGTAGCAACAATCGTGCAGAAAAACGTAATCAAAAATATAATTTAATATGCACTATTACGAATTGCAAATCAGTGGTACCTGATTGAAAATTTAATTAATAAATTAAATATATTTTCAATCCTATCTTATAACATTAATCCATAAACAGTATAATTCTGCCTCTAGCACCAATTATTGTGGACATATTTTATTTTGCAGCGTAAAACTGATATTGTATTCTAATTATAATTTATATGAATTTAATAAAAACGATACAGAAATACCTCACGGACAGAGATAATTAAATCACACTTGATCTTCTATTATATTTCTATTATACGTTTTACTCTTAGAAATGTGGACTTTCAAAACTATTAGGAAACCCTATGATTGTGTATTTTTTCTTATCATAAGAGCAATATATATCGGGTACAACAGAGACTTAGTGTACTAGTAGGAATAGATTTCTACTTAAAATAGAACTCTAATCTTACTAGTATTTTAATAAATATTATATAATCTTATTAATCAGATTAGTATAATATTATCTAATTAATACTTTACCAATTTTAGAATTTTCTATCAGTAAATTATATTTATTTTTACTAAAAAAATATAATTGCACTTTAATTTATTTTCAAAAAAAAATTTTGAGAGAACATTATTAAATACTTAATTTTCTTCGTACGTTAAGATTAGAGATATTCACCAAGTAAATAAATTACTGACAATTATTTTACTAGGCATATTATTTTTTCGACATCAGCACTTAATTTACTTGTTGTGTCGTATATAAAATCCACTTGCAAAATTTGATACAAACAAAACTTATAAGATTCACGAGGGGATATCATCAATTCCTTTTCAAGGGACGTAAATTCCGTCAATTATAAACACACATCATATAAATAATGTTATTGTCCAACATACATGTTTATTGACCACAAATAATCTCACCATTTGCAAGTCAAAACAATATACATTATAAATATGTGTATCGAATATAAGTTTCGGATTAACAGCATAAGTAATCATAATAATTACTTAGGTATAATTATTTTATTCCGATCAATACCATAAAATAATAGCAGTTTGTCCGGTTCAATATACTACAAATATACTAGCTTAAATAGTTGAAACTCAAACGTTTCATGTAGTTAAGACAGACCTACTAAAAGTTTGTGCTACAACTATACTGATAATTGTCCACTCCATCTAAAGTTGTGAACGATAAAATATATATTCTGTAAAAACCAATCATTTGATCTTCCGTGTGTAAGTCGTACTCTACACACTAAATCACTTACTATACAAAATAAAGACACATGTACCGATAAATAATATGTACAACATTGCTTACATTTATTCTCAAATAAATCATTTATTATTAATAAATAAATAATAAAACTGACAAGAAATCATGTCTTTTAGTATACCATTAATCTAACATTGTTGGAAACACGTTTTATTTTGCAGCGAAAAACTGGCATTTGATCCTGATTATAGTGTATATGAATTTAATAAAAATGATACAGAAATAGCTCATGGACAGAGGTAGATCACACTTGATCTTCTATTATATTTCTATTATACGTCTTTCTCTTAGAGGGGCGGACTCTCAAAACTGTTAGAAAACCCTAACTCTAATATCTGAGTTATGAAAGCTGTATTTTTTCCTTAACATATAAACAATACTAGTAATCGTTACCCACGCGTTGCGTGTGCGACGCGTGATATATATATGATTCAGGTAAATAAATTTTTAAAAAGTATATTGATGAATGAATATATTAAATTAGAAATCATGAGTAATATAATATTCTTCTTATACAAAATACACGTAAAACGATTTTATTTGGTATATGATTATAATTGTTTTGAAAATATAATGATTTTTTTGTATTTTTTATATTTTGAATTGAATAAATGTAAATGAGTAATTAGTAAAAAGAACGGGGCTATTTCCGAAAAAAATTGGCAAAATTTGGCAGCCTCATTTGTCTTGCCTTGGCTTATTATAATAGAATGATATATAGGCTACAACATAGACCTAGTACACAAAAAGTAATAGACTTCTACCTTACCTAAAACTCTAACACTACTTAGATTTGTAATTAATTAATAAATATTATATAATTTTACTAACGAGAATAATATAATATTATCTAATTAATATTTTATCAATTTTAGGATTTTCTATCAATAAATGATATTAATTTCCACTACAAAATATAAATGCAATCTAGTTATTTCTCAAATAATATTTGAGAGCACATTATTACATACTTTATTTTCTCCTCGCGTTAAGATTACAAATATCCACTAAGTAAATAAATTACTGACAATTATTTTACTTGGCATATTATTTCCTTGACCTTTCCACTTAACTTATTTATCTTCCATGTGTAAGCCGTAATCTACACAGCAAATCACTTACTATACAAAATAAAGACACATGTACATATAAATAATATGTGCAAGATTGCTCAAAACTATTTTCAAATAAATCGTTCATTGTTAATAAATAAATACTAAAAGCGACAATAAATCATGTATTTTAGTATACCATCCTAACAATCTCCCACTTATACTTAAAGCCATGATTCCCAACATCAAACTCTCATCGCCTCTATTTATCTTAAACCTTACCGAAAAAGTCTTAAATAAGGGTTTAAAAGAAACTTAGGATGTAATCATGTTCACTTTTAACTCTATGTTAATTTTCTAGAATTACTACTCGAATAAAATCCAAGTTTAATAGTCAAAATGATTAAAGACTAACTTCTTCGTAAAACTACATTTAATACTTAATCATTTAAGATAATTTATTAAATATTTTATCATAGTTAAAAAATCTTGCCATTAGCTAGATTTATATCTACTAACAATGGCGAAGGGAAAATAAATATAATATCTAACGAATTTCATAACATACATGAGACTTCCAATTGCCAACGCATATAGAACCGTCTATACAACATTCCAAATCTGAAAGGAGTCATCCTTTCTTGGAAACTAGTATGCTAAATTCAGATATATTTAGAACTGGTATAACTTGTTTTATGAGAAATCCAACATCAATTGATGTGACTGACTTATCTCAAATCCTTTTATAACTAACTATCTGGATAACCATACATTTACTGTAAATAACAATCTCACATCAAATTTGATGACTAATTTAATTTACGCATAGTAACAAAAACATTAAAACATTCTCATCATGCTTCCTATACTCATACTACTTATCCGACCATTGATCAAAATCATAAGACTTTATAGCCTGATAAAAAACGGATAAACTAAGACCTAGAACCATAAAATTACTCCATGTGTTATTGACCCTTTGTTTGAATAACATCTGGTTGAACCATAAAATTACTCCACAATACTTCCATTAAGGAAAACTGTCTTGATCAGAATTCTAGCCAGTTGCAAATGATCTGCATCTATATCTTATTGATATTCGTTGTATCTAGTGGTCAAATTATCAATGATCATCTAACAAGATTATCCCAAGTACAAGAAATGTCTAGGTCGTTTCAAAACAACATCCCAGTACGAGGAACCTCCCAATAAGTACTAAGCATTATGAACTTCTGAACTGCTGTTATACACTAATATCTTCTGCATGAATCATTCGATTTCTCCCACTAAGAAAACGTATATGTGAGTCCATCATGCCACGTTTCATTTTGAACTATAGGTATATAATAAAAATAAATGTCCCTATAGCTTCTCTTAATTACTATCAAGCTAACTTTATTTTGGGTGTGGTAACATTTAATCATTTGCCAAGAATTAGTCATGTATGCTAACAATGAATTCCGAAAGCACTTTTTATTTCTTTGTGACAACCTATAAGAAACAAACATCAATACTCAATTCAAACTTCTTTTCCTTTTTCCTTTAACACATGTGTTGGACTCCCACATAACAGAACTTCTTAAAATTAGGCTTGCTCCAAATCTAAAGTTCTATAGAAGTACTAGGTACTAGCTAAAGATGAAACCGAGTGTAAGATGTACGATAATGTTTATGTTACGTATCCTAAAAACGAATAAAATTACTAGAAGAACCCACCATTAAACTAACCATTTGTATAATAGTCGTTTACCTTTCTTTTGCTACACAGTTCTATGATAATATACTAGGGGAAGTAAACTGAAATATAATCCCTACATCTTATAAATAGTCCACTTGCTAACCAAAGAGTTACTTGCCACCTCGATCATATCGAAGTGTCGATATACATTTCCTAAATACTTATCTGTCTTTGTCTTAAATGCATTGAATACTTTAAAGCAGTTAAACGTATGACGCATCAAATGAATATAATTTGAATAATTACAAATAAATGTGATCGTCTATCAGAACTCATGTACCATGAATCTCATATAATTACACGAATCACAATAAACTAATCTTTACACTTATTTAGCTCATACACCTTTGGTCATGAAAGACCACTTGGTCATTTTACCATCTAAACACTTGGTCATTTTACCATCTAAACACGATTTATGAACTGCTAGTGCCTCCACTTTCAATTATCCAAATGAACCATTGTAAACCAGTATTAAAATCATTTTTAAATTAAAACAACCTATGTGTATATGTCAAAGATGTATAGTTCAATCCTTGAAAGTTATTTACTCTCACATGATATTATTCAAATTTAATTGCTATGTAAAATTAGAATTGACTAATAATATAAAGATCATTCACTTATTTACTATATCCGAAATAAAGTTCTTTCTGATGGAAGGTGTATATTAGAATGTCTGCTATTATCAATATATGACTAATACTAATCAATTCTAATATTTCCTACTGCAACCACTTGGACCTTGTGCAATCTTCCAAAAAATATATATATAAAATCTCGCCATCACTAAACTGTCTGCTTTGCTGAAACCTTTGCAATAAATAGCAACCATGATTAGTGATTTCAATATCTACACACCATCTTACGGTAGATACAATCACTAAACATTTTTCAGTAACAAATGAAAGAGATATAACTTATAACTTAATCTTTAAGTTAAATGAATCAGGAAAAATTATTTTAAATGACTTGCTACTGGTTCATGTGACCTTTTTCCGTTTTCTTATAACCTTTCGGTTTAGGAACATAAACCTTTTCATTAAGCTAAACAACAATTGACTTTTCATGAGAACTTTTGGTGTCTTAGATAACTACTTGGGTTTCCCCATTTATTTCACTTTAAACATCTATAGTTCAAGAACATGATCCTTAACCTATGTCTTTTTGTCATTATTGTTTTTAAAGGTTTTACATGTTATTCTTTCTACCATCACAACCTCGAATCTCAAACATACGTTTTAAATTCATCGTGATATCATAGAAATATAACACATATTGATGCTGATGTTGCAATACATTTGACATAAATGTCAATATATATAACCGCTACATCTAATCATATTCTATTTAATCCACCTCCGATATGCCTTGGTCAGCTAATTACTTACCCACTCATTCAGAGCCGATGGACATAACTCAAAACACAAAACCTTACTTACTTGTAGTCAAATAAAAATATCCTAGTTTTTCTTTTACAATCATAATAATTCAAATCAATAACTTTACTTTTAAGTGTACTAACTAGTGACATAAATTCTATTTATTATCATGAGAAAAAATTAGAAATAAAATAATAAATGAGCAACTAAAATAATTATGGATTATTAATAAATATGGTCACTAATCCAATATTTAAAACTTTAATACACCACCAAGCTTAATCACCGTAAATAATATTCCTCGATGGGAGTACGTATATTATTTAACATTCGATATGCTAGTTTAACCACTTAATTTTACTATCTAGACAGATGTCAAAGTAAAAATTAATTTCTTGGCTTAACTTTTATCCTATAAATAGTAACATAAACTCATATGAAGAGCGATAATTATATTTATATTTAAATGTATAACATCGCTATTATAAACTATTCGTTCCCATATATAATCACTCAGATGGAGAGATGATTAAGTACTAACAAAACCTTATATTTTATACTTGACTCTTCTGTAATTATTTCATCCAATTGGGAGAAAAGCACTATAGCCGACGCCTAAAATAATTTCATCATCTATAAAGTAGCGATGGAGACCGTTACATTTATACGAAATAAATTCACTCTCTCATTCAGTTATTTATAACTTTTAGTGATACAAATTATATTTAGGGTTCCGTATTTATTTCTATCCGATAGAGAGGAACGCATTAAAGGCAACGCGTGAAATGAAATACATCACTTATAATTTTCTTTGAAACAGTTCAATTAAGCATTAATTAAATCTAATTGTTATTAATTAATTATAAAAAAAAAACTAATTAAATCTAAACAATATTAATTAATGTATTTAATCAAATTCAAACTATTATAAATCGCTAAACTAAAATTATCAATTTAATCTAAATATTTTCTAATTAATTAAACCTTAACTATTATTAATCAATAACAAAAATTAATTAAATCTAAATAGTTAGTAAGTAATTACATGTAGTTTTTAGATTATATATAAACTGAAATACGAAATATGTCAAAATCTGTAACTTTGTGGGTCAAATAGTAATTTTATGAAACTACAAGTAACACTCTGAATTAATAACAAATTTAAACACGAATAACAGGTGCAGCCGCTCTATTGTTTAAATTCACAAACAGTGGTCCATAATCAATCTAAGGAAAAACCCTAGCCGCCGCCCCAGCCTATCCCCCTCCTCCACCGCACCTCTTGTCAAGCCCCAAAATCCGTAAGACACGGACATCGAGGCATGACCTTTATAAAACAAAAGGAAATAGAACCTGTTGGTACGAAATTAAAAAATTTTAAAAGAAAACATTAGCGAGCTAAATGAACAATTAAACAATAAACAGAAGTATTTGCCAAACGCGGCTACAAGGCGAGATAAAATAAACGAATGTAAATTGCCCGTAGGCTACAACCTCAAAAATGTCTAAGTAAAATGAAAACAGCATAAAGAAGTCCCGAGCCCATGTGATGCCTTGCAAAAGCTCCTAACGAAATGCCACAACCTATAAAGTACCTGAAATACAAAATTGTAACGGTGAGTCCCACGCACATAACTAGACGGGACGGCACCACAAATATCGTCTCTCCATCCCATAAATGCAAGAGCTCACAAATTCTACAACTACGATAATCGACGTATAAAAAGAAATATAATAACATTCTACTACGGGATAAAATTAAATAAATTAAATAACATCAACACACATCAATAGCATACATGGACCTCTCACGCCACCTACCCCGGTCCGTAAGGTAGGTCATTTCCTATCCCTTCGGCCGTCATATGTCCCCGGAATTAGGGAGAGACATAGACCATTGCAACATAAAAGTAGATTTATAGTGCGCACTTGGACCTCTCACGCCACTCGTTCCAGTCCGTAAGACGAGTCATTCCCTATCCCTTTGGCCGTCATATGTCCCCGGAATTAGGGAGAGACATAAACCATTGCTAACATAAAAGTAAATATAGTGCACACTGGGACCTCTCACGCCACTCGCCCCGGTCCGTAAGACGAGTCATTCCCTATCCCCTCGGCCGTCTTCTGTCTCCGGAATTAGGGAGAGACAGAGACCATTGCCACTACAGCTAAATCACAAGGCCTCGTCCAATAATATAAAATCAAGCAAATAACACATTCTCATACGGCCTCGGCCAATAATATAAAATCATCCAAGTAACACAATCTCATATGTATAAATATTAAGGCCTCAGCCAATAATATTATACTAATCAAATAACACCATCTTACACGTCACTTAACGTAATACAACATAACACATAACCACATGTACTAAATTCGCAACTAGCCAAAAAACTCCAATAGCGTAAAATCCCATTCGGGCATTTTAACAAACACCTTGTATGCACAATCTAAAACTCATCTCTATTCAACAATATTTTACCCAATTCTATCAACAACCATAATAACATATATTTAACGCATACAACACGCAAACCCATCAATATTCTCATCAATTCGAAATTAATACATCTAAGGTCTCAACCTCTACTATTCAAATAAATGAAATTAAAAGTGTAACAACTAACCCCAATTAACAATATAAGAACATAATTACTATAACAGGCAAAAACCCACAATTTACAATAAACGTAAAACCTAATCCTAACATACACCCCCCTCGTCTAGTCGCAATGGATAACCCCCGTTACCTTAGAGCGTAGTGGAGATGCTTCCGGTAATAATCCGCTAGCGTTGGTTTCCTCTTCTTCTTCTTCTTCTTCTTCTTCTTCTTCTTCTTCTTCTTCTTCTTCTTCTCTCTTCTAACTTGTTTTTACTGATTTTATCAATAGGAAGTGGCTGAAAAGTGTTTATAAAAAGCTGTTTTGAGATAGTTTGAGATAACGAACTATTTGGTCCCCAAAATTCTAATAGTTAACTCTTAATCCAAAAATGTAGTTTTACTACTCAAAAATAAAAATCTTTAGAAACAAATCTATTGAGTCATTTTTATTAATAAAATTAGTAACAGGTTTTTAAAATAAACTTTTTCGGAAGAGTTTCGGTTTTTGGCTAAAAATTAGTCGAGTGACCGGTTTTTGGTAAAATTTTGAATAAAACGTTTTTGGATAAATTAAATCGTAATTAAAACCATTTATAAAAATACGGGATGTTACACCTCTGGCCATGAGGCCCACAGCTGTGAAGAGCTTTCGGCCACCATGGTTCCGCCACCGCCATAATCCTAGACCACCGGCAACCACCACGGAGAACTCCGATGAACCCCCGCCAACCAACAGACCCAACAAAATCACAATAATAATTCTAAATTGAAATTGAAATTGAAATTGAGATCAGATTATACATATGTACTCTGACAATATCAAGCATATATATATATATATATATATGCCGTGTATATCATTATCAATCAATAAACTGAATAAAATATTCCCATGTTAATTACCAATTCAAAAGTACGTTTTTACAAATCAATGAAATCATTCATATATCTATACACATGCTGACATACATGAAACTGGAACATACGATTGTGAAAACAAACAAACAAAGTGATAATAATTACTGTAGCTACAATTGCATAGTAAACGAATTGATAACAGTATCTCAGACTGAAAAATTAATCATACACAGATTAAATATCTATTCAAATCCGATAAAATAAATCCATAAACGGTATAATAAAATGCACTGGTACCAATTGAGGGAAGGAAGCGAGGACCAACCCTCAGGCCAGCTCATTCTATGAGAATACAACACCAGCAACTACCTATTCAACCATCTCTTGGTTAAAAAAGCCACTTTTTTGGCCTAATAATTGTAGTATTTTACTTAAGTATATGTTATATATTTGTAATAATATGCCTCCACCTGTGGAAGTGCCTTTGAGACTCATTTTATTTGATAAAATTTGGACGTGTATTAGATGTAATAACTTTAAGAAGCTGGTTTGGCCTATAGGATTTATCCCTTGGTCGAATCCGACTTCAATGACCTATTCTGGCATGTCAGAATAGGTTTGTTCTCTTTGTTTAAGTTTTATGAATAACACCCTTACCTTTCAAAAAAAAAAAGTGTTATGGTGCAACAGACTTTATTAAACCTCTTATCTGCCAGAGTATCCTTAATAATCCGGTTTTAGACAGATGATCATAGGTTTGACCAGAAGCTAATAGAAATCATTTTCACAAAGATGTTGAAAGAAACTCTTTCTCTGACACAGTTGTAGAAATGAAATATAAACGAATAACTGAGTTATAACAAACTAAATGAGAAAAATTGTTACTCCGAAAGTTTCTGATAAATCATTCACCGGCTAGATTTATTTACTAAGAAACCAGTAAGGATGGAATACACAAGTGACAACAGTAGAAATGAAATCTAATCGAATAAGTGAGTTACCATAAACTAAATTGGAAAAATTGGTACTCCGAAAGTTTCGGATAAGTCACTTACCGGTTAGTTTTTTTCACTAAAAAATAAGTAAGGTTTGAATAAACAGGTAACAGTGGAAGGAATGAAACTAATCGAATAAGTGAATTAGCATAAACTAAATAAGAAAAATTGTTACTCCGGAAGTTTCTGTTCAATCACACACCAGCTAGATTTCGTCACTAAGAAACCAATAAGTTTGAAATACACAAATCACAGTGGTAGAAATAAAATCTAATCGAATAAGTGAGTTAGCATAAACTAAATGAGAAAATTTATTACTCCGGAAATTTCTGCTAAATCAGTCACCGGCTAGATTTTTTCACTAAGAAAGCAGTAAGATTGTAATACACAAGTCACAATGGTAGAAATGAAATCTAATCGAATAAGTGAGTTAGTAGAAACTAAATTAGAAAAATTGCTACTCCGAAAGTTTCTGATAAATCACTCACCGGCTAGATTTCTTTACTAAAAACCAGTAAGGCTGTAATACACAAGTCACATCAGTAGAAATGAAATCTAATCGAATAAGTGAGTTACTAAAAACTAAATTAGAAAAATTGGTACTCCGAAATTTTCTGATAAGTCACTCACCGGCTAAATTTTTTCACTAAGAAACTAGTAAAGTTTGAATAAACAACTCACAGTGGTAGAAATGAAATATAATCGAATAAGTGAGTTATCAGAAACTAAATGAGAAAAATTGTTACTTCGGAAGTTTATGTTAAATCACTCACCGGCTATATTTTGCCACTAATAAACCAGTAAGGTTGCAATACACAAGTCACAGTGTTAGAAATGAAATCTAATCGAATAAGTGAGTTACCAGAAACTAAATGAGAAAATTTGTTATTCCGGAAGTTTCTGCTAAATCACTCACCGGCTAGATTTCTTCACTAAGAAACCAGTAAAATTGGAATACACAAGTCACAATGGTAGAAATGAAATCTAATCGAATAAGTGAGTTATCAGAAACTAAATGAGAAAAATTGTTACTTCGAAAGTTTCTGTTAAATCACTCATCGGCTAGATTTACTCACTAAGAAACCAGTAGCGTTTGGAATATATAAGTCACAATGGTAGAACTTATCGCTATAGAATAAGTGATGTAGCAGAAATCTGACGCAAAAATATCTATTTTGCAAAGAATTTCTAGTATATCACTCACCGTCTAGAGTTCATGAAAAAATATTTTATGCTGGATGAGATGCTTAAGCGCATGTATATATATAGCATTCTGAAATGTGTCATGTTTACTGTGAACTTAACTATCATTTTAAGATGGACATTAAAGTTACAATATATTACAATTATGATTCCATAATAATAAAACAATTCAGTGAATGAGTACAGAGAATAATAGAATATATCTGTTTTAATGCTTTCTCAACGAGTAAAATAGTAGCTATAGGACAGGAAAAATATTAATGCCATTGCTGTAAACTCTTTTAGTTCTGCAAATAGAGAAAGAAATATGTTTAAAATGGGAGATACTGAGACAACATTAAAGGTTTTTCAATGCATGATGCCCATTTGTCTTGAATTAGACCTCTGTTCACATTCAATGAATAACATGTTAAGAATTAAGATATTACTTTTTTTTTTTTTTTGGTAAATGAGATATTACTTTATTTATAAATGGATTTGTTCTACTTATATGAGTTGTTTGGGCTTTTTCCTAATATATAGTGTTTGCTCACGATAATGTCTAATATTAATAGTATTGCGGATCCAACTTATATCATGTTTTTATCACAATTGTAATTGTTAATATATAGAGTATAGTACTAATTGTACTAAAATGTAAGAATAGGTTATAACTAATATCAATATGGTGTTATTATTTATATCACTATGTAGTATGTGACGAGTTACACAATGTACTTTGTACCTATTTATGCTATACTCAAAACAAAGAAGGTGGTACTCTATTAAGGATTGACCTTAGCTTTCACGAGATGAGACCTTAGATACTGACCAACTAAGAGCTAACCGATAGGTGTTGCTTTTATAGAGCTTTTAGGTGTTGCTTTTATAGAGATTTTAGGTGAGAAAATTTTAACATGTCGAACTGGTAAAATTTTAAAGCTATCTATTTATCAACATCTTTAGTGCTCCGTACAAGTACACGTGTAACATCCGTATTTTTATAAATGCTTTTTATTATGATTTAATTTATCCAAAAGCGTTTTATTCAAAATTTTACCAAAAACCGGTCACTCGACTAATTTTTAGTCAAAAACCGAAACTCTTCCGAAAAACCTTATTTTTAAAACCTGTTACTAATTTTATAAATAAAAAGGACCCAATAGTTTTGTTTCTAAAGATTTGTTATTTTTGAGTAGTAAAACTATATTTTTGGATTAAGAGTTAACTATTAGAACTTTGGGGACCAAATAGTTCGTTACCTCAAACTTTATCAAAACAGCTTTTATAAACTCTTTTCAGCCACTTTCTACAGATAATATTCAGTAAACTAGTAAGCAAGAGAGAGAAAGAGTAAGAAGAGAGAAAAGAGAGAAAAGAAAAGAAAGAGAAGAAGAAGAAGGAAACCACCATTAGCGGGTTCATACCGGAAGCATCTCCTCTACGCTCTAAGGTAACGGGAGTTATCCATTGCGACTAGACGAGGATGTATGTTAGGTTTTGGTTTTGTGTTTATTATAAATTGGGGGTTTTTGCCGTTTATATTAATTGTGTTCTTAAATTGTTAATTGGGATTATTTGTTGTAGTTTTAGTTCCATTATTTAAATTGTAGAGGTTGAAGCCTTAGATATGTTTATTTCGAATTAGCGAGATTATGGATGGGTTTGCATAATTTATTAGTTGTTTATGGGATTATATAGTTGTTGATGGTATTGGATGAATTTATGGTGAATAATGGTTAATTGTAGTTTATGCATACAAGGTGTTTATTAAAATGCCCGAATGGGATTTTACGTTATTGGAGTTGTTTGGCTAGTTGCGAATTTAGTACATATGGTTATGTGTTATGTTGTATTACGTTACGTGACGTATGTGGTGGTGTTATTTGATTAGTATAATATTATTGGCCGAGGCCTTTATATTTATACGTATGAGATTGTGTTAATTGGTTAGATTTATATCATTGGCCGAGGCCTTGTATGTTAGCTGTAGTGGCAATGGTCTCTGTCTCTCCCTAATTCCGGGGACAGAAGACGGCCGAGGGGATAGGGAATGACTCGTCTTACGGACCGGGGCGAGTGGCGTGAGAGGTCCCAGTGTGCACTATTTACTTTTATGTTAGCAATGGTCTATGTCTCTCCCTAATTCTGGGGACATATGACGGCCGAAGGGATAGGGAATGACTCGTCTTACGGACTGGGGCGAGTGGCGTGAGAGGTCCAAGTGCGCACTATAAATCTACTTTTATGTTGCAATGGTCTATGTCTCTCCCTAATTCCGGGGACATATGACGGCCGAAGGGATAGGGAATGACCTACCTTACGGACCGGGGTAGGTGGCGTGAGAGGTCGATGTATGCTTTAGATGTGTGTTGATGTTAGTTAATTTATTTAATTTATCGTAGTTGTAGAATGTCGTTATATTGTTTTTATTCGTAGATTATCGTAGTTGTAGAATGTCGTTATATTCTTTTTATACGTCGTTTATCGTAGTTGTAGAATTTGTGAGTTCTTGCATTTATGGGATGGACTGACGGTGTTTGTGGTGTCGTCCCGTCTAATTAGGTGCGTGGGACTCACCGTTACAAATTTGTATTTCAGGTACAACTTAGGTTGAGGCGATGGTTAAGAGCTTTAGCAAGGCATCACATGGGTTCGGGCTTTTGCTTTCTTTTCATGTATATTTTATTTTGAGGTTGTAGCCTACGGGCAATTTACATTCGTTTAGTTTATCTCGTCTTGTAGCCGCGTTTGGCAAATACTTTTGTTAATTGTTTACTTGTTCCTTTAACTCGCAAGTCTTTTCTTTTAAAATTTTTAATTTTGTACCAACAGGTTCTCTTTGCTTTTGTTTTTAAAAAGGTCATGCCTCGATATCCGTGTCTTTTGGATTTTGGGGCGTGACAACAAGTGTAAAAGCGGCTTCCCCAAGTCCATGGTTTCTCAATACCATGCAAGTTCTACAAACCATATAGGCACAATAGAGCATGGATATCATTTCGTATGGTATTAATACGAACTTGTAAATTCCAAAACCTGCTAGCTTATATACGTTATATGTACCTATTCACATCCGCCTGGAGATGGTAAAATCTTACTAATATTTTACTCATATTAGAATAAAAGATAAATAGACAATGGTAAAACCCAACAACAATTTGGATAGCATCATATAGGACTCTGAGTTAGGCGATAATTTCGTGATTTTTTTTTGTTTTCGTTTCGTTAAGTTCCGTATTGTTTTCGTTCATTACTAAATGAAATGATAATGAAATAAAATATGCATTTCGTTTAGTAAAATAGATGATAATGATTATAACCCTGTTCGTTTCGTTAAATTTCGTTTTCATCAAATATTAAGATGTATAATTGCATGTTTTGAAAATTAAGTTAAAATTTAAAAATTCAATACATGTAATTATACATCTCGAAAAAAATAACAAGACACATATTTGTCTTCACGTCGTGAAACCGTGGAGATTTGCATTAATCAAATCTTGATTTGGAGCGTTTTTGCATAAAAGTGTCAATTTGGGTGTTTTTTGTGGTATCCATATTTCCGCCCCTATATATATATATATATATATATATATATATATATATATATATAATAAGTATGTTTGTAATAATAAATCTATAAGTATATTATATTAGATATATGAATTAATAAAACTCAAATAGTATAAAAATTGGTTCATGAGACGAAACGAAACGAAATTTTCATATAATTAACGAAACGAAATTTTCTGCTTCGTCATGAAAACGAAACGATAACGAAAAAACTCAAAACAAAGCGAAAACAAAATAGACCGTTTTTGTCTCCTTTCGCCAAATTATCAGCCCTAACATCATATAATTTTATAGATATGCTTGTAGTATCCAAGCTTGAACTAGGAATGTTCTTTTTCCATCTTATTGTTGAGAATGCATGTTACGTCACGTTAAAAACTCGTTTAGTTGCAGACTTGGAGCTTCGAAGCTTAGCAGTGTATTCTTAGATTCAGAAACAAACTCAGATCATACAGCTTAAAACTGAGGGTTTAGTAACAAGTTGATTTTAAAAAAAATATGTATTTGATAATATATTGGGGGAGGGAGTAAATTCTTAACTCCGAACTATTCACTTTTGAATAAAATACAAAAGGCACGCTCTCATAAAACAAATACTCCGTAAATAAGAAACTAAATTAGTACCACGTTATTGATGTACTTCTAGTATCCAAGTTTGCAGTGAGGGATCATACACCTATACAAACAGCAAATACCAGCTCGATGTATTAGCATAATCAGTAAACACAATGTACGAAACACAGAAGCTAACAAGATGAAACAGACACGGCTCGGGGATATTAATAGCATATCAAATAATGCCCAAAATGTCATTTCCTCTTCATCTCTCTTTTCCATGTTTCCACTAAATCAAGACACAAAAGTAAAGCTAAGAATGATTTGCCAGATGTGATCACTGTCATTGTTCGCTGATGGCCCATGCTTTGATAACCTATAAGTGATTCAAAAGAAATTAATGCAGAACAAGTGGAGAATGCGTTTAGACCTTTTGGGGAAATGAAGAGACAATAAAAGGGTCTCTCTAGAACATGCACTATCCAAATACAATGTCTGCCTAGATCCTATGCATGTTATTTAATATTCTAAGTCTATAATTTTCTAAAGTCAAGTATAAATAGAGTATCCTTTGGTTAAATTATCAATCATTTCTCAAACAATTTAATAAAAAAAAAGGTTTTCTCTTTCTTATGGATTCAAGGGTGTTGACATATAATCTGGCAGCTAGAACACTATCTAGCCTTTTCGTGTTTCTTCTGCTTCCTCAAGTGGTATCAGAGTGAGGATTTGCTTGGTTCAATGACACTAAATGGAGGAGATAACACAAACTCTGCTGGCCATGGAGAAGCTACCATGTGGGATACGCTAGAGAGACAACAAAAACAATTGATCAAAATTCGTGAATTGCTTGTTGGTATGAATCTGAACGCAAACAACAGGCAGTGAACCGTTGATCCGGGTGATGCCGAGGGAAATTCCCAAGGCCAACCTGTTAACCAGGAGTGAGTGCGTGCCGAAGGATTTCCCTGAGCCCAACCTTATTCCAAAGGGGAAGACATGCTCAATGTTATCCATCTGATAGTGAGGAAGAACTTGAACAAGTGGAAGAATATGGTGAGCGACAACCTAGAGGCAACAGCAAAGAAGATTCAATGACTTTCGGTTAAAGGCTGATATTGCCCATTTCAACATAAATCTACATGTTGAAGATTTCCTTGATTGGATTTTAGAGGTTGAACGTTCCTTTGAGGTGATGGACGTTCTTGATTCAAAAATGGTCAAATTAGTTGCGTATAAATTAAAAAGTGGGGCTGCAGTTTGGTGGGATCAACTTCAAAGAGCAAGGCAACGACAAGGTAGAGAGCTTATTACAAGTTGGAGAAAAATGAAGCAATTGATGGTGGACAGGTTTCTACACCAGATTACGAGCAATACTTGCTTTAGTTATATCAGAATTTCTCCCAAGGGACCAAATCTGTGTGTGATTACACTGCCAATTTCATGAGACTTTCTTATCGCAATAATCTCACTGAAACTGAAGGCCAATGAGTAACCCGATACCTCAATGGGTTAAAACAAACTATTTGAGATAGGATTGGGCTGGAAGTATTGTGGATTGTCGATGAGACTTACAACATGACCTTAAAGGCCGAGCTATTGGATCGAAAACCAACATACTCAGGGTATCGAAAAGGTTCTATTGACTCGTCTTCATCTATATCTGAGAAGGGAAAAGGGACTAACTTTCCATCAAAGGGTGTTGTCGTTGAAGGAGGAAATCAAGCGGCGAGCACAAGTAACAAAGAGACATCGAGGACCCAAAATCCGTATGCTAGGCCAATAATGGACAAATGCTATCGATGTGACAAGCCTGACCATCATTTAAACTGTTGGGTCGAAACGACCACTCACTCACATAAAATGACAACGCAAAATATAGAGAGGGAAAGAACTCTTATATTATCAAACTCAAACTAAATTTTGGTGTACTTACAAATGGAAGTAGAGCACCTATTTATACTAAACTCAAGAGAACATCAAAGGTCTTGAGTTATCAACATTTATTCTAGAAAAATCAAAAGACAACTTATTCATGCATCCATATCAAAGGTCTATGCATGTATCCGAAAGGTTCATGGCATTAAAGCAAACATTGAACCAAACAATTTATTATTTCAACACTCCCCCTTAAACTTGTTTGGCAACTCCGAGTGAACTTCTTAATCTTCGAAAGTCTTCATACTTTAACGCCTTCGTAAAAATATCCGCCACTTAGTCTTGTGACTTTGCATACTTCACTTTAATTTCCTTCTTTTTAGCATAATTCGCAACGTGTATTTGCTTCAATCGCGTCTCCTTCGAAAGCGACACTTTCCATGCACATTTCGGCCGATGTATAACGTTTTTCGTACCATTTCATTAATTTAACCGAGTTTTCACAATTCACAATCTTCATAACTTTGTTTTTTCCGTTCACTTCTCTAAATTTTACTTTCACTCCATTTTGAAATTTCTCAAATTTATTCTCATTTATATCAAAATTTTGAACCATATCTATCTATACGGTGTCGAAACACCAACTCTCTAAACTAAAGTGTTTTCCTTCCTCATTTATCGTTTGTTTGTCTTCAAAACTCAATATAATGTCATTATCAAATTTAACCTTGTAAACACTCATCTCGACATCATTTTCCATAAAAAAGATAATATTTTTCACTCTCATTTTTTATTTGAAAATATATTTCTAAATTTGCATTTCTTTCAAAATTTAACTCCTCTTTTTCAAATAGAAGTTTATCCTCAAATATTTCATTCATTAAATTGAGTTTCTCGTTAGACCAGACTTTTTCTCCACAATATTCATTTGATTTTTTAATTTCTTTATCAAACAAAACTATATTTTCAACTTGATCATTCTCTTTATCCTTTAAAATAAACAATCTTTTATCATAAAAGTTATTAATTTTACAAGTTTCTTCTCTTTTTTCTTTCAACTCATTTTGATACAACTCTTGTAAAAGCATACTTAACTTGGATGCATTTTGCGCATCTCCTTCACATTCGGTATTTTTTAACTTATTATCATCTCGCTTATCTTCTTCCCCATTTATAGACCCTTCGCCTTCACCAACCATTTTTTCACAAATTTTACTATCCACCTCTTTACCTTCATCATTTTCGCACAAATTCGAATTTTGCTCACTTTCTTCATTTTCACACTCTTTCATAGAAAACTCATCTCTTTCAAAACATTCCACCCAATACTCTTTGGGTAAAGTCACGTCTCTTTTGTTTGAGACGACCACCTTGAGCATTTTCCAAACATCACTCAGAGACTTTTGATTTTTTATCTCCTTCCAAATTTTTGGGTGTATGGATCTTTCTAAGATGAAAAATGCTCTCTTCTCCTTAATTTCTCGGACTTTTTTGCTTAGGTCATCTTGTTGTGTTTCGTCTAACACGTCCCACAAATCACATCATTCGAGATAAGACTTTATGATTGCACTCAATCTTTTGTAATTCGAGTACATCAACTTCTCGCATACAAATTCCTTGGCTTCCATGACCGCTACGATCTTTCAAGCTCTGATACCACTGTTGGGTCAAAACGACCGCTCACTCACATAAAATGACAACGCAAAATATAGAGAGGGAAAGAACTCTTATATTATCAAACTCAAACTAAATTTTGGTGTACTTACAAATGGAATTATAGCACCTATTTATACTAAACTCAAGACAACATCAAAGGTCTTGAGTTATCAACATTTATTCTAGAAAAATCAAAAGACAACTTATTAATGCATTCATATCAAAGGTCTATGCATGTATCCGAAAGGTTCATGGCATTAAAGCAAACATTGAACCAAACAATTTATTATTTCAACATAAACACCTGCCCAGAGCGCCGATCAGTTAATATTGTAAAGGGTGATAACGAAGACGGAAATGAAGAAAATGCAGAATTTGGAGAGGGCGTATACACTGGAGCTGAGCTTGCCATAGAGGAGAGTGAAGGAGTTAAATGTGTGGTGCAACTTGTGCTATTTACACCTAAGGTAGATGAACTAAGTCAATGATATAATATTTTCCGATCTTCCTATTCTATTAATTCGAAAGTCTATGACTTGATCATGGATAGTGATATTTGTGAGAATTTTGTTGCAAAGAGACTAGTCAAGCAATTGAGGCTGCCAACTCAACCACACCCGTGTCCCTACAATATTGGATGGATTAAGGATGGACCTACGGTAAAGGTAACTGAAATTTGTCGAGTTCCTATTTCTATTGGAAAATATTATACAGCTGAAGTCCTCTGTGATGTGGTTGAAATGGATGTGAGCCATGTGTTATTGGGAAGACCTTGACAGTTCGATGTAGATGTCACTTTTAAAGGTTGGGACAGTACTTATTTATTTTGTTGAGAAGACCATAAAATTATGATGGCCCCATCAAAGCAGCATGCATCGTTTAACAAATCGTCCCGGGCAGAAGGAAACTCTTTTCTAACAATAGAAAATTCAGGAGATGAATTCTTAACGGATGTTAAGGTCACAAATAAAATCTATTTTATGGTTGTGAAAGAACTTAAAATTGAAGAGCATAAGAAGTTGCTGGTGCCGATTCATGAAAGAGTGAAACAATTGCTAGATGAGTTCAAAGAGATCAATCCTGATGACTTGCCTAACGAGCTTCCACCGATGAGGGATATTATTCAACACCAAATAGATTTTGTGCCTGGAGCGAGTTTACGAAATTTACCACACTGCCAGATGAGTCCAAAAGAAAATGAAATCTTACGAGAAATAATAGAAGAATTGCTAAGAAAAGGTCATATTAGAAAAAGTATGAGTCGGTGTGCAGTTCATGCCTTACTCACCCCGAAGAAAAATGGAAGTTGGCGTATGTGCATGGACAGTCGAGCCATTAACAAGATAACGATCCAGTTCCGGTTTCATATTTCCCTTCTTGATGATATGTTGGACATGCTCGAAGGCTCAAAATTATTCTCAAAGATTGATTTGAGGAGTGGATAGCATCAAATTCGCATTATGCCTAGAGATGAGTGGAAATTGGCATTTAAGTCATGCCATTCGGCTTCTCAAATGGTTCTAGTACCTTTATGCGGGTTATGAATCAAGTTTTGAAACCTTTTATTGGGAAGTTTATTGTTGTCTATTTTGATGATATTTTAATCTATGGTAAAACTGAAGGTAAGCATATGGAGCACTGTGATGATGGTTCGGCAAAGAAATCACACCCATCTTGAGTAGTAAACTGTTAAAAATAGGAGCCTCAAGAGCCTTTGTGAACAAATCAGCTAGATTATTATTTAAATAAACATGCATTGGATGAATTATTTTGTGTAAAATTTTCTCCCTTATAAAATGGTAATCTAGTGAAAAAATGGATTGTAATCTAAATAAGAGAAATACATGTTCAAACGAAAAAAATAGGGATCAATTAAAAAGGGTATATTTTCCCCCTGAAATATATAAAATAAATAAGTTGATTTTTCTTTATCCATGACACGTTTTGTACTTTCGAAATTCTAACCAAATTAGCCCCAGCATAGTCCGAATAGAGCTCAGTTATTTGAAGAAGAAAAAGCTTCACACTTTTTGGTTAAGTCCTGTTAATACTTACCAACTACGACGAGAAACAGCCAAAGCAACTGCTATCAAGAACTAGGAAAAACCCCATTTGGTCATAGTGTCTCCCCGCGGGATCTCACTATACCAATCTCCCCCCTCTTCTCTCTCCGTCGGCCGTGACCGTTGCATCGGATATATCCCATTTCCATTTGTATTTCCGGTCATAGATATTCCGAAACCAGACGCGTTTGTAGAATGATTTCTATCAGAATTCGCTCCATTCTCAGAGGCAAGATCATCTATATTTTCATTTCCCTTTTTTAGTGAAACGGCCTTCGCATCCCCTCGCCCTTTTTATCGCATGTTGGTGTCGAGATTCATGCAAATATGGCTGAAATAATGAGGACGTGACTCAAAAACGACATTGCACAATGTCTAAAATTATAAGAAAAAATTACGAAGAAGTGTTGGGTCGAAACGACCACTCACTGACATAAAATGACAACGCAAAATATAGAGAGGGAAAGAACTCTTATAATATCAAACTCAAACTAAATTTTGGTGTACTTACAAATGGAAGTAGAGCACCTATTTATACTAAACTCAAGAGAACATCAAAGGTCTTGAGTTATCAACATTTATTCTAGAAAAATCAAAAGACAACTTATTCATGCATCTATATCAAAGGTCTATGCATGTATCCGAAAGGTTCATGGCATTAAAGCAAACATTGAACCAAACAATTTATTATTTCAACACTTCCCCTTAAACTTGTTTGGCAACTCCGAGTGAACTTATCAATCTTCGAAAGTCTTCATACTTTAACGCATTCGTAAAAATATCCGCCACTTGGTCTTGTGACTTCGTGTACTTCACTTCAACATCTCATTTTTCAACACATTCACGAATATTTTTCGTTATCGAGTTTATTTCTTCATCCATAGCGTTTCTCCAGTTTTCGTTTTGCATCGCTTCTTCAACGCCGATCGGTTCACAACCCGCAAAGAGACAAAAGAGAGTAACGTTGTCGTCGATTCTTTCGGTCACTTCGTATAAGTCTTGTAAGGTTCAAAAACATTGCGGCCTTTCGCTTGAACTTTCATTGCTCGCGGATCCTATTTTGCCATGCGAAGGAGGTGATGGTGGTGGCGTCATGGGGTCCTCTTCTACTTGAACTTGATCGTCTTCCTCATCGCTATAATAAGGAAAGAAATTATAGTCGTCCTCCATTTTGTCAAAATTCCACGTTCCTTTTTCGTCGAACTCAACGTCTCGGCTCACAACAAATTTTCCGTTCTCCGGATTGTATAGCTTGTAACCTTTTGCCCTCGGGTCGTAGCCAATGAATATAAACTTCTCGCTTTTAGCATCCAATTTGGACCTTTTTTGGTCGGGAACATGAGAATATGCGATGCTCCCAAAAACTCTTAAATGCGCTATTCCCGGCTTTCTTCCACTCCACGCTTCTTCGGGAGTTTTACCCCAAACACTTCGAGATGGGGATCGGTTCGACAAATAAACCGCACTATCAACGGCCTCGGCCCAAAATTCTTTTGGAATATTTTTTCTTTTCAACATACTACGAGCCATATTTAAAAGAGATCGATTTTTTCTTTCAACAACCCCGTTTTGTTGTGGGGTATAGGCAACCGTCAAAGGACGAAAAATGCCATTTTCTTCACAATATTTTTCAAAATCATTCGAAGTAAATTCTCCTCCTCGATCCGATCTCATGGCCTTTATTTTTAAACCACTTTTATTTTCAACAAGAGCTTTAAATTTCTTGAAAGCATCAAAAACATCGGATTTTTGTTTCAAAAAATAAGCCCAAGTCTTTCAACTAAAATTATCGATAAAAAGAGTAAAATAGTTACTTTTTCCGAGAGAACTTGGTTTTATAGGGCCGCAAATATCCGTATGCACAAGTTCTAAAGGTGCTTTAGCTCTCCTAGTCGCTTGTTTCAGAAAAATTTTCCTCGGTTGTTTTCCAAACAAACATGCCTCACAAAGTTCATCAACATGATCAATATGAGGTAAACCTTTCACCATATTTTTACTACTCAACAATTTCAAACCACCAAAATTAAGATGCCCAAATCTCAAATGCCAAAGCCATGATTTTTCTTTAAAACACGCTTTCAAACATTTAGCCCCAACATTTTGAATATCCAAAGAAAACATTCTATTTTTCGACATCGGGACTTTTGCAACCAAATTCCCATTTTTATCACTTAATAAAATATTATAATTTTTCGAATGAATATCATAGCCCTTTTCCAAAAGTTGACCCAAACTCAAAATATTAGACTTCATATTTGGCACATAATAAACATTCGAGATAAAATCATTTTCTCCATTTTTAAATTGGATTAAGACTTTTCCCTTCCCTTTCACCGGAATTTTAGATTCATCACCAAAATAAATATCTCCATTTTCCATTTCATCAATTTCGGTAAACATATTTGTATTACCACACATATGGTTTCTAGCCCCCGTATCTAAATACCACGTAGTAATTTCTCCGCTTTTATTTTCATTATGCGCAAATAAAAGTGTAGAACGTTCTTCATTTTCTCTAGCAAAATTAGCCCTTTCCTCAAATTTATTATTACTCAATCTACACTCGGAAGCGTAATGCCCAAATTTTTGACAATTGTAACATTTAATTTGGGACTTATCATACCTCAGTTTTCCATTATAATTTTCTCCTCTTCCACGGCCTCTTGTCGGATAAGAGTTTTGTCTCCTCTCTTCTTGTTTGAAAGAGTTGTAACCACCACGGCCATAATTTTGACCTCGATCTCTTTCTCGTTGGCTTTTCGAGTTACCAAAACTTTTCTCGTTCATGCTAAATTTCGTTTGAAGAGCTTGCTCGAGCGGCTCTTCTTTCACAACTCTTTTGTTGAGTTTTTCTTCATGAGCTTGGAGCGAGCCCAAAAGTTGATCCACCGTCATAGATTCTACGTCTTTAGATTCCTCAATAGCCACAACAATGTAATCCCATTTGGAATCTAAAGAACGTAGAATTTTTTCGACAACACGGGTGTCGTCCAATTTTTCTCCGCATCTTTTCATTTGATTCACGACCTTTTGAACTCGTGAAAAATAGTCGTCAAGCGATTCGGAGACTTTCATACATAAAGCCTCAAAATCATCACGTAAGGTTTGGAGTCGAATCTTTTTTACCTTGTCAACTCCTTTGAATGAATTCTCCAAAATATCCCAACCTTCTTTGCTCGTGATTGCACACGCCACCTTTTCGAACATAGTTTCATCCAAAGCTTGATGGATGATGTTAAGAGCCTTTCGATCCTTCTTCTTTAAGTCCTCCATTTGAGCCTGAGTTACGTCAGCGTCTTCTTCGGGTTCATTAAACCCGGTCTCTACGATTTTCCACACATTTCGGGAACCGAGAAGCACTTTCATTCTTATGCTCCAATTATCGTAGAAATCTTTCTTAAGCATGGGGATAAAAGGGGTCATTCCACCGGCCATTTTGGGACCGTTGGCTCTGATACCACTGTTGGGTCGAAACGACCACTCACTCACATAAAATGACAACGCAAAATATAGAGAGGGAAATAACTCTTATAATATGAAAGTCAAACTAAATTTTGGTGTACTTACAAATGGAAGTAGAGCACCTATTTATACTAAACTCAAGAGAACATCAAAGGTCTTGAGTTATCAACATTTATTTTAGAAAAATCAAAAGACAACTTATTCATGCATCCATATCAAAGGTCTATGCATATATCAGAATTTCTCCCAAGGGACCAAATCTGTGTGTGATTACACTGCCGATTTCATGAGACTTATCGCAATAATCTCACTGAAACTGAAGGCCAATGAGTAACCCGATACCTCAATGGGTTAAAACAAACTATTTGAGTTAGGATTGGGCTGGAAGTATTGTGGACTGTCGATGAGACTTACAACATGACCTTAAAGGCCGAGCTATTGGATCGAAAACCAACATACTCAGGGTATCGAAAAGGTTCTATTGACTCGTCTTCATCTATATCTGAGAAGGGAAAAGGGACTAACTTTCCATCAAAGGGTGTTGTCGTTGAAGGAGGAAATCAAGTGGCGAGCACAAGTAACAAAGAGACATCGAGGACCCAAAATCCGTATGCTAGGCCAATAATGGACAAATGCTATCGATGTGGCAAGCCTGACCATCATTTAAACTGTTGGGTCGAAACGACCACTCACTCACATAAAATGACAACGCAAAATATAGAGAGGGAAAGAACTCTTATATTATCAAACTCAAACTAAATTTTGGTGTACTTACAAATGGAAGTAGAGCGCCTATTTATACTAAACTCAAGAGAACATCAAAGGTCTTGAGTTATCAACATTTATTTTAGAAAAATCAAAAGACAACTTATTTATGCATCCATATCAAAGGTCTATGCATGTATCCGAAAGGTTCATGGCATTAAAGCAAACATTGAACCAAACAATTTATTATTTCAACAAGAAGTGGGTAAGAGATGATACTTATTCTGTCAAAAGTAAAAAAGTTGTTTCCCATTCAGTTGTACTTTGATGGGCATACACTTCAATGGCCTGATTTTTTACTGCCATTTTGTTCTTACAACTGAATTTATAAAATGTTGACTTTTGATGGGCATACACTTTTTAATAAAGTGATATTGGTAGTAATATAACAAGAGTGAAAAAATTCGGACTAACACTTAAATGGGAACTGGTTGCTAATAAGTCACCAAACGGAAAATGCTCCTTAAAGTAGTAGCGAAATATTGTGCTTACTTTTCGTGATTTTATCACTTTTTTTTTGAACTCCAGCTTTGCACTTATTTGTCTTCGCCCGAGAATCCCATGGTACTGCTTTGCGTTAGCATAGACAGGTTCCTCTTCCATTTCAAAAGGCAAAGGCATTCTAGTCAAGTGGGCTCAGTTTAAAGGCACTCACCCTTAGCATTTGCTTTTTCTTTTTTTCTTTTTTAAATTAAGCATATATAAACAATCAAACAAACACTCAGCAACTCACATTCTGAGAAGTCAGAGTTCCGAAGTCTGAATTAGAAAAAAACATCTAACTGTAAACTAGCAAAAAAAAGAAAAAAATTGGAATGGGGTTAAAAGCCCTACAACTTGAGTTATCAAAATACATAAATTAAAGTACTCTTTTGAGTTCCAAAAACATTTATCTTATTAGTTGACCATCTCAGTCTTGAGCTACCTTCAAAATTATTCACTTCTAAATTTGTAATGGCATCCATTGTTTCCATCAAAGAGGAAATATCTTGTAGGTCTTGCAGAGCTCTAAACTTCTCAAGATTTGTCGTAGCTCCTTTAAAAATAATCAGCATCCTCTTTATGGTATTTTGCATTATCATCAAGTCGAGTGCGATCATGTCGGCTTCCTCTTTTGCTCTGCCATTGAGCTTTAATGAAATATTCTTTGTGACTTTACTACCCCATTGAATCATTATTGAAAACTCATGCATCTTAGTGATACTAGAGCAAAGCCTACTACAATGGTGACTTTTGCGCCTAATCAAATTAAGGTTCTTTAAATACATGTGATAACATTTGCTTTTTGACATTGAAATAACCAAAATGGTCATGTAGGGAAAATCCACATTTCTAAGGCATAGAGAGAAGCCTATAGAAACAGTTGAAATAAAAAGCCAGAATAAACCCTCAAATATTACAAAAATCCATAAAATCTTTACATAGAGACTTTCCAAGTTTTGATGATATAACATCATTCCTTCTGTTAGTAGGAATGTTTTTAATCAATTTAAGCTTAGTTTTGATCATAAAGTCCATTTGAGTAGTGATGGAGCTAATATCAGAATCTCTATCATTATGGTTTCTAGCATTTCTTTCTCTCCAAATAAATAAGGTAAACACTAGAAGAAAAAATAAGTTTCCCCAATATAGCAGCAATAGAATTACCTCTAAAAATGTCATCTGCCCACATTATCCAGTCATTCCAGTTTTTACAATTATTTACATAGCCTACTCTCATAAAATTACTTCAAATAATTCTATTTGAATAACAACAATTAAAAAACAAATGGTCAAGATTTTCATTGTAGTCTTTACACAAGGGGCAAATGGCATTAGCATTGCTATTCCACTTGAGAATTCTGTTAACGGTAGGGAGTCTTTTTGATAGCTTGCCCTAAAATAATGCTACATTTGGGAATATTATTCTTAAACCAAACTAATTTACTCCAAGGAATGGTATTCTTTTTCTCTCTAATATTGTCCCACATGCATTTGACAGAGTATTTTTGACTAGTAAGAGTCCATTTTAATTCATCATTACCCTGATGAATAGTTGAGTGATGAGAATTTTTAATAAGTAAGAGCTCGGGAGACCTAGTGTTAGGCCAATACCACAAACCTTGGTTGATAATAGTTGCGAGTTTTTCTGTAGGTCCCATACCAACAGCAAGTAATAGAGGCCTGCCATTAGTTCTAGGCAAGATAGGCGCCGTAGGGAGCCAAGGATCATACCAAGAATAAATACTATTCCCATCTCCAATTTTATAATAAATAAGGTCTTGGGGCTTAATAGTCCAAATACTTCTATTCTTTAGCATGTAAGTGAGTATCCATTTTTTATACAAAGTTTTAGAGTGAGGGTCACATAAGTTACAAAGATGTTTAATAATAAGAGATATATTCCACTATTTGAGCTTTTTAATACCAAGGCCCCCTTTATTAAGGGGGAGAGTTATGTCAGTACAAGCTATTCTAACACTATGATGATTTAAACTAGTGCCGGACCAGAAAAAGCTAGAGATCACCTGCTCTATTGTTATGACCAGATTTCTGGTCTAAAGTTTATTTGTTGTCTATTGGTTTTCATTAAATAATCATAACTGTTTGTTAAGAACTAATACAGTATTGACAGGTTTCAAGTACCAGTTGCAACCTCAGTTACAACCTACTAAATCAGTAGTGTTAGGTTTCAAGTACCAGTTGCAACCTCAGTTACAACCTACTAAGTCAGTAGTGTTAGGTTTCAAGTACCAGTTGCAACCACAGTTCCAACCTGCTGCTCAGCAGTATTCTGTCTAGTTCTGTAAATCTGCATAACTGTCCTTTATTGATAATTATTTGTTCTACAGTATGCAGGATATATTCTCATATGATCTTAAAGGTTTAATATGCGTATATTGAGAATATCAAAGTGTTAAGTAAAGATGTTTTCTAAAAGATATAAAGAGATTAGTTTATAAGGGTATATTTTCTTTTAATATGTATCTCTATTCTTATGCTTATCCTTATCACTTGTTTCAATTTTTGATCCATATCATATTCAGTAAAGATATGTTTAAAGATTGATTGTTATATGGAGTTGATTGTTTCATATGTTTATGAAAAGATATTATCTTTATATGTTTCCTCTCAAAGGGAAAGACTAACTCCTACTTTTAAGCTTGTTATTAAATAGGTATTGAACAATGATGATTGGAGTCAATCCACGCTGAAGTATCACGCAATGCATGGAAATATTGAAGCCAATCAATAAAGTCAAAAGCAATCAAAAGATATTGAAGAATAGAAGATTGTTTTTACTTGCTTATATACTTGATAACTTAGCTTGTAAAAGGTGTGTGTTCTAAATTATAAAGAACCCATTCTTGAGAGAATACACAGAGAGCTTTAATAAGAAAACAATGGTGGGATGCCATTGATTTATAATTGATAGTTATAAAGTAGGAGCAATATGGAGATAGGCAGAAAAACCTAGAGGGAGTCTAAGAGTTTTTCATTAAGACTTGAATCCTATATTGTATGCTTTTTATAATATCATAATCTGGGTAAGTGCCCCGGAGACGTAGCCTAGTTAGGTGAACTCCGTTGTTAAATGTGCGCGTGATTTATTTCAAGTACATTTAATTTTCATAGTTCTGTCCATTAATACACTTGGTTCCAACTGTGGTTGCAACCTCACTTGGAACCTAACTGCAAAACTGCAACTAGAACAGCGGATAGGATTTTCAATTGGTATCAGAGCTTCACACTAGATCTTACTTAGTGTGGATCCTGTGTTCTGGTTAAAATGGACTTAATGAGGGAAGGAAACGCATTCAACAAACCACCATTGCTTGAAGGAGGAGTCAACTATGGAGTTTGGAAAATCAGAATGAGGTCTTTCATTAAACAGCAAAATGAACATGCTTGGAAAACAGTACTGTATGGTTGGGAGGTTCCAACTGTTACTGATGATGAAGGTGAACTAGTGTATGTACCTGAAGACAGATGGTCTGCTGATGATGATAGAAAATCAAGTGCAAATTCAACAGCAATAAACTTGATCTTTGCTGGTGTCACTCTCAGTGTGTTCAGGTATATTTCTCATTGTGAAACTGCCAAAGAGGCATGGGATATTTTTCAAGTAACCTTTGAAGGAACTGTTAAAGTAAAAGCCTTTAAAATCCAACAGTTAACTACTCAATTTGAAAATTTAAGAATGGAGGAAGATGAAACCATTGAACAATTTAATGGCAGAATTTGTCATATTGCTCATCAAGCTGGAACCTTAGGTGAAAAATACAGTGATGCTAAACTTGTTAAGAAAACTCTAATGTCTCTTCCAGAAAGGTTTGAAATTAAGGTTATAGCTATTGAAGAGTCAACAGACTTAGATAATCTTAAACTTGAAGAACTTATAGGAAATCTAAGCACTCATGAGCTAAAATTCTTCAAACCTAAAAGACCAGAAAAGGGAATAGCATTTCAGGCTAAGAAATCTGAACCTAATGTCTGTGATAAAATGAGTGATGAAGAACAGCTAGCTTTCTTTGCTAAAAAGGTTTACAAATAGTTTTATAAGAAAAAAGAGGATGATGCTGGCACTTCTAAAAACTTTCAGAAAAGGGATTATCAAGGTAAGTCAGAATCTAGGTTTAACAACAATTCTGCAGGAAAGTGGAATCCTAAAGAAAAGGATAATAAAGATTACAAGCCTAGAGATATTCAATGCAGAGAATGTAGAGGTTTTGGTCACATTCAGGCTGAGTGTGCAAATACTTTAAAAAGAAACAAAAATGCTTATGTAACCACTCATAGTGATAGTGATTCTGAGAGCAACAGTGATGAAGAGGATGATTCTAAATTTGTTAATTTTATGGGAATAATCACTGAAAAAGAACTTACTTATGAAAGTGACTGTGAGCCTGTTTCAACCATAGTTACAACTACTCTTGAAACCTATAGCAGTGATGAGGAAGAACCTTCTGATAAAAACATTACTCAGCAATATATCGTCCTTTATGAAAAGTATAAATGTCTGAGTAAAAAATCCTTGATCATAAACAAACTTAATGTTAATCTAAAGGATGAGGTTAAAAGTCTTACTGAGAAGCTTAACATGCAACTGGCTGAGCTTACTCAAACTAAAAAGAAAATAAAACTGCTGAATGTTTCTACTTCAGAGAAATTAGATGACATGCTGTCCTATTCTAGAGGCTCTAAAGATATCAGTGGTCTAGGTTACTATGGCTGTAAAAGTACAGGAAAAACTACCTTTATTGAAGCTGTTGCTAAAGCTAAAACTCATGATTTTGACAATAAGGTTAGAAGCTCAGTTGCAACCAGATTTGCAACCAGGAATAAAACTCATGTTTTTGAGAAGAAGGTTAGAAGCTATGTTATAACCAAAGGAGCAACCAGTAATAAACTGAATAGCTTTAGGGATAAAACCAACTTTAGGTTGAAGTTGTGTAATTTCTGTAAGAAACCTGGTCATTCAGAAATCCAGTGTTATTTAAAAAGGAACATAAAGTATATTTCTCAGAAAACCTGGTTGGCTTCTGTCAATAAAAATTTGAACTGGGTCTGGAAAGTTAAAGAAAAATCTACCTTAATTGCTAATAACAAAGCTGTGATTACCTCTTTAAATGCTGTTACTTCTAATGATTGGTATTTTGACAGTGGTTGCTCTAAGCACATGACAGGTACTGCAGGTTTCCTAAAAAATGTTATCAATCTTAAAGGAAACACTGTTGTGTTTGGAGGTGGAGATACAGGTAAAATTGTTTGTAAAGGTACCTTAAACAAACCTGGAATGCCTAATATTGATGATGTTTTTCTTGTAGATGGACTAAAAGCAAATCTTATTAGTATTAGTCAACTATGTGACAACGAGATGATTGTTAAATTCAACAAAGATAGGTGTCTAATTACTGATCTTAACAATGATTTGGTAATGACTGGAGTTAGATCAACAAACAGCTGCTATGTTTTTGAAAAAGCTGAAAAAGGAATTACCTCAGAATAGGTGTAATCAAGCTATCACTAATAATGCTGATATTTGGCATAAAAGGCTGGGTCATGTTAATTACAAAACCTTAGATAAGCTTGTTAAAGAAGAATTGATAAGAGGTATTCCTAAACTTAGTGCTAAATCTCAAAGTGTCTGTGGTGACTGTGCAGTTGGCAAACAAACAAAGAATATTCACAAAAGTACTAGTCAAATCTACACTAAGAGAGTCCTAGAACTACTTCATATTTACTTAATGGGTCCTATGCAAACTGCTAGTATAGGTGGCAAAAAGTACATTTTGGTAGTTGTAGATGATTTTTCTAGATACTCATGGGTAGTTTTCTTAAAAGATAAGTCTGAGACTTTTGATCTCTTTAAAACTCTTTGCTTAAAACTTCAAAATGAAAAAGGTTCAACAAGTGGTAACATTGTAAGGGTCAGAAGTGATCATGGAACAGAATTTGAAAACAGTAAGTTTAGAGAATTTTGCAACTCTTTAGGTATTAGTCATGAGTTCTCTGAACCTAAGACTCCACAGCAAAATGGCATAGTTGAAAGAAAAAATAGAACAATTCAGGAAATGGCTAGAGTCATGCTTAATTCTAAGAAACTTGCCAACAGATTTTGGGTTGAAGATGTTAACACTGCCTGTCATATAGTTAATAGAGTTTACATTACTAAAGGCACTTCCATGTCTGCCTATGAAATATGGAAAGGTAGAAAACCCAATGTTAAGTATTTTCAAGTTTTTGGGTGTGTTTGTTACATTCTTAGAGATAGAGAACATCTTGGTAAATTTGACTCTAAGAGTGATAAAGGAATCTTTCTTGGTTATGCTCATAATAGTAAAGCCTTTAGAGTCTTCAATCAAAGAACAAACTGTGTTATGGAATCTTATAATGTGTTATTTGATGACTTAAAAGATGTGAATGAGACTACATGTGATGATGAAGAGTCAGATATGACAGGAAAAGAACCTGAAGAAAGTCAGAAAACAAGCAGTCCAACAGTGGTTGGAAGTCCAGTTGCAACTGAGGTTGAAACCGCAGTTGAAACCCAGAATAGTGCTGAATCTAAAGAAGAAGAAGAAAGCTCTCATGATCAGTCAACTAGTAAACCTCACTATGTAAGGACTCAGAAAAATCATTCTCTTGACAATGTCATTGGAGAAGTAGCTTCCGGTATGAAAACCAGAGGTAAAAGAAATAATGTTGTTCACTTTGCTTGCTATATTTCTCAGTTTGAACCTAAGAATATAAAAGAAGCTTTAGAAGATAGTGAATGGATTTTAGCTATGCAAGATGAACTGAGTCGGTTTGAGAGAAATGATGTATGGACTTTAGTACCCAGACCTTCTAATAAAAATGTTATAGGGACTAAATGGATCTTTAGAAATAAAAGTGATGTGGATGGAGTGATTATTAGGAATAAAGCAAGGTTGGTAGCTCAGGGTTACACACAAATTGAGGGAATTGATTTTGATGAATCCTTTGCTCCTGTAGCTAGAATTGAATCCATTAAAATGTTACTCTCTCTTGCATGTCTATATGATTTTAAACTGTTTCAACTTGACATAAAGAGTGCTTTTCTGAATGGTGTGATTAATGAAGAAGTTTATT
The DNA here is from genome assembly GCA_963920805.1 of Primula vulgaris. Lineage (NCBI taxonomy): Eukaryota > Viridiplantae > Streptophyta > Magnoliopsida > Ericales > Primulaceae > Primula > Primula vulgaris. The sequence continues at coordinate 16,546,446 of OY987215.1, read as the reverse complement.
TCTGTCAACCTAAGGGATTTGAAGATCCTAAATTTCCTGACCATGTTTATTTGCTGAAAAATGCCTTGTATGGTCTAAAGCAAGCTCCTAGAGCTTGGTATGATAGATTAACCAAGTTCTTGATTAAAAAAGGTTTTTACAGAGGGGGAGTTGATAAATCTCTGTTTACTAAGAAAACTGCAAAGGATATAATTATTGCTCAAATCTATGTTGATGACATTGTTTTTGGCTCTACTTCTAATAAAAGGATAGAAGAATTCATTTCTGATATGAAGAATGAATTTGAAATGAGTGGTGGAGGTGAATTAACTTACTTTCTAGGATTGCAAGTTAAACAGAATGAGAAAGGCATTTTTGTATGTCAGAGTAAGTATGCAGACAATCTTGTTAAGAAGTTTGGTCTGAGTGAGAGTAAAGAGAAGAGAACCTCTATGAGTACCACCCTTAAACTGTCTAAGAATGATAAAGGTAAAAGTGTATGTCCTAGTCTTTACAGGTCAATGATTGGAAGCTTGCTTTATTTAACTGCCAGTAGACCAGACCTTTGCTTAAGTGTAGGAGTGTGTGCTAGGTATCAGGCAAATCCTTTAGAACCTCATCTTCTAGCTGTTAAAAGGATTTTAAGGTATGTAAAAGGCACAATTAACTTAGGCCTATGGTACTCTAAAGACACAAACCATTTTCTTAGTGGCTACTGTGATGCAGATTGGGCAGGAAATATAGATGATAGAAAGAGTACTTCTGGTGGTTGTTTTTATTTTGAAAACAACCTTGTTTCATGGTTTAGTAAAAAGCAAAATTGCATTTCTTTATCTACTGCTGAGGCAGAATATATTGCAGCTGGAAGTGGATGTACTCAACTTATTTGGATGAAACAGATGCTAAATGATTATAATGTTAAGCAAGAAATATTAACCTTATTTTGTGATAACAAAAGTGTTATAGATTTAGCAAAGAATCCAGTTCAACATTCCAGAACTAAACACATTGATCTAAGGCATCATTTTATCAGAGAACTAGTTGAAGGAAAAAGCTTAATTTTAGAACATGTTTCAACTGAAAAACAGTTAGCTGATATTTTCACAAAGCCCCTTGATACTAATAAATTTGAATCTTTAAGAAGTGACATAGGGGTATGTCACTATGAATCTAATTGAATACTCTTGCTATGTATGTCTGTTTTGAGTCACTTTAATACTTTTTAGTTCTAGAGGTAAGTCTTTATTGAGCTTTGAAGTTTTTATCTTGAAAAAGCCGCTATTTGTTGTCTCAAAAAATAGATGTGAGATAACATGTCCTAAAACCTCTCTGGTAATAGAGTTGAAAGCACAAAGTGCATATTTTACATAGTGGTTGCAAGTTCAGTTGCAACACCAGTTGAAACCACATGCTCGTAAAACTGGTTGCAAGCTCAGTTGCAACATCAGTTGAAACCTCATTCTCATAATACTGAAAAATTCAGTAAGTGTCCAAACACTCTAAAAATGAAAAAGCCAAGACAAAGTCTTGTTATTTTTTGACATCAATTATACTCTTCCTTGATGAGATCTTTAAACTAGTTTTTGTGTAGAGATGAAAGTGAATTTGCTCAATTTAAGCTCTTAAAATCTAATTTCTATAAAAGTTACTCTATGATAAACATATCTTCTTGAGTAAACTGCTAGAGTTCTGTTTTTTTTAAAAGGTGCATATATCTACTAATTTGCTATCTTCTCTTGAAACAAGTCGAAATTTCCTTAAAATCTTCAACTACTTCAAATTCAAATTTTGGGTAAATCTGTTTACAAGGAATGTTTATCTTTATTAATTGTTGATTCTATCTTCCCAAAAATTTGTTTCCTTCGCTATTGTATTGTGTTTATATTGATAAGAGACTTCCTTAATTTTAGCTAAATTTGGTTTCAAAATTGATTTGAGTATATCTTTTTCTAATTGTAAAAAGATTTGGCCTTTATTGCTATTTATACAAACCTCTTTTATTATTCCAAATCAATCACAATAATCACAACTACTCTCTCTCTCTTTCTATTTTAAAAGAAAACCCTAAGTTTTTCTGGAAACCCACACAGCGAAGTTTTAAGTGCAGTTCCAACCGTAGTTGAAACCATGTCTACCAATCCTTCTACAAACCCTAATCCCAACACTGATGATGACTGTACTCTCAGGGATTTTTTGCATAAGTCTACAACAAATCCTACCTCTAAAGAAAAGGTAAGTGGGTCTTCCTCTTTTAAAGTACAGAGGTCTAAAAAACGTGTTAGGAGGAATTTTGATAATGATCCTATTATTGCTAAGTATGAGTATACTCCTAAGTTTAATGAGGTTGATCCTAAGTTTTGGAATAGGAGAATGTATAGGAGGTTTAGGGCTTTTTCTAGCAGAGAAATTCACAGTGAAAGAAAGATTAATTTGGTTAGTTATCCACACATACAGGTGTATGTTGAAAAGTTATTGTCTGCTGTTGGTTTAGGAAAAACAATTACCTATGCTGATTCTGTTTGGCCTGCTGTTGTTAAAGAGTTCTATGCTAATCTTAGTAGCATTGTGTTTGATGAGGGAAACCCTGCTTATGGGAGAGTATTTTTGAGGGGTGTAACTCTAGATTTTACCCCAAAGCTTATCAATGATTTCCTAAATGCACCAAATCCTTCTGTTGAAAATATTGATTATGACATGGAAGTCATTGCTCTGGTTCTAACTGGAAAGAACAATAGATTTGATGGCAATTCCATCAAAACATCCTCTCTCACTCTATGTGCTGCTGTATTGCACAAAATAGCTAGGTTTAACTGGACTCCTACCAAACAACTGCCCAATGGGAAGAGGGCACTGAGCAATAAATGGGTGTTCCGACTGAAGGAGGAACAAGACGGCACGAAACGGTATAAGGCACGCCTAGTAGTCAAAGGGTTCCAGCAAAAGGCAGGAATTGACTACACCGAGATCTTTTCACCAGTCGTAAAGTTGACGACTATTCGGCTATTGTTGAGCATTGTTGTAAATGCGAATCTTCATCTCAAGTAGTTAGATGTGAAAACTGCCTTTCTCCATGGAGATCTTGATGAGGAAATTTACATGCTCCAACCTGAAGGGTTTGCCGAAAAGGGAAAAGAGAAACTGGTCTGCAAACTGAGGAAGAGCTTGTACGGGTTAAAACAAGCACCACGGCAGTGGTATAAGAAGTTTGACAGTTTCATGGCGGATACCGGGTTCGAAAGAAGTGATAGTGATCACTGCTGTTTCGTGAAGAGATTTGAGAACTCTTCGTATGTCATACTACTGTTGTACGTAGATGACATGTTGCTCGCCGGGTCGAGCCTTGTTGAGATTAACAAGGTCAAGCAACAGTTGGCGAAACAGTTCGAGATGAAGGATTTGGGTGTCGCAAATCAGATCCTCGGTATGAGGATATCTCGTGGAAGGGATGGGTCCCTGTTTCTGTCGCAAGCCGAGTATGTGAAGAAAGTGCTGGCACGATTTAGCATGAGCGATGCCAAGGCTGTAGGCTCACCGCTAGCCGCACACTTTAGCTTGTGGAAGAAACAATCACCCTCAGACGAGGAAGGAAAGGATCGTATGTCGAACATACCCTACGCTTCAGCAATTGGTAGCTTGATGTACGCTATGGTGTGTACAAGACAGGACATTTCCCATGCAGTGGGAGTTGTCAGTCGTTACATGAGTAACCCAGGAAAACACCATTGGGAAGCTGTGAAGTGGATATTGAGATATATCTCGGGTACCGTGAGTTTGGCATTATGTTTCCGAAAGACCTCGGAAGGCCTGTACGGCTATGTGGATGCTGACATGGCCGGTGATCTGGACAGCCGAAAGAGCACAACGGGATGTGTTTGTACCTACGGTGGTACTGCTGTTAGTTGGACATCTAAGCTACAAAAGATTGTTGCATTGTCGACCACAGAGGCTGAGTACGTCGCGGTGATGGAAGCAAGCAAAGAGATGATTTGGTTGCAAGGTTTCTTAGAGGAGCTCGGTCAGAGGACCGACAAGGGAGTTCTGCATTGTGATAGTCAAAGTGCAGTTCAGCTAGCTAAGAACCCTGTATGCCATTCACGCACAAAGCACATACAGATTCGTTACCATTTTATCCGGGCTGTTCTGGAAGATGGAATCTTCGCGCTAGAAAAGATTGAGGGCGCTAAGAACCCCGCCGATATGCTAACGAAGACTGTTACAATCGACAAACTGAGGCTATGTGCAACCTCAGTAGGGCTCCGAGCTTGAGGCTTAGGGTCGCCGCTATACTGGAAGAATGAAACTCGCCGATGATGGCAGAGTATCAATTACTATACAAGGATACCGATGGGAGCATTCTGCTCGGTGGAGCACAGTGAGTTCGGTGGTCGGGGATAATTGGAGTTCTTTTGAAGCACTCGACATTTGACTCCAAGTGGGAGATTGTTGAGTTGTGGAGCCAAATGAGGTTTGGCCATGTTTTCTAATTATCCCACATCACTTGGAATTGTAATATGACCCACTAAGGGTTCTATTTATATGCCCCAATATCTTGTATTTTAATTACACATTTACACAACACCTCTATATTATAAAGAGAGAGTTCTATTTGCGAGAGAACCATAGCTTGTAACTAGGCTAGATTACGATTGTAATCCTCTTAATAATATTAAGTGCCACGTATAGCGGCCCGGAGACGTAGCCAATTTGGGTGAACTCCGTTATCAAAGTGTGTGTGTGTTCGGTTTAGTTTTCTGTCTTTATTTGTGTTCGCCTGTATCGACCCTAACAGAAAGTGGAGTAGTACTTATATTACTTTTTGACAGACAAGACGAGATATCGTCAATTTGTTGAAGTGAATCATATCTATGGGATTCGTAGCTCACCAAACAGTGACACCACAGTGTTGCAAAGCAATAAATCTAAATTTTCTTATACGTTTACATGCCAACAACATAACGGATACTTAATTAATAACCAGAACTTTTTTCTTGTTATGATTTTCAATTAAGCATTCTGTTGCATCACATGCTATATAATCGCTTGCATCCGAGTCCATAAGGAAAACTATGAACATAGGAAATTACAAGTTAACAGCCAAAAGGAGTGCATACTACTAACCTCTTCAATTCAAAGCTAAAAACCATGAAGATGTGATTTGTGATCTCCCTTGCCATATTCTTTTAATGAACTAGGTTGTCACATGTAAATCTCATCATAGAGAACGAGAAATTGACAATCCCGTGTATTGATCTTGAATTTTATGGAGTCATCACCTCGTCCCTTTCCACAATTTCAGAGCCTGCAGTTATACAAAAGGTTCTTTAGTTTTGTAAATTATAACTAGTATGTACTACTTTGGAGTAGATAACATAGGGTTCACATATTATAACGCAACACATTTGTTTGTTCACTTGGGGGAGATGAAGATATAGTACTTTAAATTCAAAGAAGAAACGAACGTAAAAGCAATACATTTATCAAATGAATGTTTAAGATACTTTTTAGAATATAAACCTGAACATCAGATTGACATGATATATTGTTTGAATCATGACAAAGTAATAGCTTAATTGATTTTAATATTTGGTTAACACTTATATAAGAAATCGTTAGAAAAAATATCAGTTAATTTATGAGATTTTCAAACTAACATGAACATAAAAAACATATGGAGTAGGCCAATGTGAAAGGATGATCTTTTAAAAGTAAGCATATATAGATCCTGGTAGGATACTTATAGAAATATAAAAAAAAAAATATGCTTGTTTTTTTATTTATATTTGAAAGTATTTTGAATTGATCTATTTAATGAGAATAATATGAGCAATTGTTATTTATCATTATTGTTTCAATGACTAAATAAGTGTTTATTATTCTATTTAATAAATGGTGTAGTGTGTAGAGTATAGCTTACACACGTAAGATTAGACTGTTAGTTATAATGAAATATAAGTTATATGTTTACAAATTTAGATGAAAATGGACAAACCATCAATAGAGTTGTATTACGTAATTTTAGTAGGTCTATCTTTACTACAGAGAACGGATAAATTCCAACTCCATTTACTAGGGCACTTTGTGTGTATTAAACAGGACTGTTATGGAATAATAATGTGATCACTGATTAGACAAAATAATTTATAACTCGTGGTTATGTTTATTGGTTTTGTTCTTGATTCCTATATTACTATTTAAACATGTATGGATGTGTTTGCCATTTTGATTCATAAATGATAAGATTCGTCATGAGTCAATAAACATAATGAGTTGGATGGAAGCATTATTCGCATCAGTGTTTATTACTAATAAAAGAAATACACGTCCCGTAAGTGATTGATGATACTCTCTTGAGAAAACTTATAAGTTTTATGTGTGTAGACCCTGCAAGTGGATTTATAATTCGACACGACAAATAAGTTAAGCGGACAGCCTTAGGGATAATACGTTTATTAAATAAGAAATCAGTCAGTGATTTAATTTAATAAATGAGTATCTGATTAATTTTTACGTGGGGAGTAAATAAACATGTTTGACAATTGGAACGAGTTAAATATTCGGATTATGATAGAAAGATCAGTCGTGATGTTTAGTGGAATAAATCATGATTTAAATTGATTGTGTATATCTCAGATTTTAAGGAGAAATGATAGCACGAAATCTTTTTAAAAAGCTCTATATTAATCAGCCTACAAGTCTCTAACTTAGCCTACATATAGCACACCCATTTTCTTGGAAAAATAAGTTTTTTAATAACTATATATTTTCGAGATTGCCTAGAGAGAGAAAGTGTGCACCCTCTTTCAAGGAGCAAGCTGCTAGGTCATGAATAAGGTAGAAGAGTTGAGACAACCTATTGCATCTCACAACCGCCATCTGTTCCTTTCTATTATTCGGTATAATCTAAACCAATACGGTAAAATAAGATTAATTTTGATAATATACATACATACTAAAACTAAGAATCTGTGCATGTTTTTTCCACTTTGCAAACTGCTTTTCTAACAATTGGCCTCAGAGGCGAAGGTTATACTGTATATGTCGTTATCTGACCATGTTCTCCACATTAAAACTAAGATTTATGCATGTTGTAGAATAGATGGTAGGTTTGCTAACTCTGTTTTGCAGATAAGAGTTCATCTGATTATCATGATCATATATGTGTTTGTATGAATATTTTGATAACTATATAATATGCATGTGGTTTCTCCGTTTGGAGGCATGAAAGTTTTTCCTGTTTAAAGATACATGTGTTTCTCCAAGGTATAAAGGAGGCATGTTTTTCTTTTTGTTTTATGATGTAGTTAGGTTGTAATATCTATTTTTGCATTTTGTATAAGTTGTATCATATCAGGTCAATACCCGTCGTAGGCAAGACTTGTAGTCGTGGAGGCAATACAAGATTTGGTAAAGATTCTTTAAGATCTTCTTGATCATGATAACTAGATTTATATTTGTGTTTATCTTTATTGATGGCATATTTAAATATATTGTTTTTATCTTGCATGATCATATCTTATATAGATGTTAAATATTTATGTTGCCATGTATGTTAGGGGAGAACATGCTGCTAGATATTTTGTATGATTGATATGTTATTTAATGGTAATTTATGCATAGTAACTAGATAATAAAATGGATTTTATTTGTTAATCATGTATATGATAATTGTTAGAATTGAATAAGATACATATCAACATTAGTAAAACCCTCATTTCTAAATAACTAAGTGGGAGAAGGATTTTAAATTTAATAGTATCCTGCCCATCACAGTAAATGGTGTTAAATTTATAGGATCAAAGCGACGCTACTATTTAATTGTGTTTAACAAAATTTATTGTTTAGATAACATAATTAATAAATTAATGAATCTGTCTATACAAATTTAAATAGTATGATAACTTTCCTATCGAATCATGCTAATTTATTGTGTAAAAGGATGTTGGCTAATTCTATTAAAATATAAGTTGAGGGACTTTATTTTAAACATTTGAAATTAAAAATGTTAAGATTGCTCATTTGTATTTGTTACATGTTTTATTCTCAGGATTTAAAAATCTCTCTTAGCCCACTTATGCTTATTGTTAAAGAAAACAAATTGGCTGGCCCTAATTATATTGATTGGAAAAGAAATTTGAACATTGTACTAACTACTGAGTAATACAAGTTTGTTCTCACTCAGATTTGCCCCGAAATTCCATCCTTGGATGCAACTGAGAAAGAGAGCCAGGACTATCATGGTGGATCAAGGGTGATGATATGGCGATGTGCTACATTTTGGAATCTATGTCAAATGTACTACAACATCAGCATCCGTCTATGGCCACGGCTAATGATATGTTGGCTAACCTCAGGGAGATGTTTGGAAACCAAAGTCGCACGGCAAGGAAAACGCCGATGAAGGAACTCATGAACACCACTATGGATGAAGGCACCCCAGTACAGGGTCATGTTCTTAATATGATTGATTTTCTTAATGGACTAGAGATCCTAGAAGTTGAAATTGACGGGGAAACCCAGGTCAATCTCATACTCCAGTCACTGCCAGATTCTTTTAAGAAGTTTTACCTAAACTATAAAATGAATAATCTTCATTATACGTTGTCACAACTCCTTAAAGAATTGGAAGCATCTGAGGGGCTTATCAAGAAGCATGTCGTTGCATATGCTGCTGAAAAATGTTTTGCTTCTAAACCGAAAGGTAAGAAGAAGCAGAAAAATGTTCAGAAAGCTATTGTACCTCAACAGGGACAAGTCGGTGTGGTAAAAAAGTTCAAGGGCAAGTGTTTCAAATGCAATCTAAATTGAATTACAAAACTGGTTAAAGTTGGGTCTTTAGGCTCATTGGAAGTAGAGGCACTTCCTGTCTATGAATCGTGTTTAGAAGGGAAGATGACAAAGCAGCCGTTTTCGGCCAAAGACAATACTAGGGTAATTGAAACGTTAGAATTAATTCATTATGATTTATGTAGACCCTTGAATATCCAAGATAGATATGGGTACATTTATTTGATGCGCCACAAGTCTGAATGTTTTGAGAAATTAAAGACATTTAAGGCCGAAGTGGAGAAGCGTCATGGAAAATGTATCAAGACACTACGATCTGATCGTGGTGGCGAATACCTTTTTGGAGAATTCTTGGAATACTTATTAATGGAAGGTATCACCTCTCAATTTTCTTCACCTGGTATCCCACAACAAAATGGTGTAGCGGAGAGGAGAAGTATAACTCTTATGGATATGGTTAGATCAATGATGAGTTACCTGACCGGATTCGTTTTGGGGACATGCATTAGAAACGACTGCATATGTTCTTAACGTGGTACCTTCGAAGTCAGTACCAACTACACCCACATAATTATGGAATGGACGTAAGCCTATTCTAAGACATATTCGAGTGTAGGGTAGTCCGACACATGTGTTGAAGGTAAAGACTAAGGATCAGAAGTTCATGGTTAGCACTAATGCCCGGTTCTCAGAAGACGACTTTATTACGAACCACAAACCCATAATTAGGATTGTTTTAGAGGAGATGAGAGGGAACTTGCGAGAGCAGATTTCTGAGTTACCCACAGAACAAGAAATACTACAAGACACAGAGGCAATACCATTAGATAATGCTTGTATACCTCATCGTAGTGGGAGGACTATAAACCCTTTGGTAAGTTACACACTCTTGGGAGAATCATTCGAGAGTGTAACGGCTCGGAATTTCAGTGTTTATTATTGGTTTTATTAATTAAATAGTGATATTAAATTATTGTGTATTTATTTTTATGTGAAATAGCAAGTGTACAATAGTTTTGGGTGTTTAAGTAGCTAATGACAAACATATGGACTAAACTAGTAATTTACTTAAAACCTAATACCAAAATACATATATACGTATATACATACACAACCACACATATATACAAATAGATACGTACAGCAAATACATATATACATATATAGAATGGAGAGATCGAGAGAGAAGACAGGATGGAGAAAGAGAGTGTTGTTGTAGAGAGGGAAACCAGACTGGCGATGACCAGGCCGTCGACAGTCCGGAGGGTCGGCGGTGATGGGTAGCGGAGGTGGTGGCTTTCCGGACAGCCGCTTCGGAGGTGAATATCGAGGTCTTCGGGTGTTCTTTTTTCGCAATCAAATATATTTTCTTAACCTTCTCATCGAGATCTATCTACATGTGTAAGTCTGCTCCTTTAATTTTTACTTTTATAAAAACCCAGTTTTAAAATTTTAATAATAGTCCAAATTTATATTAGTTTTACTAATCCGTAGCTCATTTTAATTACGTTTAAGGGCTTTTTAAGGACTGTTATTAGGATGTCCAGATCTAGTTCTGATGGATCGGTGGGGTTTCGACTCGAGTTTGGGATATTTTTACAAACGAGGTCTCGTTTGTTTCGGTAAGGGAGAAGAAACCAATTTAAATTTTAAGTGGCTTAATTGGTTTGTTTCTTTGACTTGTGTGGTTATTCCTCTAATATTTTAATTGCTCGACTAAGTTAGTACCACTATTATGCTATGTATCGAATGTTTGATAAGTGACAAGTTGGTTTGGCGATTGTGTTATTGAATAAAATTGACTTCATCTTTAAATGTGAATTATTATTATGCTTGTGTACCGAATGTATCTTATTGCAATTGTCACCATTTGTTTTATTGTTTACGTGTTGGTGTGTAACTATATTCGTTGTTGAATTGTATTGGAAATAAAATGTGTTAACTTGGATGTGTTGACTCGGAAGTGTTATGTGGTGATTAATTGATTTACATTTATCTATTTTTTTTAATAAAGTAAGAATGTGTGTATCGTAGATGAGCTTTCTATGATGAGTTGTGTGTAGTGTAGATGGGGTTCCACGGTGAGATATAGATGTGGTTCCTACATTGGGCTATAGATGAAGTTTCTACTGGGCCAATTTTGGGCTAAGGTCCAATAGACATGGGCCTATGGCCCCCCAAAAAGCCTATTTTTTTAGAGCCCCCATTTTTTATATATGAATTTACTATTATACCCTTCATATTTAATAAAAAATAATAACAGTAATAAAAATAATTCATACACACCCAATTAAGATTCGTGAATCAACAAATCAAAATTATACAATTTACAAATTACAACTATAAACAAGAAAAAAAAATGAAAAAAAAACCTAGGTCTTCTTCACATATGAGTATCTCCTTTACAGATAATTGATTCAAATTATTATTTGTTGTTAGAATCACATGTTTATCTCATATTCTCATTGTATTTTCAAGTATATTTTACTTAATTAGAAAACTAATTGCTGAATTTTTTCTTATTTGACTTGTGTTTTGTTTTTTGAAATAACTTTGTATTTGTTTATTGTTTGATTTGATGCAAATAACCGAATTCTAGGATTGAAAATACCTGTCTTTCATTGGAATTGCAAGTTTTTATCTGATAATATTAATTGATGCAAATAACCGAATTCTAGGATTGAAAAATCTCCTCTTTCATTGGAATTGCAAGTTTTTATTTGATAATATTAATTCGATGGATAAAAAAATCCCCCAATTTTCTGATGGCCTATAGCCCCCGTAAGTCTGGAAACGACCATGGGGTTCCTATAGCTGTAACTTGAGCAAGAGCAATATCGGTTATCTTGAGTTTACCTCCCTCTGAAACCGGTTCCAATCAGGCGCAGTGCTTCGTCTAAGTGGATGAGGGTCTCATTGCACAAAGAGGTCATGTGACGAGGATCTCGATCTGAAGTGTGTGTTGGTGAAGTGTGTGTTTGCCAAATGTGTGTGTTTTGTGTTTTAAATATCTTATGTGCTAGTCTTGTGAATGAGTTGTGATGACTCTGAGATGTGATTAATGATTGTATTTATTATTGTACTGATTGGGTCATTTAAGTGATTTTATTATTTGTTGTCGGCTTAAGACATTGTCTGTATTTGGCTATAACACGTGTTTATTATATTAGTTGAGATGTAGCTGCTAGTTTGTGTGTGTGCCCATTTATTTAAAGCGAAAATTGTTTTCTTAACTCCTTTACTTTTTTTGTACATTTTGTTCCTTATCGATGTACACCTTGGTCCAGTCAATGAGATGCTTAGAGTTGTCAACCTGCGAGATTGGTTTAAAATATAAACACTCTTAACCGCGTGCACGCTAGATTATTTATTTTAGACAAGTCTCGTTTTAAACAAGCATGTATATTGTATTTGTATCTGGTGGATTGCAACCTAGGTAATAATGATGTTTTTACTGTTAGTTTATTTCGTGAAATCGTATTGGCAACACTTATAGTTGAATGGTTTTATGAGCAAGTTTATTTTTATGGAAACAAATAGTAAACGCAAAGGTCATGACGAATTTTATAGTTTCGTTTTAACTCTTTTTCTTCTATTATCACATATGAAAATCATTGGCTTAGGTCAATAGATCTACCAAATGTGATAATCGGCGTACCTTGTTTTACTATTTGGCTCTGTATTTATAAATTAAAATGATTGAAATTCATGTCATTGCATTTTTTTTTAAACTCATATTTATATTCACAACTCGGATTCTCCATAATCTGGGGCATGACATAGAGGATCCTGGAAGGGTTGGATACCGAACCAGTTAACTACAGAGATTCACTTCAGTACAAAAATACTGAGATACTCAGGTCTTGGAGCTTGTAGAACCACCCGAGAGGATAAAACACATCGGATGCAAGTGGATCTATAAGATAAAGAGAGGATCAGACGGTAAGGTGGAAACCTTTAAATCAAGACTTTTTGCGAAAGAGTTTACTCAGAAAGAAGGAATCAATTATGAGGAAACCTTCTCTCCGGTAGCCATGCAAAAGTCTATCCGGATTCTCTTGTCCATTGCGGCTCATTTCGATTACGAAATTTGGCAAATTAATGTCAAGACATCTTTCCTTAATGGAAGTCTTGAGTAATGCATCTATATGGTGCAACCAGATGGATTCATAGGAAAGTACCAAGAGCATTTAGTGTGCAAGCTTAAGAGGTCCATTTATGGGCTTAAGCAAGCATCGAGGTCTTGGAATAATCGCTTTGACCAAGCCATTAAGTCTTATGGTTTTAATCAGAGTTATGATGAGCCATGTGTTTACATGAAGCATGATGACGGCGTTAATGTGTTTTTAATAATATATGTTGACGATATACTACTAATCGGAAATGATGTAGGAGTATTATCGGCGGTCAAAGTATGGTTGCCTGGAAAATTCGATATGAAGGATTTAGGAGAAGTCAGTCACATTCTCGGGATCAAACTTATACGTGATTGGAAACATAGAATGTTGGGCTTATCTCAGGCATCCTATATCGATGATATGTTTGCCCGTTACAGCATGCAGGATTCCAAAAAAGTCTTCTTACCTTTCTGGCATGGAAAACATTCATCAAGCAATTAGTGTCCTATAACTCAGATTGAGATAGATAAGATGAAGGCAGTTCCTTATGTTTCGTCAGTAGGACTGATGTATGCAATGTTGTGTACTAGACCTGATATCTACTTTGTTGTTGGCATGGTTAGCATATTTAGTCTAATACTGAGTAGGAACATTGGACTGCAGTAAAACATATAATCAAGAATCTGAAAAGAACTAGAGATTACATGTTGGTTTACGGTGCAGATAGTCTAGTGCCTACTAGGTATACAAACTAAGATTTTCAGTCAAATATGGATTACAGAAAATCAACTTCTAGAAATGTGTTTACATTAGGAGGTGGAGCCATTAGTTGGAGAAGTATCAAGCAAGATTCCATTGTAGATTCAACAATGGAAGCCGAGTATGCGGTTGCCAATGAGGCAACTAAAGAGACCGTGTGGCTACGGAACTTCCTTTTGTATCTTGGTGTAGTACCTTCTGCACAATCGCCAGTTACACTTTATTGCGATAATAGTGGGGCGGTTGCAAATGCGAAGGAACCTATATCACACAAAGAGGCTAAGCACATTCAGAGGAAGTATCACGTTATACGAGAGATCATGGAATGAGGAGACGTGGTGGTGATTAAGATTATATCGGCGAACAACCTAGAAGATCCACTCACTATAAGTCTTCCGGTGAATACTTTTAGTAGGCAAGTGGAGAACATGAGAGTGAGATGTATGCCAGCATGGCTTTAATTCTATAGTGGAAGATTGTTAAAAATATACTAAAAGACAAGTTTGTTTTTGGATTTATATTTGACAATGTTTTGAATTGATTTATTTAATGAGGATAATATGAGCAATTGTTATTTATTATTATTGTTTGAATGACTAAATAAATGTCTATTATTCTATTTAGTAAATGGTATAGTATGTAGAGTATAGCTTACACACAGAAGATTAGATTGTCAGTTTTAATGGAATATAAGTTATATGTTTACAAATTTAGATGGAAATTGACAAACTATCAGTAGAGTTGTAGTACGTGATTTTAGTATTTCTGTCTTGACTACAGGGAACGGATAAATTTCAACTCCATTTCCTAGTGCACTTTGTGTGTATTAAACAGGACTGTTACGAAATAATGATTTGGTGACTGACTTGAAAAAATGATTTATAACTCGTGGTCATGATTATTGTTTATACTTTTAATTTCTACATTGCTATTTAGACATGTATGGATGTGTTTGTCATTTTGATTCATACATGGTGAGATTCGTCACAAGTCAATAAATTTAATGAGTTGGATGGCAGCATTATTCATATCAGTGTTTAGTAGTAATAAAAGAAGTCCACGTCCCGTAAGAGATTGATGATACTCTCTTGAGAAACCTTATAAGTTTTGTGCATCTAAACCCTACAGATGGATTTATAATCCGACACGACAAATAAGTTAAGCGGACAGACTTAGGGATAATACGTTTATTAAATAAGAAACCAGTCAGTGATTTAATTTAATAAATGAATATCTGATTAATCTTTCCGTGAGGAGTAAATAAACATGTTTGACAATTAGAACTAATTAAATATTCAGATTATGATAGATAGATGGAATAAAGAGTTAATTGAGGATTGAACCATGAAAACAAAACTATTTAAGGATTAGTCCGCCTATAAAATTTAATTAAGGATTGGTCCATTATTTCTAAAACTAATTAAAGATTGGTCCATTAATCATTAAATATAAAATCTATCTCAATTCTATTTATTTCATTTATCACTCTCTCTCTAAACAAAACCCTACATAAAACTACCACCACAAACTTTCATCCGCCTCCACCTCCGCCGTTGCCGCCTCCCCCTTTCGTCGTCTCCCGACGCTGCCTCCACCGCCACATGTCTTCTATCTCTCCCACTCCCTCTCTCTCTATATATATATACATATATATGTATATGTATATGTATATATATATATATATTAAAATTGGTTAATTCAATCATTAAAGAAGAGATTAGGAAAGACCCAGATGATTTTCCATTTGGGAATTGAGAAATACCAAAGTTAATTTATTTATTTTGGCTTAAGACAACGCCAGTGAATTTTTTTTCTTTTACTGGTCATATATTTAATTTATTTATTGCTCTTACACATGCTTGTTTCTTTTATTTCACTTTTATTCACAGTGAGTTGCGAGTTCTGTTGATGAACTGGGATTGTGTTCATTAGGGATCACAGTTATGGGTTTCTGCAATTACAGATGTCAGATTATCGGTAGAGAAGAAGATGCCGCGTTGGGTGTTTTTTCAGACTGTTTATTTAATTTATTTCTCGGACTGTTTATTTTTCAGACTGTTTTTTATTTAATTTATTTTTCAGACTGTTTTTTATTTAATTTATTTTTCAGACTGTTTTTAGACTGTTTAACAGACTGTTTTCAGACTGTTTTTTTTTACGTTTTCAGACTGTTTTCATACTGTTTTTTTTTTTTTACGTTTTTGGATTTTTATTTATTTATTTTTCAGATTGTTTTAACAGACTGTTTTCAGACTGTTTAACAGACTGTTTTTAGACTGTTTTTTTACATTTTCAGACTGTTTTCGGACTGTTTTTTTTTTACGTTTTTGGATTTTTGTTGATTTTAGATTTTTTTTTTATTTTTTGGGATTTTTTTTTTATTTTTTGGGATTTTAAAAAAAAAGTCATGTTTTTTCGGGGTTTTGCCTCTTTTATTTTTTTTTTGGATTTTTTCATATTTTTTTTATTTTTTCATTTTTGCATTTTTATTTTCTGGAATTTTTTCATTTTTTCTGATTTTTTAAATTTTTATTGGTTAGTTAGGTGAAATGGACTAATTCTTAATTAGTTTCAGTTTCATGGACCAATCCTTAAATACTTTTGTTTTCATCGTCCAATTCAAAATTTACCCTGGAATAAATTATGATTTAAATTGATTGTGTATATCTCGAATTTTAAGGAGATGTGATAGCATGAAATCTTTTTAATGAGTTCTATTTTAATCAGTATATAAGTTCGTATCTTAGCCTACATATAGCACACTTGTTTTCTTGGCAAATATAAGTTTTTTAATAACTATATTTTCGAGATTGCCTAGACAGAGAAAGATGCCACTTTCTTTCAAGTAGCAAGTTGCTAGCTCAGAAATATCTTAGAAGAGGTAAGGCGATCTGTTCCATCTCACAACCGTCATTTGTTCTCTTCTATTATTCGGTATGATTTATACTTATACGGTAAAACAAGATTAATTTTGATAATATACGTACATACTAAACATAAGAATCTTGACACATTTTTCCCCATGTGTAAACAGATTTTCTATCAGATACGACTGCCCTTTAAATCAAGTGTCGATTTGATTATTAAAATATGATATAGATAAAAGATTACAGAACGCAATGTAATCTTTTATCTATATCATATTAGGTTTTCGATCTTAATGTTTTGACATGCTTTTGATAAGCCTTCAAACTCTGTACACTTTGAATGAATTAACAATACACATATACCAAATTCTAAAGACAGAGATCTCTAAAATGGAGATAAAGTGGAGATTACACAACTGGTTACAACATAGATACAACTCAGAAAGGTGAAAAGAATCAATCTTTTAATCCTCAACTGATTAAAAGTTGGTCCCGGTAAACAAATCCTTTGCAAAGATCCGATGCAACCAAACCTGCATTCCGATAAAAGCTATCAGAAACTATAAAGGAGAGGCTTCAATTAGGTTTCCTAATGAAGAGGTAAAGATTTTATTTGAGCCATATAAGTACACTTTAGTTGGAAATTCACTCATAAAAAACCCGAAGTCGAGCAAATTAAAAGATTTCTAAGTTCGTTGGGTCTCATAGCTGATTTTACGGTTGGATTTATTGATCAAAAATATGTCTTTTAAGATTTTTTTTCTTGAACAAGACTACTGAAGAGTGTGGTTAAGGAAAAGTTGGGTCATATTACGATTCCAGAGTTCTTATATGGACTTATGACTTCAAATCGGGTTTTGAAACCTCAATTACTAGTGTGTGCATTAGTTTTATATGTTACATATCCATCTGTACAACAAAGCAAGTCTATTTTCTATTGCTAGTGTTTTTGAAGTTCAACTCAAAATGGATGAAGCTACACCCAATCTAACAAAAACAAATTTGGCAATAATTTGTATAGAAATAGACCTGGATTGGCTATGGTGATAAGCATACTGAGGAGGGATTTTGAAAAGCTTGCAATTATGAGAAGCTTCAAGATTATTGTACTTTCTGCAAAAAAGTTCGATATGGTCCTCATGTATGCAAAATGTTCGATAAAATGCAAGAGAAATGATTTGACAAGTGACGGCCAAAACCAGTTTGTTTCCAGAAAAATATTTCACCACCACAAGTAAATAAGTTGAAAGAGACCAAAAGGAAATCAACACATCTCATTCAAAGGTGTATAAAAGAAGATAAGCAAACTATAGTCGGTACAAGGGGAAATTATTGTATAGGGCACCATCCTTAACAAAACTTTGTGTTTAGTATCCCAAATTACGATTTTTCTAAAACAGTATCCCAACATATGATTTCGTTAAATATTTAGTATACTACCGTCACAAAAACTAACATAAAGTGGTCGCCTAACCTCAGGTGCTATTTTTTATTGGTACATTTACTCATTTGTCTCTCGTTTTGGAGGGAAATATGCCTCCACTTTTTCCCGCTCCCCCCAACTATTCTTTTTTTCATAGCCCAACAACGATTTTAAAAACATAACAGCAACTACAATAAAGTATAAATATTTTTTTTTTATATAAGTTGTGGGTAGAAGCCCACATTTTATTGATAAATAATAATAATAACCAATTCGCACCACAAAAGGGATACTAAATTACAGAGGATAGAACTTAACACTAAAAACAGAGAACTTTTACAAATAACTGGACTTAATCGAAAATAAACAAAAACTTTGGTAATAAAATATAAATATACATACACATTTACTCATACTTTATTAAACACGGTGTTATTAAGGCTTTTGGATATTTGAAGTAACTAATGGTGTAATTAAGCATAATATATCAGAACTAGATGAAATAAACCGACAGTGAGGGGATAATATATACTTATCCTATGTGGCTAGAAGATTGTCTATATGTATACTCCATCCCATCTTAATTCTCCAACCCAGAAAAGAACCCTTTTTTGTGTGATAATCTATCTAAGAGAGCTAGCGAATCAATCCGATCCTAATTGAATTTTGGGTTTGAGAGAGAGAGAGTTTGATTTCATTACGAATTTGTGTTTGTTTGGAGGAGATGATGTTGGTTGTTGGGTTAAAGAGTTTTCCGCATATAACTAATTAGACAAAGACCCATATGCTCATAAATCTAAACCGATTTACAAAAATCATCTAACATCTGTTGATAAATATAACATAAGTGCACTATATATATAACGGGATCAAACGTTAGGGTATTATTTTAGAAATTGTGTAGCTTGGAGTACTAAACACAAAGTTTTGGTAAGTATGGTGCACAAAACATATAAAAACCCGTCAGTACAATCCATGAACAAACTAGGCAAACTCATATTGTGGAACACAACAGTGGCATTTCAGACAAAGAAAAAGCTTCAATTCCTGTAGATGTTCAATTGGGTATAAAGAAGACAATAAATCTGTTCGAGGTTTTTTGCACAATTTGGAAAGTGAAAAAGAAAGTAAAAGAGAACACTTAACTGCAATGTCAAATGCGGCATGTGGTGATACTTTAGTACCCTTCGCTAAACCTGAAAAAATGTTACAAAATAGTTTGGATCCTGAATCGGTTACAAGGGGACAAGAGACTAATGAAGAGATTGTTACCTTCGTACAAGAGACTGAGTTTATGACCGATCCAGAATTAGTGTCTCTTAGAGGAGAAGAATCTGACAAGCATTTATCAGAAAATAGATCAAATGAAGATGCGCAAAATCAGGTCACCCATTATGAAGACAATTTTCTAAATCCGGGAGACACACAAGAGCTTGACCCGATCTTTATTCTTAATGAAGTTGATCTGGTTGTTGACCTAAATCTATCCCCTAGGGGAATTCAGTGTGATGGGGATGAAGGATAGCGGGTAGAAAAAACTAAATGGAAGGGGGTAAATTTACCAAAAAATGTTGAAAAAATAAGAGTTCTTGGATCTCACTCTAGGAGATCGAAATCACCCTCTTGGTAAGCCTACTACTTTAACAACCTTTTCTTTTCCCACTTTTATTTCCCAATAAAACGATAACGCAAGAAATTAAGTGGCTTTTTAGTTCTATGAAATCAATCTCAATCAACAAGCTACATGGGTGATGAGGAATGGATCAGTAAAAACTAGTCAATGACTTAGAAGGCCAAGTAAAACAAGCGGTATTAAGTTAAAGAAGAGTTTCCTTGGAGAATATTTATTATTTAGTATAATTTACTTTTCAATTTTATTCAAAATATTTAGTTATTACTATTTCTATTTTAATTAGAATTGCTAGACAATGCTATAAATACCCCTATGGTATGGGGGTGGTGTTTTAAGAATTAAGTTATTCAATAAACTATAGAGTTTTTTTTTCTTTCTAATTTATATCTCTTTTTAGTTATAAATTGTGTTGGTGGATTCCAATGATTTAACACCCGTTCGAGTGTTTTCGAGCGAACACATGTTGTGTGTTACGAACAAAATCCTTTTATTTTATTTTACGTTTCCGTTTTGAGTCGGGTGGTATTAGAGCGAGATTACAATCTTGATTAAAGACAAAACTTTGTTCAAATCAGATAGTGATGGCGATATAACATCGAGGTCCCATAACGCAAATAATAGAAAGCTCTATCTCTTACGAAAAACTTGCACATCGGAAAAAAATGTTTCAAGCTAAGTGTCGATTATGAGAAGTTGTTGTCAAGATGGTAATAGACAAAAATTGTTTGTCAAACTTAGTATCATTAAAAGTTGTGCTACTTGAACTTGAACACGAGGCGGCACCCCGCACCTTACCAAACCGGATGGGATCAACATGAACTCCTTGTTCAGGTAACTCGTATATTTATGATTCCTTTAGCTATGGGAAAAATATATAAGTCTTTAGTCAGCTGTGAAGTTATTGATATGGAAGTCTACCATATTTTGTTGGGAAAATCATGTAAAGATGAAGTGGGAGCTATTTATGATGAAAAACACCATATATATCCCTTTAAATGGCAAGAAAAAAGAATTCGCATTGGAGTACCGGAGTCTCTTCAAAAAGAGAAAAATATTTATGATGGCCAAATTTTTTCCCTGTATCCAAAAACATGTGATAAGATTGCTAATTTGGAGTTTACTAAAATTGTTTTAACTGATGATCTCAAAACTAAAAACGACATAATCCTAAAGCACTATAATTCAACGCAAGATTCACAAATGGCTGATATTGTTCACTTGCATTCTACAACAATCTCGCTAAAACAAACAAATAAACTTTTTTCTCGAAAGTGTTTCAAAATTAGAACAAGGCATTGATATTAATGATTTTAAAATTGTTGCTTAAAAAGACTTTAAGTTGAAAAACGACAGTATTGATATTGAGGAATTAAAAATTGATTGGACGATTGCATGCAATGTATTATTGGGTAGATCATGGCAATTTCATATGTATTTTGTCTATAAAGAAAAAGATGATACATATTATATTGAGTGGCAAGTGGGAAAATTTTATCTCTAATTCTGTCAACGATTTTTCTTTCGATATCAATGATTTTAGTGTAATTTTAACTTTGGGAACTAAGACGGAATATGAAGTGATAGAAATAAGTGACTTGATGAAAGAATTATTAAAAGAGTTTCGAGGTGTAACGTTCAAGCCAAATCAGTTACCTTTCATGCTTGATATTCAGCACTTAGTAGATTTTTTTCATGAGTATTTGGATATCGATTGGGATACATTATTTGGAGATCCGTGGGATAGAGAAAAAATAATGCGCGGACAAAAAAATTACAATGGGTTCGATAATTTTTTTCGCTTACAAAGTACAAATAGGGAGGATTTGTTTTTAAGTGGAAGGGAATGATGAGGAACGGATTAGTAACAATTAGTCGATGACTTGAAAGCCAACTAAACTTGAAAATCAAGCAGTATTAAATTCAAGAAGAGTTTTCTTTTGGAGAATATTTATTATTTAGTAGTATTTACATTTCAATTTTATTCAGAATATTTAGTTATTACTATTCCTAATTTAATTAGAATTGCATAAATACTCGTGTTTTAATGATTAAGTTATTGAAAAAACAATAGAGTTTTTTCTCTCTCTAATTTATATCTCTTTTGAGTTATAAATTGTGTTGGTGTATTCCAACGTCCGTTCGAGCATTTTCGAGCAAACAACCATTCGTATGTTACGAAAAAGATCCTTTTATTTTATTTTACGTTTCCGTCCTGCATCAATGGATTTTCTATTTGTCCTAGTTATAGCAATCATTAGCCTCTTAAATCTTATTTAGATGCTCACATCTTCCAAGAAATAAAAGCAACAACGAGCATTCCTGAAGTGTACGATAGTCAAGTAACCAAATCTGATTAAATTATATCATATTTTTTGACAAAGAATATACCTGAACAGAATTGCAAGGTTCTGTGTGGAGGTTCTTCCATATATCTTTCTACGCGTCTCGTATCTTCTAGACAGATCCGCTAACTCAAGTTGACCTCACTCCCCAATTGTTGAATATAATGGAGATCTCCAAAGGAAGCAAGCATCAAAACTCAATTCATTTGATGGAGTATTGGAATAAATTATGTAAAAATATCAAAATAAAAATAGAGTCTTTTATAGAGATTGATCTCACGACATTAAATCTTTTAATTTAGGTTTTGACATAGCTACTGCATATTAAACCCAATGGGTGTTTGAACAACAAGCGAAAACAGGTATTGGAGGTTATTAGAATCCATATTCATTTACCATTAAAAGTTCTCGTAATGGTAAGGATGTATATCTCTTTATAAATCACAGGTTCGATTATTATCTAAACGATGTGTGATAATTACTCTAACACTCCCCCTCGCTCGTGGCCCGACATTTCAAGAGTCCTAAAAGCGGACATATTAAATGGGTGAGGTGAGCCCAACATCGCTAGGCCCGCTCTGATACCATATTAAAATCGATATTCATTTACCATTAAAGGTCTCGTAATGGTAAGGATGAATATCTCCTTATAGCACAGGCTCGATTATTATCTAGACGATGTGGGATGATTATTCTAACAGAGGTATATTCAGAATCTCTCAAGGGATTAAATATGTACAGATATATATTCGCAAAAGTTCAAATAGTATTAGATTCGCAACAACTTATTGAGCACAATTCCCTCTTTTGCTGTGCTTTATTGAGCACAAAATGAAGATCCGACTATATCTAACTTCTATCTTCCTGAAATGGGCTTCCGACGAAATTTAAATGACCTATTTTCTTATATTTAGTCTATTGACCCAATATAAGTTATAAGCTATAAAAATATCATCAAGGTAATCACCAATTGAAATATTACTTCGATAAAAATAACCAGGTATGAGAAAATCAGTAACTGTAACTGCAATTAGAATGGTAATAACTCATATTTGTTGGTCATTTTCCAAGTTGTTCTATGTAATAGCTTTTGAATTTTTTTTGAACGATTAATTAGAAGAAATAATTTTATAATTCAAATCATACACTTAAGCATCATATCAACACACTCACAAATGCAAGCATTTGGAGAGCTTTTATATTTTTCCCTTTATTATATCTTAACCAAGTAAGATTTTCAACACTAAAATTTAAGTTAATGCAAGTGATCGGAATCAAACATTATACCTCTAGCATATAATACAAGCACTCTATCATATGAGTTACAAAACTTTTTGCTTCATATATTAGTTATAATTAGATAAATATAATATAGATTTATAATTTTTAATATATGAAACTATTAAAATAAAAAAATATACTTAAATTAAAAAGTTTTATTGTTACTTAAAAAAGATAAGTGATCAATATTTTCCGATTATAAAAATTATAATGATAATGTGTAACGACCCGGTCCTCCGACCAGACCGCCACCATCTGCTTCCTACCACCAATACTGTCCGCTTTGGCCCAATTTCGTCCTTGCTTCTTGGGCCGCACGGCTTTAAAAGGCCTTGGTGATAAGAAGGAGGATACTCCTACCTTATATACCATATAGGTACTACATATATAGGCGATGTGGGATAGCTCACTTCTCTTTACCACGGTATTTTTCTACGAAAATCCGGGTTTTTACACTCTTCCCCCTTCAGGCACGACGTCCTCGTCGGGCACGCCGTCCTTCCGGGGTTGCCAGTGCCCACATCGGCTAGATAGCGGCTCTGATACCAAAAAAATGTAACATCCCTGACCTAATTTGGGAGTCATACGGCCGAATAACACGTGAGGCGTCACGTGCTAAACAAAGCCTAAAAAAATAATTATAAAACAATACATAAATAACTCATTTATCAACTCAAATTTCTATCAAAAGCTACATTAATTGTAACATCAAAAATTATATTCATTAGAAATAAACTTAATCTCTTACAAGCTAGACCAAAATTACATTTCAGCGGAAAACTAACTTAAACTTTTATGAAGTCTGTCTGGTCCCGACTAACTTGATTTCAACTATAAGTACCTGAAAAGGTTATAAAAACGAGGGATAAGCTAAACGAGCTTAGTGAGTGATAAATCTTGCATTATAATATAGGGTCGGAAATAGGTTATCATCTTATCATTTTCCTTCAAAAACAACAATACTTTATTTTACATAAAACTCCCAAAGCATATTTTAATAAAATCGAACAAATAACTCCCTTTCAAACGTTTTGGTGGTGTGATCAATACGATAATATAAATTAGATATTTATCTAGATTGGACTTCCCAATCCTAGGTGGATGCTAGAGATCTCTTTTATTCATTGAATTCAGACTTCCTGAATTTTTTTTTCTATGATTGGACTTTCCAATCCTACGTGGACTCTATAGGTCTCTTTTATTCATTGTACCGGTACTTCTCAAATATCTTTATATCATTTCTTTTTCTCAACTTAGATCTTAAATATAATACCATAATGATCACAAAAATAAAATAAACTTTCTTTCAACGTATATAAACATTTCACTTTCTTTACGTTCATCAACGTACACAAATAATCTTGATCTTTTGATCCTGCAACTTTGCAATGATGTATATACATATATAATTTTGATACCTTCAAAATATAATTTCAACATGCAAATACTTGTTAAAAATGCAATGCGATTTAATAATAGCAAGTAAGAAAACCACTCACAATGAAGTAAACAAAAGAAACTAGCTGCCCAAAATCTTCAAAGCTATACTAGGATATTAGCAAATTTTCTAACGAGCATTCGAGTGATGGGGTAATCAATGGATAAATAAAATATAAACTAATGTAAGTTTTTAAGGGGTATCTCTTCTTATGTGTAAGTTACGTATATATATACATACAATCTGGTTATATAAAATTTCCAAAGTAAATGAACTAATTAAATGGCATTAATTTCATACCATCAACCATCATGCATAACGTTAAGTAGTAATTTCATATGTTACTATTTTCATTCTCCTTTCACATTAACTATCATAATTAACCATCCTAATCATACAATGAGGTAAACGTAACATAATAGTGGGATGTGAATAAGGAATGAACAACGACGTACAATTTAAATAGGGCTATAACTCCATTTTAATTATTTAGTCTTTTGACTTCCACTACCAAATTAATGAATATTTAACCTTTAGAATTAACACGTAGTATAGATCATATGTGGCCTAATGCATTTTAATTTAATGTAGTAATGAGTATTACACTAAATTTAGAAACAAAACGTTAGACATTTCCTACACATTAAATGTTATTATAGCATGGTTGTCAGATTGTATTTTGAACATGAATTATAAGGTTACTCCTAAAGTTAAAATTACTAGCAATGTGTAAAACTATTAAGAATAATATATAAAATAAAAAGAAAAATACGGGATTTTACGTAATGTATCTCATTTAGTATGATAATTGTTGTTTGTGTGAATAAAACTAAATACTAAAATAATCTGATAAAAATATATCAATTTTTTTATCTACTCCATTATTTGTAGTTTCACACAATTTTTTCAACTACATGTTAATTTCTTTTTGCATTTATTAGGAGTGTTATTTTTAAACTACGATTATGTTTCGTGTTAATATCATGTTTATACTTATCAAATGAAAATTGTTAATAAAAAATGCCCTTTTCGTAAAATAAAAATAAAAATGTCGGGAGAGTCGGGATAAAACTATCCCGACCCTAAGGGATCCTGAAAATTCGGGTCCCGACTTTTATCGGGTCGGGGTCAATTTTTTTTTTTTAATTTCAAAAGTAATTACATTCGACTTTTATCGGGTCCTGACTTTTATCCTCCTCTTGATTTATCTCTCTAATTTCAAATTAATGGATCAGAATAGTGTACAAGAACTGCACGAAGCAAAGCTAAGAGAAATCAATTATTTCAAGCCCCGGTTTCTATAAAAAGGTTACGGGCCTTACGGGGGTGATCTTTTAAAAGTAGAATAGTTTTAAGTAAGCAATAAATGTTTTGGAAAATAAGACGGCATCGAGCGGTATTTAAACAACTAAAAACAGCAGTCTATATAAATATTTTGAAACAAAACTCCAAAGGAATCCTGCCGAATGCTACAACTTCAAAATAAACAACAGCGTTTGGGAACGGAAAAAGGTTCAACAAAAGGAAACTAAGCAGGAATGAAATAAAATAGCAAAGCCCTCCCATGCATGCACCGCGGCAACGTCCTAGTCCGTGATTCTTTTACCCTTATCCAGGCCTGCACAAAATTTGTAAGGGTGAATTATCCGGCATGTTATGCATCCGTACGAACACACGTGTGCGTACCGTCAATGTAGCCTCTGAACATAAGTATATAGGCAAAAACTACATGTCTACGTAAAATGAACATCTACTAAAATAACATGCTACTCTTATAACATAAGTAAAATAATTTCCTCTTTATTTAGGTTTCACTTTACTTCTCTTTGATGATCATCAAGCTACCCCGTAGGTAGGTACAAGTCCTCTTATCACTACAAAATAATGTTTGATTTATTAAGAGTCAAAAGTTGTCATAAGGCTGTCACTAATTTAAAAATTTGTCACTAAACTGTCACAAATTGGCTGAACTATCACAAACTCGTCAAAAAAACCGTCACTAATCCCGTTGCTATTTAGTTATTTTTTTATAGTGTATGTATATATATATATATATATATGTGTATATATATATGTATGTATATATATATATATGTGTATGTATATATATATGTGTGTATATATATATATATATATATATATATATATGTATATACTAGAGCACCCCGCCCACCCGATGCGTGGTGTAACACGTGTTTAATTTGTTGTGTTGAATTTGTATTTATCAACCTATTCATAAAGACATTGGAATCTAAAAGTAAAAAATAAGTGTAAATTAATTATAAAAGTTCAAAGTGATACACAAACTTAAAAACGTAAATAACATTAAAATATAAAAAATATACATGAAAAAGAAACTCATAAATCTCTGCAAATCAAAGAGAAGAGAGAGAGAATAGAGAGAGGGGAGAGTAATAGCGGTTATTAAAAGTTACTTCTTTTTTAAACGTGCATAATTTTTTTTATATCTAACCGTGTATTAGTATTTGTTTTATTAATAATGTGTAGAATTAAAGTGGTTTAATTTAATTATTTGTTTCAATACGTCATAAGATTACGAGCTCTATACATAAACTAATAGTACACATACTATTAACATTTCATCATTTCATAAATCTACATGCTTCATATTTCAAAAATATTCTTCAAATATCAATTCCACGTCAACACAGAATAAACTCATAGATTTTCATATGTCTACAATGCTACAACGCGGTTAATTTCATATAAACATCATTATTGATATTAAACGTCTTTAAGCCAAACGTCAAAGTTTAGCGTGCAATAAACATAAAATTAGATAAAAGTTCACGTATGCTTCTAAACATGTATTCTTTCACAATAACCTACCAACGATCACATTTCGACAAATAACAGGAATTGAAATGAAACTCCAAATTTTATACCAATCATAAAAGAAAAAACACAACAAACATCACAACAATTATGAACGTGTAGCGACTTACAACGTACGAATCCATAACTACACATACATTTTCCCCTTACCTCAAAACATGGTGCAGTTACAGCCTAGGTTTAGAAAAAAAGTCATCAAAACCCCGAGGGTTGATCCACCACCTTGACCGTCCGTCTCTCTCTCTCCCGCTGTGTTCTTCTCTCTCTTCCCCTATCTTCGTCGCGTCTCTCTCGCTCTCTCTCGCATGGCCATCGGCCTTCTCTCCCTCCCTTACTCTATTTTTCACGGTTTTGGAAATTATAGGACTTAGTTTTGGAAAAATACACCTTAACCCCTTGGTATCTCGAGTATTAAAACTTTACCCCTTTACCCGAAAACTTCTGTTTTATTTAATAAAAAGTCCAATTTTTAAATAATAAACCTTTTAGTCCTTCTACTTCTATATAATACTTCTAAATAAATAATTAATAAACCCAAGTAGTTACAACCTTCCCTCCTTAAAATAATTTTGTCCTGAAATTCCCTTATTCGACGACACTATCTTCGTAAAAACAAATGCAATAACAATTACGAAAAACCAGCTACGAGGCATACATACAAACGTTTTTGTTACTTTACACCAAAAATTCAAAACCGAGCATGCGATTATCTTCTCGTAATACTACTTCTCAGCATGGTAAAATTCTACTACTTCATAAAACCAAATACTTCTCTGCATTTACTTCAATAAAATAAATTTGGTGAAACTTTATTCTTCTATCAAATAATAAACTTCATTCGCTTCAATAACCAACATCAAACTACTCATCTAACAAGATACTTAGATACATACTTCATCTACTCTTCAAACAAAAAAATTTACAAAATAATTCGAACAACTCAGATAAACGAAGAAAACTACTCTTCAAACAAACGACAGTCTTCATGTATTCAATAAACAAATTACGTGAACACAACGCGTAAACTTTTACTCTAATAAAGATAAGACCTAAATTCTACTCAAAATATGTATACATAAAATGTAAACTTCTACTCCAGTAAACACAACACATATACTTTATACCAAGGGTTACAACCCTTCCCCTTTAAAAGAATTGCACCCTCGAAATTAAAAACAACACTACAATCCATACAAACGTATAAAAAATACAACGCCGCAATCTAATTCATTTCCACTCAAAATTCATTTCCCAACTATCTCCTTCTTCTGTTTGTTTCAATGAAATCCTATGCTTTTAGTTTCAAACAGTGAAAGAAATCTAAGACATCAACTTAGATACAAATTGGATCCATTCACCACTAAACACTACAATGACTTCAAAGAACTATAATCAAGCAGTTATACGGCTCATCAGCCTCAAGGTTATCAGGTTATCAGTTATTTAAATTTTCTCGAACCCACATTTTTCAAACTATCCTTCCTTACAAAAATTTGTCAAATAAGTTCCTTTTAGTCTTCTAAGATATCTTAATGTCCTTGCCAGAACATCTCCGTAAACATTTTCCAATGACACTAACAAATAATAACAAAACACACTCCATAACCAAACCAAAACGTTTAGAAAATTCAAAACATTTTCACAAAAACATTTGTGATCATTATACTAACCCAACAGTTAGGATTATCTACTCCTCACTTATATAATTTTGTATCCCATATATTTTGCAGATAAAACAAAGTACAAAATGGAGCATTCAGTTTACACTCCAAGTAATGTCCACATCGTACTTCACCACGTCTCCACTTCATAGAAGAAGCAACCACATGAACAGCCGTTCCTATGTAACTAAAAGTATCTTCATAACCTCGTGACCTTTTCGACTAATACTTCAAAATAACAAGGACCCAGAAAATTTACTCATACATAAAAATAAAACATTGTAACTAAAAACTCATATGATGATAATTACTAGGAAAATTTATCTGCATGCTATCATATTCTATTACCCCCAACAATTTTAAAACATAAATCATTTTCAACAATCTCACGATGTCATAACATGATGTACTTCATCAAAAAGAAACAAAAATCTAAAATCAGTGTTCCCACCTCAATTAAAACAGCAAATGTCGAGAAAGAAAATTCATTCACATACAACTTTTATCCACACTTGATATCCATGAGTTACTTATCATGATGACTACACATCCGTACGAGAGTTATTTTACACTCCTAAGTTACCCACTTGTAAATTTCATTTGCAATTCAAGATCATCCCATTCTCAAATTGTCATAAATAAAATAAAATCTAATAGTTCATGCAATAGGGATACATTTCTGATTTTAATTTGCCATAATTTCACTATTCGCAGTCCAAACACATATGTAAATCACAAACTCCTAGCATCTAAGGATTTACTGAACAACTTGATACCTCAAAGAAAACTGCCACAGTAATTCCAAACATCATACTTCCAAACCTTTGAAATAATTAAGTTAAGCAGTAAACAAAAGTTTTAAGCAAAGCGACGAAAATGAAAATAGTACAACCACAAAGAGGTCTGAATCCAACCATAAAGTAATACATTGAAATTTTCTAAAAGAATCATCGATTTTAAGGGTTATATCAATTGAACATATATATATATTGCGCAATATCTATAATCAACAATCTCGATAATGTTACCAAAATTGCCATTGAAATTAACAAAAAGTATATACATACACGTAAGAACATCACCGTTCATTATGTTTTCTCCGTTCATTATGTTTTCTTTTTTAAGTTAACATACTTTCTCGTGATCCGGGATCCGGAGGGTCCAGGGTTCAGGAGGTTTGAAAAACGAGAACAATTTATATTTTAATGACTAAAATAGCAGTAAGACGAGCAAAGCATTTCTACGGAAAACTCATCCATTTTACAACATATAATATACACTTAGCTGTTCTCCCCCTTCTCTCTCCCCTTTTAGCTGTTCTCCCCCCACCCACACACACACTCTATCTTTCTTTGTCTCTCACATTTTTAAATGGGTGAATGCTTGCTTCTAACCGGCTTCCCCCACTATCTCCTTTCTGGACTTAATTCATAAGTGGTCTCTAAGTTTCTAATTATTTAACCCTTTTCATCTAACCAAAACTAACTAATACGAAGGACATCTTTATATGTAACTACTAGATATTTTATTTTATTAAATGAATGAGTTTTCAACTTTAATAAAACAATTGTTTAATAAAACCACCCTAAACATTAGCTGAAAGCTCTAAAGAGAAAGAATATATTATTAACTATAATTATTATAATACAATTATTATCTTTTATTAAATAATGGAACGTTACAATAACTCCATTCTCAGACATACCGATTTGTGGCACCCGCGACATATGCTTGCGGATGCATCTTTCAACTACATAGGTCATTCGGTCAATCTGAAATGTTTATAAGTTCAAATATTATGACAATATGACGAAAAAAATAAGATAAAAAAGTAATCTTTTATTGAAGGAAAGTTCATGATCAAAGCAGCATTCTGAATCACAGTTTCGAATTTTGTGGTTTGCACTGCACTATCAGGGTATGCTACATACAAATTTATGTGTTTAATATTCATAATTGGCCTTTTATGATCCACTCATACGCTAAAAATGAACTTTAAATTAATCTTTACTCACATGGAACCAAGTGAATCAATTCATGAAAAAAATAGCAGAATCTGTTTTATCTATATATCTCTAGAAATGTCTAAATATAATAGGAGTATATGTAAAGCTTCAGTCAATCTACGTGCTTGATAAAAACATATCACCAAAATTTTAAATATGTTTCTTAAGTTGCTTTACTTAAAACAAAAAGTATACTACTCAAATATTTTATCCATTTCGCAAAAATCATTCTTCATAGCTTCATCTTAATCCGCAACGTACTATCCCCCGACAACAACCTGTGGTTTTGGGGTACATTGAAGTGTTTTGTTACGAAACCAACTTGAAGGTTAACGAACAAGCACTACAAAAAAATACCCAAATAACGATGGGATTAGTGACGGTATTTTTTATTACGAGCTTATTAGCGACGGTTTTTGTGACGGATTTGTGACAGTTTAGTCAATTTGCGACAGATTTGTGACAGCTTTTTAAATTAGCGACAGGTTTGTGACAGCTTTTGACTCTCACTAAATCAAACATTATTTTAGAGTGAAGATACCTCATTTTTCAAACGGGCATTCTCCAGTCGCAGATGAAGCATGTCGGAAGGCAGATCATTCACAACAGTTGGGCCACCACAAGCGTGGCAAGGGCAGTTGCTGAGTGTGTCTCTTAACCATATATTTTTAACACGAAGCGTCTCATTCTTTAAACGAAATTGTGAGTTCTCTTGCCTCACATGTTGCATCTGAGTGGTATAGCAAAAAATAAAAGGGTTAGTGACGAAAAAGTACTGCTGTACACAAGCTATATCATCCATGATAAACTTTTTCTTCCGGAAAACTATCACTCATTAAAATATTAAGAACTCCACGGACCAACTTTCTCCCTTCTTAAACCAAAATATATATTAAAAATAATAAAAAATTAATGAAAATTCATAATAGACTAAAAAACTAAGTAAAATTCGAACATAAATTATTATATGGTACTTTTTTACGTATAGTTTTGACAATGATTTTTTTGGAATTTTCTTTTTTTCTTTTTTGATGATTTGAGATTTTCCTTTATAGTTATGTTTTGATCATTCAACCTCTAACAGTATTAATTTATAATATATTCTTACTTACACGTTTCAGAAATATACATACTTCACCTTTCGATCCACGCTGATCCTTGTTAATTCCTACCAAGTGAATACGTTTGTTGCCTACATATATTTTTTAACTAAAAAGTTCTACTCTATCACTTGTAGGATAGAACCAAAGGGAATGGTGTTTAAATATTATTAGCAAATTTAACCTTATATCCTCGGTTCGTATGTGTTGATGGGGATCGGAATTCATCTTCATTCTCAAAAACCTGACCACCTGGAAGCCTCAACCCAGAAGTCATTTGTCGCACCTAAAATTTATTATTTGAATTTTTTAGGCAATCACGTACTAATAAAATCTCTACCAGATAATAGTTAATAAATTCTTAGTTGTTTTTTTCTATTTTTCTGCTGAAAATTTAAAATTTTGGTAGAAAAAAGAGCTAACTAGCAATGTATTTTTTTTTTCGGGTAAACATTTTAATAGCTTTTCCAATATTTAAAAAAGGTATATGTGTTTATATTTAAATAATGTTATACAGGATACTGATAAGATTTAGAAACAAAAAATCATATTTAAATGAAAGATCGAGTTCATTTAATAAACAACATGATGGTATAGTAGGCCCATCATACTCGAGATGAGCCGCTTTGTTCCGTTGACCGTGTTCTGGACTTCGAGAATTAATCGAGTCGTTGCCTTTTATACCAGTCTTAATTATTTTCAAAAAAAATAATGATGGTTTTATTTGAACAAAAAACTAATATAACATAATTTTTCAGGGAATATTCAATAAGAAACTTACTATTGAGATGGCTTGATAACCTTTAGAGAGAGAGGAAGTTAAAGTCTTTGAGAGACAAAGAGTACTTTTTATAGGATTAATAAAAAAGGGTAAAAAATGGCTTGTCTAGTCAGAAGATAACAATGATTCGCGGTCTCAAGCATATTAGGTAAAAAATTAATTTGTTACCATGCATAATAAGAAAAAAATTATTCAATGCATGTATCATATTATAAGACTATATATATATTTCAAATTAATTTAACGTACCCCACTTTAATGATTTGGAGAAGAATTTAATAAAAATATAGCTTGGAGATATTATTCGTTGACCATCTTTAATTTAGACTAAGAAATCATATAATCTGGATAGTCTTTGCTGACCATTATTTTGTATCTAGCTACTATTTTCCTAAACCGTATCTTTTCGTAGCACTAAACTTTTTATACAAATTCATGCAGGAGGTTAAGATTTTTTGAGCATTCAATTAGTTTATTGTTAATGTAATTTTTTTTGTAGGTTTGATACGATCGAGTTATATACTATACCGAAAGTTTTAAGGTTGGCATTTTTTT
Source organism: Primula vulgaris (assembly GCA_963920805.1). Taxonomy (NCBI): domain Eukaryota; kingdom Viridiplantae; phylum Streptophyta; class Magnoliopsida; order Ericales; family Primulaceae; genus Primula; species Primula vulgaris. The sequence goes on along the minus strand of OY987215.1, from coordinate 16,512,863 downwards.
TTCATTGCCAACACTTGAAGGGCGTTTATCATCTCATTAGATGAAAATATGAGGATACCACCATAACATATGTTTCTAGAATAAATTTCGCTAAATTTAGAAACAAACTTATCAACATATTATATTGTTACATTGTTCTTAAATTTAGCAATAATCAATTTTTTTTCTCTCTTTCTATCCTTACATTTTCTTGTACTCTTATTTCATTCTTTCTAATAAATTATTTCTTATTAGATTAAATTTTTCCAAAATGGGATGGTATATCTTTAAAGTTCATACTTTTTTTTGGAATACAAAATAATGTTTGATTTAGTGAGAGTCAAAAGCTGTCGCAAGCCTGTCGCAAATTTAAAATGCTGTCACAAATCTGTCGCAAATTGACTAAACTGTCACAAAACCGTCACAAAAACCGTCGTTAATAAACTCGTAACAAAAAATACCGTCACTAATCCCGTCGCTATTTGTGTATTTTTTGTAAACAATTAATAAAACGAACAAACCAACTTGGTTCGCAAGCATGTTTATGAGCCCATTATATAGGCGGATTAATGATCTCAAGTGAATCTTTTTTCGTGGATATGATCTTGCCAATTATATTTTCAATACATCATCATATATCTCCCTTACCATGCTAAGATGTATTTGCTTATATCTTTCTGTATCTTTCCACCGACTTTATTGGCTCAAGGGACACACCTTGCTGTCCCTCGCCATCGAGGAGGGCTTCCCGAGGTCCATGACCCTAGTTGTGTATAGTCTAGAGATGAACGCTTTCTCCTTCCTGTGCCCTCTTCTTCTCGAATCCAAGGTTGTGTTATTCCGAGGAGGCTTTCTTCACTGCTCCTCGTCTTGAGGCAGATCTTCGTTGATTAATCTCCATTTTTTATGTGATAAGAAATGCATCTTTGTGTTTTGACCCTATCTTTGTCGGATATGTCCCGTATAGATTTTGTGTCTTCTTTTTTTTTGGGGGATATTTAATTCCTGATTATGACTTATTAGTATCCCTTTGAGATTATCTTGCATGTCAGCTCCTCAAGAACAACGGGGTCTAACCCTAACTACTCCACTCGTAAGGGTGATTAATTGCTCATTAATTTCTCGGTTTAGTACTAGGTCTTACTCCATATATTGAGAATAATACAGAGTTTCTGCCCTATATTTTAACTCCCTATTACTTCTTCAATTTATTTCAGTTCACTTTAGTTCAAATTTCATATAAGGCCTTCATAAAAAACCATAATGTCAGAATATATTAGATGTTTGCAAATCATCATGGCTTGGGAAGGGGTAAGGCTTAATAACGTCCGAGCAGTTGTAGTCAATGTGTATTTAGAACTAGATCAGTTGAGAACATACTATGAAAGTTCGCAAAATAATTAACCTAGGGGTGGTTGGCCATGTAACTTGATTGAAGAAACAAAATTATACTAAAGAAGAACAAAAATTGGTGATGTCATTATGAGAAAAATCTAAATTTTCCTTTTACAAAAAACGTAAAAGGCCACTATGCGCTCTAAAAGATCAAAATTGTTTCACATTCAAATCATGTTGGCTATCCAAATATGGAATGTTCGCAGATACTAAAATCATGTGAAGACTGGTTGTCTAATTTGATTGGCTATGTTCGAACCTTGTGTTAAATAAAAAATGAAAAAAATCTCAATTCTACTAAAAAGATTCACACTCTTGCTAAATGTAGCAAGTGAACAACTCCGACAATTCAATGGCTTTACTATATTCTTGTTCATCCGAACATGTATAGCACAAGTCAATTTTGTTAAGCAAGTGCTCATTTTAACTGTGTTTGTTTGTATCTTTCCTTTTTAACATCAAAAGAAAGTTATGCACTAACTTTTTATTTGTGCAAGTGCAATTACTTTATTGTCGTATAAAAATAAATTCGTTGAAGATATAAGCTAGTTTAGAGGAGAAATTGTCTTGATTTATAATTATTAGTTCAAAGAGTTGAAGTCGTAATAAGTATTAATTATTACTTATTTTACAAAACTTAATTTGCTTTTTTACTCTAGATATCACGTTCTACTAAAAAAAATCACGGTTCTATATTCTTCTCTGATTTTGAGAAATTGTGTAGTAGTTCAAAGTTTATATCGAGTAATTGTCAGGAAGGACATTCTAGATTGAAAATACAATTTAAGACTCATTATAAAAAATATTACTTGTAACGACTCACATTTTTATAATTATAAAATTGGAATGTTTTTAATACAAAAAGAGGACTAACAAGCATATTACTTGAAACATAGTATTTTTACAAAATAAATTAGAAGTTTTCAGGTAAAGGGGTAAAGTTCTAATAATTTAGGGCCTAAGAGGCGAAGTTGTAATTTTTCTATAGCTATACCTAGCGGTTATAATTTTTGAACGTCGGAAAAGAAAAGGAGAGGGAGATAAAACGTGTGAGAGCAAGTGAGATATAGAACGAGAGAGAGAGATCGTGAGAGAAGAAAAGAGAGAGACGGTGAAAGAGAGTGACAGACCGCCAAGCGCGAGACGGACCAACCCTTGGAGCTTTTTGTACTTTTTCTCAAAACCCTATACGTGTACTCCGCTACGTTTTGAGTGATAGCAATCACTACAAGATCTGTTAGGAGAGGAACTTCTGCTCGCGGGGAGCTCCACCTTGGGGTGGTGCTTGTGTGCAAGGAAGGGGAGTGCCAAGAGGAGGAGCAACAGCCAGAGGTGGTGTTACGCATGTCGTAGAGGTAGAGGTCGTTCGGGGAATCACCAACCTAAACAGCCTACCGAAGCGGCTCAACCTGAGAAAGTTAATGAGGAAGGGGAGCAAGACCAAAATGAGGAGGAAGTGATGGTGGTCGAAACTGCTCCGGATAGTGCGACACAACTAGTGGATGACTTGCAAAATGTTGTACACATGGTGCATGCAAAATTCTCAAGGGGGAGTTTGAGCAACAGTGGATTGTTGAACTTTACCAAGCTAGGGCCATCTACTTTCGATGGGATGGGTGATCCGACAGTGGCCGAGGTTTGGATTGATGAGATGGAAAAATACTTGAAGGTCGTAGGAATTTTCAATGATCAATAAAAGGTGAATTTGGCTCAATTTCATTTGAAGGGTGAGGCGGGAAAGTGGGAGTTCTTGATACTTACGATATGATCGAAATCGGGTAGGATGAGTTTATTGAACTATTCAACCGACAATTCTTTCCGGATTTATTTAAGGAAGAGATAAGAATGAGGTTTGAAGAGTTGTACCAGGACGATATGAGGGTACAAGAGTAACTTAAGTTTACCAAACTCTCAAGTTATGCTTCAGATTTGGTCAAAATGGGTGCGGATAAGTGTAGGAGGTTAAAGAAGGGGTTGAACTCGACGATCCCCTTACATGTAGTACTATCCGCAAGGTTTAACAACTACAATGAACTTGTCAAAGCGGTGCAAGAAGTGGAAATCACCATGATCCAAAATAAGAGGATTATGGAGAAAGCGGCAAAATCGACAAATGTTCCGGTTTAGAGAAGGGAGGATCGAAAGAGGACATGGGATGTGGCGAATAATTCATGGTTTCAATAGAAAGAATGTGGAGAGAGGACATACTTCTCGTCAAGAGCAAATACTATGATGAAGGGGGGGTGCTATACTTGTGGTGATACACGTCATCAACATTTTGAGTTCCCCATAATTCAGTGTCGAACATGCAATCGATTTGGGCATCTAGCGAAGTATTGTTCAAGGGATCACCGGCTCCACTTCAACAGAGAAGGACAGGGTTCGCACCGACAAACCAAGCACCGGGTGTCCAGGGGGGAATCAAAGGAGAGGTTTTCATGGAAATTATCAAGGTGGTCAACAAGATGTGGTACACCAAGGCAACAACGTAGGAAATAGAGACAAACAAAGGAGCCAAGTGGCTCAAGTTCGATTCTTTGCTTTGTGTCAGGCGTCTGACAAGGCAGAACCGTCTAACGTCCGAGGTATTATTCTCATGTGTTCTTCTTGAGAACACGTACTCTTTGATATGGGTGCTTCGAGTTCTTTTATTTCTAGATGTCGTGTAGATTCGTTATCTTTAGAGGTTGGGGGTCGAGTGTTGTTGGACCGAGTGTGTCGGTCGTGTAAGATAGTGGATACAGACCATACTAGGAATGGATTGTTTGGTCCATTTCAAATCTTTTTATTGACTGTGCTCGACGGAGAGATTTTCAAACAACTCCAAAACTCAAACCAAATTTGCTATTTTCAGAATTCATTATTTTGTTGTATCCTGGAAACGATTTGCTGAATTAGAAAACTCAATCAAGTTGGGCAAATATCGTTTTTAAGGAAAACGATTATATCGTGCCTCCAAGTATTTCATTCGTGTTTTCCCTTTCATTTACCTAATTTTTCCCAACATACGGTCTATAATATTAATTGATATTAGAAAGTTGTTACTCAATTATTATATATATAAACATAAAAGAAAATGGCCCGCTCGAACACGGTTTGCATGCCATGATTATATAAATTTAATCTGATAACGAGACAATTAATTCCCAACTAAATAAGGGCAATTATTTTTGCCTTGTATATATTCGTTTTATCCTAAAACTTAAAAACACTTCCACGGTCACAATGCATAAAGTAGCATAACTTAAGCAATTGTGTAAATCTTCAAAATTACTATGAACATTATGTGAAATAGATTAAATTACGGACAATGATAAATTAATTAAACATATATACAACGATGTTATATGAAATTTTCCTAAAAATCCATACACGGGAATTTTAAAAAATTATTAGCAAATTAAACCTGATGTCGTCTCATTGTATGTGGCGATAGGGATCTGAAGTCACCTTCATTTTCATAAACCTTACCACTAGTAAGGCTCAAACCAGAGACATTTTTCACACCTAAAATTTTATTATTAAAATCTGTTAAGTAATCAAAAACTAAAGAAAATGATGGGACTCAAAACTCAAACCCTACCTCATCTAAGTGATTAGCTCATACCTTCGTCTTGTCTAGGGTTCACGCTCGAGCCATCAATGTTGAATTATTTAATATTCTCTTTATTATCGATATCTCTCTATTTTCCTGAATTAGGACTGACCCGCCTTCTTCGGTATAGTCGTGTAAGCATGCGCACTGAAAGCCAAGATCAAGGGGGATTTGGTTGTTTTACCACCGTTCACCCTCCGTCACCAAGACAACTGTCCATAAGGGGAACATTTAAGATGTATCTATGTATTATAATATGAATTGCATAATTCAATTGTGTGTACCTCATTGAGAAGTATTACTTCCTTTATATAGGCAAAAGCAGGGTAAAACTTGGTCCAATATGGCCATATCTTGATAGATCTAGTAACCCTTTCTTATCTGTTAAGAATAAACGATCTCTCCTTTCTTGGAGGAGAAGTATTTATTTTTATTTATGTTATCTCCGACATATATATAAACATATCTCCAACACACACACACACACACACACACACACACACACATATATATATATATATATATATTACAGTCCCATAAAAAGGGAATTTACTCGTATCTCTTTGTATCTTTTAGATACATAATATAATCCTGCACATCAATCATGGATTAAGTATGGCAATACTGCATATATTATGAATAATCACGAATATATTATATCTTTTGCCCTAACACAGTTATTATGTATATCTCGTAAATATAGCATTAATCTCGCCATAAATGGTCTTTTAATGATTTATTAGGTCATTCTGAACAATCGGAGTGGTGTATGTCAAGACGCCACCTCTCAGGGGATGAGGAAGCCACCAAACGATGTCCCAGGGGATTGCTCCCTTAGGCATGAGGGCTTTCCAAACCAACTCCTAGGGTTGGACCTCCTGGCATACCGACTATGAATTGTTGCATCGGTATCGCTTGAGGTTCCACCTCTCAGGGGGTAAGGAAGCCACAAACGATATACGAGGGGGTATCTCCCCTGGACATAAGGGCTTTCCGCTCGCACTCCGAGGGTTAGGCCCTCTTATCTTTCTGATCGCAAGATGTTAGGGTGGTAACTTGTAAGGCGTTACCTCTCAGGGGGTAGGGAAGCCACAAACGATGTCTGAGGAGGTAACTCCCCTGGACACAAGGGCTTTCCGGTCCCACTTTGAGGATTGAGCCTCCCGTCTTACCAAACTTCTTCCCATCGCAATGGTGTATGCTCAGGCACCACCTCTCAGGGGTGAGAAAGCCACAAACGATGTCTGAGTGGGTAGCTTCCCTAGACACAAGGGCTTTCCAAACCCGCTCTGAGGGTCGGGGCATTTGTCTTTGTGAAGTCCCCATGGGGGAATCACTTTTCGGGCTGTGTGATGCTAAAAAAGCTCATGTGTCAATAATATGACCAACAATTATCCTCATCGTTCAACTTGTACTACATGGTACTTTGATTCCCGAGTTTCTCTCAAAATATGTCATGAGAACATGTCAGTACAATTAATAGAAGACAGAGTAATATCACTTGTATAATCTAATACATTACCATGTAAACGTCAAAAATTTAAAAATTCATCCACTATAGATCTTTGCATATGTGCTATAACTCAATTTAGCATGCCCGTAGGCGGTAATCAACATGTGATTTAATGTCACAAAAATTCAAATAATTAATTAATAAGACTTACCAGCCCCCCTGTATATATTGTCATGCAATTTATTGCCAAATTCATGGCGATGTATATACAAATTGTTAATGGCACGACTTTCAATCAAATAAGATAAGTTCAATCAAATAAGATAAGCCTGTATATACCGTAATTATTAAAACATGCGATTGTAACTTAACTGGCAATTTATATACTCTCACCCTGTTACAGGACTACTCCTTCTCGATTGAAGATCGGGCTGTTTTGAACGTCGCCTCTGTATATATATTCTCGTCCTCTCTGGGGATTGCTCCTCCTCAATATGAGATTAGGTAGTTTTAAACATCGCCTATGTAGATTCTTGCCCTCCCAGGGGTTTGTTCCTCTTAAATGGGAGGTCAGGCGGTTTTAAACGTCGCCTAGTAATATGTCACTACATATCTCATCCCCGATCATCAATAGTATTGTAAATAAATCAATGACTTTAAACATTAAATATCACAATATCATCTCGATTAATAAAATCATGAGTATGGCAAAATACATAGAGTTATATCACGAGTATCTTCTCTCGGTCATGTATGTAAACACATCAATAAATAAATAAATTTGTATGAGTCATTCATAGAATTTTATTAGCTTAGAAGGCGCCATGCTTGACACGGTTTTCATACATAGATATGCATCTTAATAATTACTCGTTCCCAAACATGGGTTATTTAAACATGGCAATTTTACTAATTATGATTCAATCATGATATAGCAATATGCGCATTTATATCAACAATAATATAGATTTTATTCAGAAGATGTAATTTTTAATCTCATTAATATAATGATATAAGCATGATTGGTTCTTCCTTTTATAGATCTCATGGTCTAAATAGGCAATTGCTAGCAAAAACATATTTTACGTACCATATAATGAAGTAAACTTCAAATTCATGGTTAAAAACATGGCAAGCAATCTTTCTAACATGTTATAAATACAATAAAATAATCCAACACTTATTATTAGTGTGTACTGCATCTTTCATGTTGTAATAACTCACAGCTTGACAAAAAGTGATCAAACTTTTACAAAAGATTTTAAATAAATAAAATAAGCACATCAGTAATGCTATTGAGACAGATAACTTATAACAAACTTGGTGCATGACAGAATAGAAATATGATGTGACATATGACCCACCAAAAATTAATAAAATGTTACCTCTCTCCCTCTCTCTTTTAAGTAAAATCCCCCCATCTTCTCAATTCCTCCAAAACTAATCGATAATATTTCGCTCAAAATTATTTAACTCATCAAACAATCCTCCTTCATAGATGAATAGGCTAAACCCAAAAACTACACAAAGTTTCAATATACCAAAACATTTGTAAACAGATACACACATGGGTCGAAAAAAACTGAACATATATAAATTGAAACCCACATACATATATAACCGGAGTTGCACATATTAAGCTGAAATTTTTATTAATCAATAGCAAAATCCATAGAATCCTTGGCCAAAACAGCTCATCCTAAAAATGTAGAACTACCAAAAAATTGAAAAAAAATGGAGATTTATTCCAGCTCTCTTTCAAAATAATTAAGAATGTATAAACTCTAAATCAATTTGCACATCTTTGCAACTTCAGATTCCGCGTAAGAAAATTCTTGGTAGCAGCTTTCCGTCTTCTAAAAGAAATTGCACAGCAGTATCGTTTCTGTAAAAATATAAGAAAATAATCAAATTAGTATCATCAATACGGATTAGTATTGATTTATAAAGTAAAATAAAATAAAAAAGAGCATAACTTCGAAAAACTTACATTAGTTTCATGAATCAATGGCAGGTTCGTTAAGATCAATCAAGCTCACACGTCTTTTTGAATTTTCGAATTCTGGCACTTTTTTCTTCGATTTAGTATTCTTCGTAGATTTTTCCTATAAAAAAATACAAATGGACAAATTCAAATATTTTCATTATACATAGAACGAATTAGAACTAGTCATATATTGGTGCGAGTACACTTACTATGGTTGCCTCCTTATTCTTTGCATCTTTACATTGCTTTTTTTTTTTTTTTGCCTCTTTCGAATATTTTGAAAGTTTTCTCTTCAATTCTGATCGTCCGTTTTTAAGGCCTTGACTTGGATCACCCACATCTAATGCATCGTCTTCCGTAGTGCTAACATCGATAGATATGAGACTCCTGAATGGCATTTTATTCATGAATTGTTCTTTATTCACTTCAATAAATTGTGCCAAATTATCCTTGAGCTTATTAGTCATGCTTTCAGAAAATATCACGCTATCGGCAGCTTCATTAAATAAGCCAAGCACCTCATCGTAACGACGCCATTCAATTTTTCTTTGCCTTTTAGTATAACCTAAAACCACTTTTGTGTGACACCGTACTATATTTTATTTTTCCACCATCTATGTAAAATGTACTTCTGTGGAATCATTTACAACTTTTTTAATTTCCAAACTCTTAACATGTACACACACACCATCCATTTTACTTTCGAACATTCGACAAATACAATTTGTTTCTCGGGTTCTTTCATTGAAATGAACTAGAAACTTAACCGTTTTGTTGAATTTTGCTGTAGTACCAGCTTTGAAAGTATGTTCAACCATAAATTGTTCAATACCATCAACTACATCACCAACTTCCAGCTCGCAATTTATCAACTGATGAAATTGTTTCCGAAATTGCTTGAATTTTGTTACCGTATATGTGTCATGGAATTGGTTTTCAAAGCCAAAGATGGACGTATGTTGGTACTGTGTGTTCCTCGACTTAGCATCCGCTTCTTCTTCCTTTTTAACTTTCTTACGGAACGCAATTTCATATTTTTCAACAAACTCTTTTAGTGAAGTTTTTCGGTAAACAAAACCTTTAAAAAACAAATTTATACTCTCGCTATGTTGGGTTGTGGATATCCCTGCCCAAAAAGTATCTGTGACAAATGTTGGTACCCATAGGTTGCGCTCATCGTACATGGGACATAACCACTCATGATCTTCTAGCTTGTGATCCATGATCATTTTAGCCCAATTTTCTTCAAAGTTTGATATGGTGTATGAGTCATAAACCGCACTACTGATTGTCTTCTGAATATGCTCCGAATTTTTGTAACTCTTGAACTTATCCGGAACTTTTTTCATGATATGCCATAAACACCACCTATGTCTCGTATGGGGAAAAACTAGGCTTATTGCTTTTTGCATCGCTCTATCTTGATCAGTAATTATGCCACGCGGAGGGATGTTTGACATACAAGTAAGCCACTTCTTAAACAACCACACAAACAACTTGGTGTTTTCTTGGGTTACAAGACCACATCCAAGCAATATGGACTGCCCATGATGGTTGACACCAACGAACGGCACGAAAGGCATATTGAACCTCTTGACAAGGTAAGTGGTATCGAATGTCACGACGTCACTAAACTCTTTGCAAGCTTCTCTGCTCCTAGCATCTGCCCAAAACACTTTTGTTAGACAATTTTCATCATCAAGATCGATGGAATAGAAAAAATCGTTGTTGCCAGCTTGCATTTTCTCAAAATAAAGCATCATTGCTTGGGTATCCCCTCCTTTGATTGCACTCCGCCTAACTTTATCCATATGATTTCGAAGATCCTTTTCTGTCCATGATTGATCATCATTGTCATCAGCCACTTGTTGCAATACGTCAACAGTTTTATTTATCCTAATACCCGCTTCATAGTTCAACTCAATCTCTCTCTGTATGTGGGCAGGAATATTTCTACAGCACCTCAAATATTTTGTCCCCTTCAAATCCATTTCATGGTTGTGTTCTAGTTCGATAGAGTTTACCTTCCATCGGTCACTAAACTATCTTGTTATTTTCATTGTTGCTTTACAATTTGTTTTAGTTGTCGGATGACTAGCTATCGGATCAACAAGCTTTCTTGGTAATCTATTTTTGCTACAACTGAACTATACCCAATACTTTATTCCATTTTTCTTTTTTGAATTTGAAATTGTCACACCAAAACCCTTTACTCTAGCATAAGTAGCATAAAAAAGTTGGGCTTGAAGTTCATAATCAAACAACATACCCACTTTTGGTTCTGTTAACTCCATTACATTATCACCATTTACTTAACGATCTCCTCTTATTTCCGCATTTGGATCTAGACGACCCTCTGTCATTTCCGAATCCAAACAGAAAACTTTGTAATTAACTACATAATAACAAATTTTGTAATTGTCTAATTCACAATCGAAAACTTTACGCCTTTCAACTATTAAACAAACATAAACACCTAAAGCAAACTAATATTAATTTCCAGAACTCATGATTACTTTTAATTTCAATTATCATGAAAAACGAGAGTATAAAATCACTAATTATCTAACTTTCTAGTGCCGATTAAGTTTTTCATACCACCCTTCTTGTTTGGTTGTAGCTTTAAACTTCAGTTTTTTTTCATGTAAGAAGTTGGTGTGTATTTCGTTGACCACTGTAAAAGTTGCAAGCTTTTACACACTTTAAGATAAAGGAAACATCTTTCTATGTTACTTAAGAAAATCACCTTAAAAGCTACAGTAAAGCAAGTCCACAACTGAAATAAAGTATAGATACATTGAAATACATTGAAACTTAAAAGGAGACAATGATGATTATATACAAAAAAATGTGTGATGGCTAAAATTAAGCTCACTAAATATATTTAAAACATAAGACTATAAGTCAGTGATAAACACTGATTCGTATACACATATAATCAGCATGTCAGTCAATCATTGGTAACAAAACTAACTAGAAATTAAATTACTAAAACAAAAATTATCAGAGAAAAAAATAAAAGGAATTGCAAATCTTATAAAACGATTAAAAGAATTGCCTACCATCTTAGGGCGGCGGATGGACCAATCAGAGTATCTTGGGTGATTGTATCACTAGGTTAAGGAGGAAGATAATTTTGAGCGGGATATTATCAATTTGTTTTTGGGGTGTAATATTTTATTAATTTTCGGTGGACCATAAGTCTATCCCAATTTATCTGTCTCAATAACATAATAACATAAACAGATTTCACAACAGATTTGTTAACTTTTTAATGTTAAATAATGACACATAATCGTTTAAAAAAATGTTAAATGACACATATGCATCTTAATAATAACCACATTAGTTTCACGTTAACAATGTTATCAATTTTTAATTAACAATTTCTCTTTTATTTTATTGATCACTATTATTATGGGAAGAATTTATAGGAGATAATAATGTTAATTGTGTGTTGTGTTTGTCATGTCAGCAGTTACAAATATTAAAAACATTGTTAACTTTAACAAATTTTTTAACATCTACAACGATAACATATATTTTAACGCAACTAATGGAGATAAAAAAATATATCGTTATTCTATAATAAGTAATACACATGTCATGCATGCATTAATGATGAGTCATAGGCAATCATTACAAATTCTCCACAATTTATGTGTTGTCGTATCTAGCATATATATCATTCAATGTAACTTAATACCACCTATTCTTGTAAATGCAAATTAAATACCACAATTCTTGTATACAATTTATGTGTTTTTTACTCTGACTTATGTGTCGAATAATGAAAAAGCACGCATGTAAAATACATGGGAAATCAATATGTTACACATGGAAACTGGCATAAAACAGCACATGTACTTTCACTTATGAATTTTATTCTCTTGGTAATCATATCTCATGTAATTTTGTTGTTATTTAACAAGCATGGATCGTATAGTCATAATAGCACATCAAATCTCGAGTATTCACATATATATGCATAATTAAATTATCATATGTCACAAAATTACTTTCATAAATCATAGACTATAATCTCTGATAGCATGGCAAAAATACTATAACACACATGTTGACGAACCTTAAAAATTGGGCTCAGCACGTGAACTTCACTCACAGGTTGTGAGCCTATAAGAAAGTTTATTTTTAGGCCTCCTGAACTTTTTACTAGTTCTCTATCACATGCGTATAAACAGGTAAGATCACGGGTGAATTGGTGGTTTGACCACCGTTTAACCTCCTCCGTCTACCGGAGCAGTGAGAAAGTTAAAACTCTAGGGTTTAGATAATAAATATGAATGTGTATTGAATATCAATAGGGTTAGTGATACCTGATAATTAAGTGTATGTTTGGATGGGTTCATATGAGTTCAGATAATCTCTTTCTTGGATTGTGAGCCTTTTTTATACGTGGTGGAGACGATCTATGTTGTATCTTTTGTGACTGATATGATTTTATCAACACATTATTTTCATATCTTTGCGTTTCTCTAATGACATGTTGAGATATATATATTCTACTCTAACTTCTGTATCTTTCCACCGACTTGCCTAGGCCGAAAGGGGGACGCCATTTCTCCTCGCTGGCGAGTGGAGCTCTTCCGGGGGATCATCTGTCTTTCGTTAGCCTTCGGAGGCGTTAATCTTGTAGTTTTATCCATTCGGATAAATAAATATCTCTTGGCGAGGAGGCCCTGACGTGGGCTCCTCGTCTATCTTTTAGTCTTTCTACTTGATATGTTTTCATTTATACTTAAAAAACGTATCTATAATGGTTTGATCTTATATTTATGAGATATGTATGTATAAATTTGATATCTTTTTTCGTTTGTGAAATATCTGATTGATTATTTTATATATATGAGTATATTTCAGAGGTTATATCGCTGGTAACCTCCTCGGCGAGAGAAACAGGTTCAGAACCCTATCTGCTCCCCTCGATGGGACCATTAATTGTTCATTAACTCCGTATTTATTGCTACATTTCAGACCGGGTGTTTTACAATTGATATGAGGTTTTAAAGCTAAATTTTAACCTCCATCACATGTCACACGTCCTTAAGCATATACATGTAAGCGGCATACATACAAATTTAATACATGGGCAATCTTCAATTTAGTCAAACATGTAAAGAAAAATATTCTAGTACATGGCTCAATTCTCATATCCAAATAAAGTTAAGCGTGTAAACCTTGTAACTGACAAATTAAAGCGAAGCTCTTTGTAACTAAAGTGTGATTTCAATACAACTCTGACTTTTAGTCATTTAACTCTTCACAAGTAGTATTATAATACTAAACATATAAGCTTGGTTTTACTAGTCAACGTGTATAATTATACATAAGCAGGAACTATCACTATATATATATTTGCTTTTTATATCTTTTAATCATGCAAATTTATTTCAATCATAAAGTTTTACCGCATGTGTACTTATACATAAAAACAATCTCTTCATATATTATGGAAACATGATCTCGTAATCTCTTAAAACATAATATACACATATACGACATGCAGTTTGAATGGAGTTGCAAATCCA